>OY720677.1:6960867-7560867 GCA_963170755.1 Amphimallon solstitiale
CAAAAACAAAAAGTGTGTAGCTCTTCAATAAAAAACCTGAGACAAAGGTAAGTACTCATTATTATTAATATATGTATATTGTGAAATGCTTTTAATATGCACAACACTCATTTTATATATAGGGTGTCCCACTGTGAAAATGAAAATAGTTTTTACTTCAAAAATATCTATTACTGAAATAATTTCTTTATTTTCAAATCAGTCATAGGCATAGTCAAAGTGGGTTACAAAGTGGGTCACAAAAAATGATGGTACGTTGATTACCAGAAAAACTGTTCACCTTTTACTTTCTAACAAAGAAATTACCGTGCATTGTCCTGTATGAAGCATTCCTTACTTGGTATTGTTTACAACATCGTAATATTTGATTTGTGTCTTATGGCTGCGTTTCACATAATTATTCAAATAAAAAAGGAGGATATCCTAAATCTATTTTGTTATGTAGTATTTATAATCAATCTACATATCTGACAAAACCAATTGTCCTACTTGCTAAAACAAAATTTCTAATTCCACCCAATATTCTGAAATTAATTCAGGTTTCTTTTTCTGAGAAATGGGTTATTCCAAGCTACTTGGAAGGCTAATAATTGTATTTGGGTATAACCCGATTGCGCCGATTTTACCTGCTCTAATCCGGGTCTCAAAAGGGTCGGAGAGTTTATGATAGCCCAGTTGCGCCGATGGTAAAAATAATCCTAATCTATAGAATCAGCAGGTTAGGTTAGGTTAGATAAAAGTTTTTATGCACCTCATCCAGATATTTTTTAATTTGTTCAGATATTGAAGGAATTTCGAACTAAAACTTACATTAAAATTTGGCGCATTGGCGCAACTGGGCTATGCCCATTTTAGGGGCTGGTCGGTTGCGGGCGCAATTGGGTTATAGGATTACTTCTACCTGCTTAAAATCGGCGCAACTGGGCTATGCCCTTGTATTTATCTACTCAATATTCATATAATTTTAATTTCCATATTTTATTACTATAATTTTAACTACAGTTATTGGAGTCTATAGTATATGCTGAATTATGTATGTTTCATCCTACAGAGCAGCGTTGTCAAGATGGGGACAAAGACGACCATTATCAGAAAGACAAAACATCGAAGATCCGGTTCGAAATATTGACAATGTAAATCAAAATATAAATGAACAAGAAGTAGTCGACGATGAGTATCAGGAGGATTCTCTCGAATTAGAAACAGAGGTAGTGAAGAAGGACGAACAAAAAACTTTGGCAATAGAAGGTAGAAGAATTGTCAATATTTTATATTTTTGGGAACAAATTAAAAATATTCAGCATATGCCATTTTACGACTGTAAAATGGATAACTGTAATATTCTCAAGGAAAAAAGGAATGGTTTTTTGTCAACATTTATTGTAAAATGTAATATGTGTGGAGTGACGTCCTCACTAGAATCGGACAGGTGTGAGAATCAAATGGATATAAATGTGACATCAGTATTAGGTAAATATTATTCTATAGAGATATAAAATAAAATATTTAGTTCCTTGAGAATATCAATTGGTGATATTATTGCCGAGGTTGGTTATCGTACGAATTATTTTTACATTTTTATATTTCTTTATAGGCACTATGTCAATCGGTTGCGGCTACTCACAGTTGGAACAGCTAACTTCTTTACTGAACATTCCTTCAATAAGTCAAAAATACTACCTTAAAAATCACAATGATTTAGAGAAGATAGTCCAAGACGTATTGATGCAAGAATTGAAATTGGCTGGAGAGGAAGAAGCGGAACTCGCAAAAGAAAATGGAAATGTTGATAAAGATGGTACTCCATGCATAACAGTGATAGCAGATGGCGCATGGTCTAAGAGGTCATACAAGACTAATTATAATGCCCTGTCTGGAGTTGCGGTGATCATTGGTGAAGCTACAAAGAAAGTGTTGTTTTTAGGCGTGAAAAATAAATTCTGCATGGTTTGTTCAAGACATGAACGGAGAAACGAAATTGTATCTGAACATTCTTGTGCTAAAAACTGGAGTGGCTCGTCTACAGCTATGGAATCTGCTATCATCGTTGAGGGTTTTAAGAAGAGCATGGAAATGCACGGATTGAAATACACAAAATTAGTTGGAGACGGTGACAGCAGTGTCACAAAGAAGCTTCTAACTGAAAAACCTTATGGTTCTACACTGATAGAAAAAGTGGAATGTGTCAATCATCTTTTGCGAAATTTGTGCCACAAACTGAAAGATATTTCTAAAACAGCAAGAAGTTCTTCTTCCTTGAAAGTAGTACCAATAAAATTGAGAAGAAAACTAGAAAATAGTATTCTTAAGTTCAGAGTTGCTATAAAAAGAGCAGCTGTATATCGTGCAAAATGTGATTTAACTTATTCAGAAAAATTATCATGTTTCCGAAAAGATGTCCAGAATAGTGTCGATCACATATTTGGCTTGCATGAAAAATGTGACGAATATTTTTGTACAGGAGTAAAACCATCTGAAGAAAATTTAATCCCACAAATTACTGAATGTGGACTTAAGCAGGATATAATGAACTGCCTTCAAAGAGTATTAACAAAGTCTTCTTCTTTCTTGCTAAATAAGAATAACAATCCTGCAGAACTTTTCAACAGTTTAGTAAACAGATTCGTAGGTGGCAAAAGAGTAAGTGCATTGTAATTTCTTGTACAGTTTTATTTATAACAAAATTAGTTTCAATTATTTACACGGACAACTCTAACTGTTTTATTTTTAGGTAAACTTCTCATTCAAAGCGTCCTACCAAACAAGATGCCAGTTAGCTGTTATAGCCTACAATAGCAAAGAAAGGTTCATTGAAAAAATTATGGAGCTTGTCGGACAGTCACCTGGATTATACACCAGGCGTTTTATTATTAAACGGCAATTGCGCCGAGAGAGGAGCTTGGAACAGAAAAAGAAAAGAGGTTTTAAACGAAAACTTGTAATTAGTAATCCAGACGATGATTACGGCGCAGTTGAAGAACAGATATCTGACGAAGAATTAAAATCTAGAAAAGACAAGTTAGAAAATATACTAAAAAAAACAGCAGAAGAAATTCTTCACATTGAGCAAAATACCAGAGGTCAAAGTTCCAATCCCTTGTGGCATCAGGAGAGAACCTTCAGAATAACTGCGTCCAATTTTGGGCGAATATGCAAACTGAAGGCAACTACTAAACCTGATGCTACAGTTAAAAACCTCTTATATAATAAATTTATCGGCAACACTGCCACTAAATATGGACAAGAACATGAAATGATCGCAATTCAAGACTTCCAGGAACTCACTGGATTAACTGTAACAGAGTGTGGATTATTCATAGGACGAGATGACGAATATTTTCTTGGAGCAAGTCCTGATGGGCTGGTTGTTGACGACGATTCGATCATAGAAGTAAAATGCCCCGAAACACTAAAAAATATATCTCTCGAACAAGGAATTGCCGAAAAAAAAATAAACTTTATGACGATCGATAAGGATGGAAAAATTCGGTTGAAGGTGAACCATAATTATTATTTTCAAATTCAAGGGCAACTACATATCTCTGAAAAGGAGTGTTGCTACTTTATCGTGTGGTCACCTGCAGGCCCTTTACATATAGAGATGATTTCTAAAGACGACAACTTTTGGAAAAATAAAATGAAGCCAAAATTAACATCATTTTTCTCAACTGCTCTCGTACCAGAAATAATTAAAAACAAATTATAATTTTTTAAATAATAATGTTTAATAATCTTATAACGAGTCGTTTCATTTTTAATACGCCATATATTTTTTTCCAAACATCCTCAAGTTTTTTATCTGCAAATTTCCAACTACTATACTAGATTTCTTGAAGATGAATATTCTAACTGTACTCTTTCGTTATTCTATACAGGGTGATTCAGAACTTATCTAAAAGATTTTAGGAATATATGCATTCTTAAAAATTCAGTCGAATGCACCGAAAAAACTATAATAAAAGTCTTATAGATTTTTCGTAATTAATGTTTACCTGTAAAATTATACCGTTACAACGTACCGCTTAGATGGACAACAGTTGTTTGACAACGTGTCATACATTTCTGTCCGAACATTCGATAAAAAAAATGTAAAAACAATGTAGTTTAACATGGTAGCATCGTCAGTCTGCCTGACGCAAAATTTAAAGTGGATCAGATATCAATGGCGTGCAAGTACTTATTAGTACAGTGCCTTCATAACTGATTACAAGCCACGTGATCAGGGTCGAAATTCTCGAATCAATCTCGGAGCAATTCATATGCGAATATCCTTTTCCTCACTACGGCAATTGAGAGAGACAAGAAGAAATCTATTCGCATACGAGTTTCTCTTCGAGAATCACAGTCCTGGTCACGTGGCTTGTAATCATTTATGAAGGCACTGTACTATTTATTAATTTAAAGAGTGCGTACATATTAATTTCTTTGCGGTATCATATTTGTAGACGTATGTAGTACATCCCCTAATTTTTTCCACATAAGTTCTGAATCACCCTGTATAAAAACAGAAAAAGCAAGCGTATGTTTAAAAATTTCAAAGATACAAAATATGTTTCATTGTCATTATTCCAGAAAAGAAAATTAATTTAAATATATCTAATTTGACTTGATTATCAAAATTTAAAACCACAGTCCTTATCGTATTCAATTTGGTTATTGCAAAATAGTGCTGCAAAGAGGAAACTAATGTTACAATTAAAAAAGGTTTACCTAGTATTTTTGCATTTAAACAAACTGCTGGTGAAATAAATTTATTATATAGGTCGCAATTAATTAATTAAGTAATTAATTTTACCATACATAGGTATTTATATAAAATTGTTCCCGAGCTTTTTCATTATACAGTTCACCTTCTCAGTCAATAACAAAAAGTGTTTGTAATGTTTTTCAAGTGAAACTTCTTTGGGCACGTTAGACAATTTTGGGATGTTGGGATGGGGTGTCGGTCGAGAAACCGCATCACGCTGGAATGTGACGCTACGTCACCGGCACGCTCAAAGTCCATATCCCTGTAGCGTTACATGGAACGTCGCGCGCAGTTGGGACGATCTAGGGAATCCTTTCTCGTCCGACTGTACCGCACCGCATTATTTGCACTCGCTGCGTCTCACTCAGAACTTTACTGACTTTTCCAACATGAGGCAGACAGTCGGGTGCTATCATCGCCTTAAGGGATATTGTAAATTTGCTACTGTCGCAACCACTTGATATATAGTATCAGCATGAGGTATCATACATGTGGCATAAAACTTAAAATCATAAAGGATTTCATTATTTGTATTGCCCGCTCCACATGTACCCTAGTACGTGCTATACTTTGAGTTTGCTTCACCTGTTCTGGAGTAAGTTGGGCTGTATCTAAGAGGTGGTATATTCACTGAAACACTTGCTGGCAAAATGTCTCTTATGAAAAATCCCTTGTCAGCCAGTATCAAATCGCCAGTTTGCAAGTGATTTAATGCACCACAATCTTTGGTGATGTTTTTATCAGAAATTGATTCTGGATACAATTCTGACACATACGTTATGCATCCATTAGGTGCGACACCTACCAATAGCTTCCACGTATTGTGATGCTTGTAATGACTAAACGTCAATCTTTGGTTTTTCATGCTGCTTCTTGAAATAGCAGTAAAAATTCTGTGCAATTCAAAATTATTCAGCAATGTGTAAATGTTGCAGAGGTACTTGGCAAACATAATTTGCCGGGATTGTACGCCTGACATTAATTGCTTAAATAAAATTTCGCGGAGGACATGTACCCATGTTAATATTATGTTTCACACTGTAGTCTGTGACAAAGACACACTGAAACGGAGAGCCAGATCTTCCTGTGGAAAATTTTGTCTAAAATAAACAAATTCGTGATATGAACAACGGTCGCATTCAGCAGACGAATCGGGAACCGTTCCAACGCCAACTGTTCACTTGACAACAGTTGAGTGTTCGCTATACAGGACCGTTCACATTTGTGTAATCACTTTCCATTTGGTACTTTGCACTGCTGCCATATGTTAGAATTATACAGATTAAACGGAATAAACAGTTATAATAAATTGATTTTCTGCATTAAGTTTCTGCGTAGTTTTTTGTGTAGGGGCCGGTTTTTCTAACCCCGATTAAAATACCGGGTTAACTTCAATATTATAATACACTTATTTCTGTGATAATTACTCATCAATCATAAGTGTCACTATTATTTAATTTTATTTAATTGGCTTACTACAGTAATTAAATAGTTATTATTTGGTGAATATAATGAAAGAGGAAAGCTGTGTGAATTAAAATGCAAATACCTCAACCGTAATAAAAGAATTGTGCAAGAAACATAAACAATGGTCGCATTCAGCAGACGAATCGGGAACCGTTCCAGCTCCAACTGTTCACTTGACCGCAGTTGAATGTTCGCTGTACTGGATCGTTTACATTTATGTGATCACCTTCCATTTGGTACTCTGCACTGCTGCCATATGTTAGAATTGTACAGATTAAACGGAATAAACAATAATAAATTGTTTTTCTGCGTATTTTTTTGTGTAGGGGCCGGTTTTTCTAGCCCCGATTGAAAGTACCGGGTTAACTCCAATATTATAATACATTTATTTCTGCACAATACCTTTAATTTGCTTATCTTAATTTTCTTCATTATGTGTTACGTTGGTGTTGGCGCATGCGTTGGACCGCTCACCTTTATGTCATCGTCTGTCATCTGGTACTTTTCGTTGTTGCCATACGTTAAAATTATACAAATTAAACCGAATAAACAATAATAATAAATTGTTTTTCAGCATTAAGTTTTAGCATAGTTTTTAGTGTAAGGGTTGGTTTTTCCAACGCGGAATAAAATACTGGGTAAACTCCAATATTATAACACATTTATTTCTGCACAATACCTTTAATTTGCTGTATCTTACTTTTCTAGTAACTTTCTTCAAAATGATGTACAAATAGGTTGGTCTTGGAATGCATCAATGCGCTCAATAATTTAGCGTAGAATTTTTCCGTTCACAAAAATGGCGACCGCACTCAATCATTAGAGTGAGCGGTCGTCTACTGGACATGATCACTGAACAGTTGCGCAACTGTTGTGTGTGCTGAATGGAAGCAATATAACGATGAAATACAAATTGACATAAGACGCCATTATGTAGGTACCACTTGAGTCAACCTATCAGAACGAATCACATCCGTGTCACCACTCTAACTATGAAAGCACTTTACGGATTCTGGTTCAGTAGCGCCATCTGTTACTACTTAGGATAATTTTTTTGTAACGGTGTAACTATTTCGTTTAAAATTAATCTGCAATCTATGCTCAAAACTTGTAGTAGGTACTGGTATCATATTTAATACAAAAAAAAAGACCTTGCATACATGGCGGTATCAACGCCATCGAGGTAATATTCATGAATTAAATATAACCGAAACGTTATTGGAAATTGTTCAAACACCAAGTTAATTTTCTCTTATAAATAATAAAGTCTATTTGACAATGTAAATACAAAACAAATGTGCTGAGGCTATGCTATCTATATATCAAATCCACCTTTTTTGGTTTCATTTATCCATTGCCTGTAATGTAACTTGTAATGAGCAACATTGCAATAACCTATTAGTTTAAACGGGCAAATGCGCTGTTGCTACTGCATCTGTTCGATAATTCTACTGATAACTTTTCAATTACATTACATACTTAAAACTTAAGTACATTTTATGTGTGTTAAGGCAGCAATGCTGGTTAGGAGTTAATTGTCTACATTGTTTGATTAGTTTCTTAAATGCAGCTGCAATTACTTGTAACTGAAGTAATGTGCAGGTCATATTTCAGGTGCGTAAGATACCTGTACGCAATGATCGTTCAATTGCCTAACGGATTTAGTATTTTCAGCAAGCAAAAGTTATTATTAGATAATTCATTAGTACAGAAGTCAGCCTCTGTTTAGATGTGACTGGATAATAAAGTAAACCTCGGATGAATAGGTATATATGAAATTAAAATACAACATCGTATTAGGAAATAAACATATTTGAATTACGCGACCGAGATTTGAACTTGGAACCTCATACACCGAAAGTCGACTTGTAGGCACGTCACCAAACCCACTTGTTTTATAAGAAAGTATTTATTTAAGGTATTTATACATAAAACACATTGTAATATATTAATAATATAATGTTTACAGTAAAATTTGCGTTTTATTACCAAATACATAGAAAAAACATCAAACATTCGGCAGTGAACACAGTACACCATACTATAGTGAAACGGTGATTTTTGAAAAAACTATAGTTAAAAATAATAATCTCAGCCTATCAATATTTAATTATACAAAGTAGGTGTTGTATATTTAGACTGGATATGCATATGCTGGCTGAATTTTTAATATTTTATCATTGGCTTTTCGCAGACTTAATGTTTGAAATAGAAGATTTCTCAAGTTTTATTCTTCAGATTTAAAAAGAATTTACACTGTCCTTCAATAAAAAAATAACTTTTAAAGAGTTAAAGCTTTTAACACAATATTCTAAATGTGAACGTAACAGGCAGCACATGCTTTTTGCATGTGTCATTTATTATTAAAGCGAGCTCGTCAAGCTTTGTGTAATAAAATTATTGTTATTTCTTTGACTCAAGAAAAAGTAATATATTAGCTTTGTTATTATACTCTGGAGAAAACTAAATTATAGCTCGAAAATTCGAAAATGTTAATGTGAAAAAATTCAAGCAAGGGCGAGTAAACGGCACTGTACTCTCTTAACACTGACATTTATATATGTTCCTTTCTAGAGATTCTTTATTTTAAAGAGATTTCGTTGGTTCTTGGGAAGGCAAATTTACTATAAACATACAATTCATTATAAGCTATTGCAAACTTTTGCCCCTCCCCTTCAAGTTATACAGTGAGGACGCGCGGGTTGGAATAAATTCATTTAAAATTTTTGGTTTTGTTTTATGGAAAAACGCTCGGATAGGTCGATTTTTATTTTTAGCTGCGGTTTTTTTGATGGTAAATTGATGTACAAAGGTGGTCCAAAAATAAGTTACGACCATCAAAATTTTTGTTTCAAATGGAAACATAAATAACTGCAGTTATTGATATGTTCAATTGTAAATTTCTCGATAACTGTTGCGTTTGGGTATAG
Source organism: Amphimallon solstitiale (assembly GCA_963170755.1). Taxonomy (NCBI): domain Eukaryota; kingdom Metazoa; phylum Arthropoda; class Insecta; order Coleoptera; family Scarabaeidae; genus Amphimallon; species Amphimallon solstitiale. Next base: position 6,970,012 of record OY720677.1, read on the forward strand.
GACATGGTACATGAAACATACTTAGAATTCGATGTAGAATTAACAAATTAAATAAAAAACATGTGTCCATTTGAAAAAAAGATTGATGGTCGTAACTTATTTTTGGACCAACCTTTGTACATCAATTTACCATCAGAAAAACCGCAGCTAAAAATAAAAATCGACCTATCCTAGCGTTTTTTCATAAAACAAAACCAAAAGTTTTAAATGAATTTATTCCAATCCGCGTCCTCACTGTATAACTGAATTGAAACCTATGCGAATAGGAAGTTTAAACTATCTAGAATTCAGAAAAATGATGACTTGTACACAGCAATGCCTTGTTACCTGTATCGATAAGCAACATACAGGTTGTAGAAAATACTTACAAAACAATAGGTATAATCCTATGCATACTTATAACCAAATATTCCACTGTTTGCTATATTATTTAAATTGTCATATTCAAAATATTTCATCTAATAACGTAGCAACATGTCTGTAAAAATTTGTATTACGTGTCAAAAAATTATGTATAGTTATTATACAAACTAAATATGAATTAGCTACTAAATCGCAGGCAACCAAATTAAATACTGTCTGTTGTGGCTCCCACAAAACAATGTCTTCTTACTCTTTAATCGCTATGTTAATAAATATTGCTTAGATAATGCCCATTTTTCATTCGTTCTTTTATAATTAGAATCAGTCTATAAGTACACGTTCTTGAAACTAAAATTATGAACAGGTATGTGAACTTTGCCCAGTGATTTAATGCAGACCTACCTTAGAAATGTCAAAGCATTTAAAAAATAACAAATCAATTTTCTCAAATTCAACACGAGGTATAAAACATTCTCAGGCGTCTTCATTTTGCTGTAAGATCTATAATTGTGTTTCATGTAATCATGCTTTGATCAAATAACAGATATATAAAGTCGTAAAAAGGCACTTCCAACAACACATATTATATTTCACTGTATTTGATATTCTATATTTTATAGTGTTTCGTTGATACTATCTTTAACAGACTTAAGCTGCATATACATGCAGGTAACTGTTAAACGGTTCTATTGTGCCTTTCTGAATTACACATTTCCATGTTTTTGAAACTAAAATTAAGAACAGGAGTGTGAATTTTGCCTACTAATTTAACGTAGACCTACCTTAGAATTCTCCACAAATTCAACATCATGAAACATTCTTAGACGTCCGCTTCTTGTTGTTAGTTTGAGGTTACATTTTCAATTTTGTCTGTTGACAACAAACATGCCTCAAATACATAAAGAGAAGGTGTACGTGTGAGCTAGACACTTGTTTGGACTAATAACTATTTCTCCCCGGCAAATATTTTTAAAAAATGTTGTCTTTCATGTATTGCAATGTACTGTTGAAATTAAAAATCGAAATGTGTATTTACCTGTAGTTTGTAATTGATTTCGCTCCTTTTTTAATATGCATACCTTTTAAAAGAAATAAATTTGATTTATAAATGAAAATTGTGTATTAAAAATATTTATTTACTTACTATTTGTTTTATTCACAATCATTTGCACACGAAAATTAAAAATAAACTACCTTACGTGCACTATCAAAACAGACTTCCATACCTACGATAAAATTTGATATTTGTAAATTTGTAACGTGGTCTTTTATAATCATTAAGAGAATAATCAACCTGTATGCAAAAATGTCAAGTCAAAATATCGCGAGACCATTATTTCGAGATGCCGACGACATTGCACGTGAACGTACGTGTACATAATGACATTGTCATTGCACACGACTTATTGTTTACACGTATTTGTGACATATTGCGACCATTTTTCTGCCGTGTCCGTCTGCATGAGAAATTTAAATCACTCGTCCTATCGATATCGAACGTCGATGACGTCGGAATAGGAATGCAAATTGCCGAGAAATGTGTGTACTTTGCATTTCTGAATGTTGTCGTGTCCTTGAAACCTTCAAAAATCGGAATTTCACGCTTAAAGTCACACCTGCCAAATTTCTCGGTGTACCTGTCAGATTAGCGAAAAGTCACTTTTTCGTGTTCACCAATATATCTCAATAACGTAAGCCATTTTTATGTTACAAAATATTTGCACGCTCCTCTTTGACCCCGGATATCTCCGCACGCGCACCGAAAAAAAGGAAAATCTCTCCGTCGACCCGAAATTTAAAGATGCCCCTATGCCTAGGCAAAGGGACAACTTTTAATTTCGCGAATCCAGGGACGAGTACTGCGCCCCGTGCGTCCAATTTTCGTCCATTTTGAGCCGTCCGCTCGGTTACCATGGTGATTCGGTTAAGCCGTCTTTTCTCAAGAAATTAACACGAAACGGCCGTGCGCTTTTAGTATATATAAATATTAATTTGTTATAACAGATTCTTGTAACTTTGATATCTCCTTCTTGTTGCTCTAGATCAACGGTGCCCAACAGCAGGCTCGCCGGCCATGAAATGACCCGCCAACACATTTCAATTGGCCCGCCCCTGGTTTAGTGACACGGCGCATTTGTAGCGCCCACTCTCGCGCCTAAGTCACATTACAGAGTCATACAGATTTACAGAAACATGTTTCTGCCTGTAGGGTTGTATTCTCATATTATCAATCAATGCTGTCGGTCAGTTTCGTTAGGAGTGCAGGTTTAGTTGCATGTATTGTTTTTCTTAAAAGTTTATTACCTACCCGAAGTGTTGCACTCTGATTGCTGTGAGTGTCATGGTTTGTGCTGGATAAAATGGCTCAAAGCAAATCAAGTTTGTCGAATAAGGGACAAAGTGCATCAAGCTCCCGTAACTTTCATTAAGAATGGGAAACAAAATACCTTTTTACCGAGAGCAATGCATCTAAACTAGTATATCTCATTTGTTCTACCACGGTTGCCGTTGCCCAAGAATGTAATGTAGAAAGACATTATCATCAGAATCATAATAATTTTAGTACATATTACCCGGAGGGTAGTACTCTCAGAGCCGATTATATTGCAAAGAAGAAGAAGTTTATTCTTTCTCAGCAACATATCTTTCATGTACAACATGACGAAATGAAGAAAATGGTAAAAGCTACATACGAGATCTCTCTTCTCTTGGCGAGAAAGAAAAAACCTTATTCTAACGGATAAATTATAAAAGAAGCTTTGTCTATTTTTGCCGATTATACTCACGAAAATAGTACTAAAAGTATGGCAAGCAGTATTTCTCTTTCTCGAAATACTATAACCAGGAGGGTGGAAGAAATAGCTAGTGATGTGTTCAACCAAATACGAAAGACTATTGCTGAATGTAAATATTCTTCATTGGCCGTTGATGAAACGTGCGACTTAACTGGTATGGCTCGGTTATCCGTTTTCGTGCGATGCGTTGATGAAGATTTTAATGTGTTTCAAGATCTCCTTGAAGTGTGTGATTTATCTATGACAACTACAGGATTCGACATCTTTCAAAAGGTCAAGGATTGTATTGAGAAGCACGACCTACTTTGGAGCAAATTTCTTTCAATTTGTACTGATGGAGCGCCTGCTATGATAGCGAAACGCAATGGTTGTGTTGCTTTACTTGAAAAACACATTGGTCTTGAATTATTTTCTTATCATTGCATTATTCATCAAGAAACTCTTTGTACAAAAGATATGAAATTCGTTTATATCATTGAGCTTGTTGTGCGCTGTATAAATTATATCCGAGCAAATGCACTTCACCGTCGTGAATTCAGAGTTATCTTTGAAGAACAAATTAATGAACATAGAGAATTACTTCTTCATTGCGCTGTCTGATGGCTGTCAAATGGGAAATGTTAAGTCGGCTTTTTAAATTAAAACAGCAAGTTTTGTCATATTTACAAGAAAAAAAAATGCAATGCCTGAAGAAAGAAATTTATTTGAAGATCATGGATGGCTATGTGATTTTGCTTTCTTGGTAGACATAACAACCCACCTCAATAAACTCAGCCTAAAATTACAAGGCAAGAATTCCTCATTACCAATAATGGTAAATAATGTTAATAGTTATAGGGCTAAGTTGAAATTATTTATAAAAAACATAGAAAAAAAATGAGGTGTGGCCACCACACGACTTTCTTATACGTATGAAAGTGTTACTTCCGGTCCGAATTTTGAAATTTCATTTATACAAAAAATATTCCAAATCCAACTCTAAATACTTTTGTACTCTTCATAAATGTATATAGAATGCATAATTTACGACATATTTGCAAAAAATTGTTATTCGTTAAGACTAAAAGTAATACTTCCGGTCCGAATTTTGAAATTTTTTTTATATAACAGATATTGGAAATTAAGTTCTAAATACTTATGAATTCTTTATAAATTAGTCTAAACTTAGTAATTGACGAAATATTTGCAAATTTCGATTTTTTCACTGAAGTAAACTACTACTTCCGGTCTGCCGATTTTGCTCAAAATCTAATCAGTTCTCAAGAGGGAGATTATATTCGTAAATACAAAATTTGGAATTGATATGTCCAGCGGTTTGACCGCTATCGTGGTCACACACAGACAGACAGACAGACAGACAGACACACACACAGACATTTTTTAAAAACCACTTTTTTGGTATCGGGGGAGCTCAAAACGTGGACATCTGCAAAAATCTCGAGGTCGAAAATTTTCATCATCACAATACTTCCTTATACTACGTATAAGAAAGTAAAAAATGAGGTGTGGCCACCACACGACTTCCTTATACGTATGAGCGTTTCAAACTATCTAATCTTAAGAATTTTTTTATACGAAACTTATTCAAAATCCTATTCTAAGTACTTTTATTCTCTTAATAAATCGCTATAGAATGCATACTTTGCATGATATTCGAAAAAAAGTGCGACTCGCTAAGAGTAAAAGTGCTACTTCCGGTACGAATTTTGAAATTTCATGTATACAAAAAATATTGCAAATATAACTCTAAATACTTTTGTACTCTTAATAAATATATATAGAATGCATAATTTACGACATATTTGCCAAAAATCGCTATTCGGTAAGAGTAAAAGTGTTACTTCCGCTCCGAATTTTGAAATCTTTTTTATACAAAAGATATTGAAAACTATGTCTTAAATACTTTTATACACGTAACGTACCTGTCTAAAAAGCTTGACTTGCGAAATATTCACAAAAAACCGATTTTCGATAAGAGTAAAAGACCTACTTCCGGTAGGAATTTCGAAAATTTTTTTAAATAAAATTGTTCTCAATTTTAATTTTAAGTACATATGAATTCTTTATAAATTTGTATAAACTTAGTATTTGACGAAATATTCGCAAAATTCGATTTTTTCACTGAAGTAAACTGCTACTTCCGGTCTACCGATTTTACTGAAAAACTAATCAGATCTCAAGAGGGAGATTATACACGTAAATACAAAATTTGGAATTGATATCTCCAGCGGTTTGACCGCTATCGTGGTCACACACAGACAGACAGACAGACAGACAGACAGACACACACACACACACAGACATTTTTTAAAAACCACTTTTTTGGTATCAGGGGACCTCAAAACGTGGACATCTGCAAAAATCTCGAGGTCGAAAATTTTCATCATCACAATACTTCCTTATACTACGTATAAGAAAGTAAAAAGACATTGTTCATTTTCCAACACTGTTGGAAATTAAGAACACCTCAGAAAATATTTTATCTAATTGGGATAAACATGAGATGGCGGTCGACTCACTGTTGACATCCTTTAATACCCGGTTTAAAAAATTTGACGAAGAAAAGGAAACAATATCCCTTTTTATGAATTCATTCGCAATTAATTCTGAAGAGTTGGTGCTCAAAAATAAATTTGCATAGGTGATCAGATCACAAACGACAGAAGAGTATGTGAAATTTTGGAAATTTGTTCCTTATCAGGATTATCCAAATATCAGACTTCAAGCTATGCATTATGTGTGTCGATTTGGCTCAACATACGTGTGCGAAAAATTCTTTTCGTCATTAAATTTCATAAAAGATAAGTATCGAACAACACTGACGCGAGGTCATCTCTCAGATTTATTAATATTATCCACTTCTGCAGTTACAGCGAACATTACAGAACTACTTAACAATAATAATACACAGAAGGCGCATCAAAACTCACTATTTATCGTCCTAGTTTTCCTTTTTAATTTAAGATTGAATATTTACAGATAATAAATATGTGAAATATGTCTAATATTTTCTTATGTTTTATTGTTACCTTACTCAACTGTATCTGAACATAATAAATGTTTAATAATTAATTAAGTTTGAATTTATAATCAAGTGTATGTATATTGGCCCGCAAACAGATTAGCTTTAAAAATACGGCCCACTTCACTTTTAAGTTGCCCACCCCTGCTCTAGATCATTAATAATAAGATTATGTACAAAGGTGGATAATTACAATTTAATTAAAAATAAATCAAGATAAAATTAGACAGAAACTATATTCAATTCCACGTTACAATAGTGTAATTCTATAAAACATTAATAAACACTTTCAAATCAAGTTAGGCATCATTTCTAAGTCGCGATAATAGCATTTTCGTCTTCTTTGAGACCTAGAGATTTCCAAAACGCGTGTGGTCCTAGATTGTTTACTGTCTTCATGTGCAAATTATTGGGACCTTTTACGAATAAATAATTAAATTCCTTCGTATTCGAGAATGCTTCAAAATCAACAGCGTCCGTTTTTGGATTTCTGTAAAGGAAAAAAAAATATACCAATAACTGATATAAAGTTAAGTATGTTGTTACATTTTTTTTGTATCTTATATCTTATTAGTGTTATATAATTTTTGTTGCATTTCCTGCGAGTGACGCTGTACATTTGTCTTGAATTCTTTCGCGTATTAGGTCACGCCTAGAATTAATCTTTTGTTTTACTGTTGGAATTACGTATAATTATTTTCTGCGGGATGTGGAATTTTCATCTAATTTCTTTATATTTAATTTCCGCGAGTAATTAAGTGGTTTCCTTCATTTTAAATTAACTTTAAATTATTTTTCCTTTAATTCGCAGCGGCGGCACCATCTCGTGTGTGTGCGACTGATTATGCTATAGATAGCATTTAGAATTACCTTCTGTTTAATGTTGTTATATTTCTTACGTCTCTACATAATTATCTGCGATTATTTCTTTGTTTGGTTCTTATTAATTGGCCCCTTAACTTTTAAATATTTTGTGTAACAATTCACTTCCAACTTGGTAAATGTCGCCGTGTCACCTTCTACCGCAACCTGTTGTTCTTGTCATTTCATTCGTTCAATATCGATCAAACCGTTTAGTTGATTTAAAGGCGATCGATTTACTTCAATCAGTGTTCACTGTAATTAATGGACTGTTTTGTCTATTTACCGTATAATTCACACGATAAATCGTGGACGATTAAACAGTGATACATTAAGTTTTTGGTAGTTAATTAGCTTTCTGCTGCATGGTGCAGGATTTTCGTATTGTTTGAAGTAGACTCCTGGATCGGTAAGCTAATAAGTTTCTTAATTTCTCTTTCTTCTGACTAATGCTTTGTTTCGTATATTTCCCCTGTTAGCTTTTCATTTTATACCGTACTGTCGATTGCATTTATGTGCGAACACGTGTTGGTAAATGTCGCCGTGTCACCTTCTACCGCAACCTGTTTTCTTGTCATTTCATTCGCTCAATATCGATCAAACCGTTTAGTTGATTTAAAGGCGATCGATTTACTTCAATCAGTGTTCACTGTAATTAACGGACTGTTTTGTCTATTTACCGTATAATTCACACGATAAATCGTGGACGATTAAACAGTGATAAATTAAGTTTTTGGTAGTTAATTAGCTTTCTGCTGCATGGTGCAGGATTTTCGTATTGTTTGAAGTAGACTCCTGGATCGGTAAGCTAATAAGTTTCTTAATTTCTCTTTCTTCTGACTAATGCTTTGTTTCGTATATTTCCCCTGTTAGCTTTTCATTTTATACCGTACTGTCGATTGCATTTATGTGCGAACACGTGTTGGAATTCTGGAAGTAACGCCGTCATCACGTTAGCCTATCTTCCGCAAACACGTGGGCGTTTAACGATATCTTGGAATATTTGAACTATCCGCCGCCTTTTGGGCAAATCTACCTCATTGGGACCCGGAATTAATAGATTTCCATGGTGGATGAATGATTGAAAACCGATGCCCCGTGTCGATCAAATGCACTGTCAAAATATGTATATGTCATTATTCTTATTTGTAAACCTATTTACTGCTAAACCTGCTTTAATTAATTTCATTAAAATACGCTGTGCTTTTACCTGTAAATTCATTTTCATTAACGTTTTGAGTAGCTATCCAATTTAATTGCTAGTTAATTTCCGTCAGGACAGTACCCTATTTTGTTGTTTTTAATTAAGTTTTGGTACTCAGAAGTGTTATAGCTAATTAATTATTTGTTTTATTTTTAAAAATACACATCTACAGCATGTAATGACTGTAGGGGCTTAAATGTAAAGCGAGATCTCGTTCCGCCTTAATTCTTTTTGTAAGTTAATTAATCACCCATTAAACATCATAATTTCATAGCTTAATTAAATATTAGTCAGTTGATTAGTTTCAAATTTAAATAGATTTTCAATTTTTAAGTGCATTTATGCATCTTTTGACGTGTTATAGCTTCTCTAAATTTTATATAGTTGAATATTTTAAAATTTAATTTAATTTAATTGTTAAGCGCATTTATGCTCTATTGGTGTGGCATAGATGTTTTAAATTTAGATAGTTGTTTTTGTTTATATTTAATTTGTATTATATATAGGGTGATCTACCCATTTGTGGAATTATTATAATTTTCTTGGTGCATCTTGGCATTCTATAATTCCAATCTTATATAATAAACTTGTTATTGTTGTTTATATCGTGTATGAATGTCTTACTATACCTAGTGTACTTGAGTTATTTTCGCTGTCGGAATAAGTAACTTATTTTAGTGGGCTTGAAAGAGAATGACAGCTGGCGCCTAAGAGTCATCCACCTTCAGTAACACTGGGCAACAAATTTTCGAAAAGTTCATGCTTCCAAGCTGAAAATAGTCATTTCTTAATGAATTCAATGTGCTGAACACGAAAATGACTCAGAAAAAGCTGAATTGGCTACGGGTTTTCTGTTATATGTACGCATATTTCAGAAAAAGTGTACTTATGTCAATATTATAATACATGGTAAGAAAACATTTACGCATATTTCAGAAAAAGTGTAGGGGAAACTGGCCTAAAATGGCATACCATTTTTTATTACTACTATATATTTTTTCTCAGACGTCCTATTTTAAAAGTAACTTATGCCGTAGATAGCTTATTTAATTAGTATTAACAAGTTAGTAACAAACAAGACATTAAGTTTAATTCTTCTTGGGAAAGCTTTATTGAAGCAGCGGTTGCGTTATCCATTTTACCCACACTAATCTGGGTAAAATGGCATACAACGATAAAAAATTTATTAATTATAAAAAAAGTTAACAAAACAATATTTTTTATAGACTTATATAAGAAGGTATCAATACATTAAGTCTAGAAAGAAAAATAAACTTTAAAACTTAAAGAACAAAAAATTTCTATTAATTCAAAGTAACATAGGGCAAAATGGCATATATTATTGGCAAGCATCACAAATGTAAATTTTGGTTTTAGGGTTAACTCCAGCACAAAGAATGTGGGCCCATTCGTTACACTTGCAACATCTTATCCACTTCTCTCCTCCTTTCGATTCGGAAAATGCTTCTCCACAAAACAAACAAAACGCATCAGATTTGTCATCCTTGTCTAATCTTTCGCCAGAAAATTTTAATTCTTCTTCAAGTGCATTGCCAAGATCTATTTGAAGCGCTTCTTCGCCTGTCGCGCTGTTTGCCTTCTTACTTTCTCTGTTTTTTCCACCTCTTTTTGTTTCATTTCTTCAATAAAGGGGCTGCTGGTTAGCACTGTTGGAGTTTTCTTCCGCTTTGTGGTCAAGGCTTTAGATGTTGATGGCATGGGGCTTAAAAACGCCAGTGAAACAAAGGCTTCCTCATTTCTAGTACCATTTTCATTATTAGGCGTTTTTACCTCCTTGTATAGCTCATTCGCAGTATCTGTTTCTGCTGTAGTTGACTGGGTATCACTCGGTGCATCAGGCTGATCTGTTGTAATGGAAGGCGCAAACAAGTGCTCAGGAAATACATCTGGATTTATTGGCCAAAGTCCTGAGTTTTTAAAGCCACTTGCAGCATTCTCGATGGTCGCTGCTCTTTCATATGCTGTACAAAAAACTCTTGCCACCTGAAGTTGGGAAATTGGTTTCCCGTCGTTTGATCTAATTTTTTTCGTAACTTCTTGGTTTAAATATGCTTTTAGAGGTGCAAAAAAGGATAGGTCAAGGGGCTGGATACGATGGCTACAATGAGCAGGCAAACACAACAATATTATGCCATTTTCTTTGGCGAATTGCAAAACAGTCAAGTTTTTATGGCTGACGTGTCCGTCTAAGACAAGTAGGACAGGAGACTCTTTAGTCGCATGACTGAATTTTTTAAAATGCTGCATCCACTTGACGAAAATATCGCCTGTCATCCAACCCGATTCCTGAGGAAAGCCTAGGGAACCTGTAGGAGCTCCTTCAAGTAGACCTTCTTTCCAGTTCTTCCGCGGAAAAATAAAAATTGGGGGGATGTAATTGCCTATAGGGTTTGTGCAGCAAACTACTGTTACGTGTATTCCTCTTTCAGCACCAGCAATTGTACCCACTTGCTTTTTTCCTTTGCATGCAAATATTTTTGGTGGATTTTGTACCGTTGATACTCCCGTCTCATCGACATTATAAATTCTCTCCGGCATAATTTTGTATTTATTAATGACTTCTTCATATACTTTAAAAAAGTTAGCTATTACTGGCTTATTGAAGGCCATTGCCCGAGCTATAGAGGTATTTTCAGGTTTTCGTAATGTTAGATCTAAATTACGTTTCCTGAAACCTCTAACCCAATCCCATCCAGCTCGTTTTGTGGTTCTGTTAAATCTGTGGTCTATTTTATTTGCTTCTGCCCAATCATAAACTAATCGTCGTAAGTCGTTACAGGTAAGCCCAAACAGTCGTTGCTCCAATAGCTTCATATGTTCAACTAACATTCGTTCTTGCTCCTTCGTAAATGTTGTATGGAATCTACCAAGACCTTTCGCACTATGTTTAACTGCTTTATTGGCACTTTTTCTGATATAGTTTGTAACTATATCAGAAAAAGTGACAGGCAAAAATGGGACGAGAATGCAATGGAAAATGCTATACGAGCCGTTCAAAGTCGGCAAATGGGTTGGTTGAAAGCGTCAAAAACTTTTGGTGTCCCTTTTACTACTCTTAGAAGAAGAGCTACAGATGCCAATAAAGCAGTTAAACATAGTGCAAAAGGTCTTGGTAGATTAAAAATATGTATAAAAACTTCAAATCAGCAAACACTTTAGTTAAGATATCTTATATTTTTAATACCAGTATATGTGCCTAAAACGGCATACACCTTTTGGGTCGTATGCCATTTTACCCTACGTATACATATGCCGTTTTACACTTTGGACACATTCTGCAACTAACCTAATTTTTAAATAACATGCCTGTGATTTAAATTGAAATTATAACGATATTTCATGCACAGATATATAATATTAAGTACGTACCTCTCAGATTTCCAATATAATTGTCCTAGTCAATTTATATTCACTTAAACCGTTCGAGGAAAAAAGTTTCTATAAGCACAAAAACACATCCAAGTGTATTAATCTCAACTGGTGCTAGCCTTGCTGTTCTCTGTTACAAAGGAATTTGACATCACTGTTGCCAACATTCCCATATATGAATACGGTCTCTAGTTCGCGCGCGTGTTTCGAAACAACCTCTATGCCGTTTTACCCAAGTATGCCATTTTAAGCCAGCTTCCCCTACTTATGTCAATATTATAATACATGGTAAGAAAACATTAGTCTGCTTCCGGCTTTCGACTTCTTTTGGCCTGCCGTTTGTAGTGGACTTGTGGAGCATCTCTACTGATTGTCCAACAATAGTCAGCTAGCATTGACGTAGACCATTTGCCTTGGTACCGTTGCTCCATGGTGGCAATGTCCTGATGAAAGCGTTCGCCGTGCTCGTCGCTGACCTGCCCGCAGTTATCAGGAAAGAAATCTAAGTGGGAATCAAGAAAGTGGATCTTTAAGGACATATTGCAGCCGAATTCATGAAACAAAGCCAACATATCCTCAACCAGACACTTGTAATTTTCTGCCTTGTCATTCCCCAGGAAGTTTGCTGCCACTTGATAGAATGCATCCCAAACCTGTTTTTCTTTACCTTGAAGAAGTTCCTCAAACTTGGGGTCTCGGAAGAGCTGTCTAATTTGAGGCCCCACAAAGATGCCCTCTTTAATTTTGGCTTCACTGAGTCGAGGGAATTTGTCATGCAGGTACTTGAATGCTGGTCCATTCTTATCCATGGCTTTTACCAAGTTTTTGACAAGACCGAGTTTGATGTGTAAAGGAGGAATGATGATTTTGTGTGGCTGTGCCAATGGTGGGTGCTGTACATTCGTTTCTCCAGGCTTAAAAAATGCTCTCGGAGGCCAGTCTTTCTTGATGTAGTGCAAATCGATTGCTCTGCTGTCCCACAGACAAAGAAAACAGCAGTACTTTGTATATCCCTGCTGCAAACCCATCAACAGAGATACTACCTTCAGGTCAGAACATATCTGCCAGCCATACTTGCTGTAGTTAATCGTCTCCAGTAGCTGCTTTAGATTGCCGTAAGTCTCCTTCATGTAGACCGCATGTGCAATAGGTATGGATGGAAGCTGGTTCCCATTATTCAACAAAACCGCCTTTAGGCTCAGTTTTGAAGCGTCTATAAACAGCCGCCATTCGTGGGGATCATGTGCAATACCGAGAGCTTGTAGTAGACCATCAATATCGCAGCAGAACACAAGGCTTTCTTCTTTCTTAAAGAAAGATTCGAAGAGCTGATGGCGAGTGCGAAATGAAGTCACTCGGACATTCTGTTCCAGAAGATTCCACTGTCGAAGTCTTGAGGCCAGTATCTCCGCTTTGCTTTTCGACAGATCCAAATCGCGAACAAGATCGTTCATTTCATCCTGGGTAATTTTATGTGGTGCAGATGTTTCGTCAAAGCACGAAAAGTCATCATCCTTACTGCCACGTTGAGGAGAACTCGCCGACGCATGGCCATCCTCATCGTCTGAACTGATAGAAAAATCTGTAGGCGGTTCTGGAATTGGGAGTCCTTCGCCATGAGAGACAGGTCGCAGAGCAGATGGTATGTTAGGGTATTCAACTGTCCACTTCTTCTTCTTGGTGATGCCTCCAGAAGCTGGTCGTACCATACAGAAATAACAGTCGTCAACGTGATTGGTGGGCTCCCTCCAAATCATGGGCACAGCAAATGGCATTGCGTTTCTTTTGCCATTAAGCCACTGTGAAAGATTTACGGCACAAGTGCGGCAGCATACGTGTGGGGCCCAGTCTTTGTCCTGGTCGCCTATCTTGCAACCAAAATACAAATGATACGCTTTCTTAACTGTTGCACTGATGTTCTTTTTCTGTGCAGCAAATGTCACTTCTCCGCAAATATAACAGAAGTTATTTGCACTATTAACACAGTTACGAGGCATTGCTACTGTTTAGTTACTTTACACTATAGCAATCACTTATGTATGCTAGAACTTCGAAAAATATGCGCGAATGAACGGATATTGCACGAGTTAACTGTCACGTCGGCCATTTATAAATAAACTATAATTAGCTATTGCTTGATATTGCGCAATCAATTTCGCAACACTCTCAATGGAAACTTACAGTAAATGCTGCATTAACTTCTTTGCATGAAGGGGTGATGCGATATGACGCAAAATTTCGTAATTTCTCACTAAATTGCATTACATTATGCAATAGCATCTATACAAAGGACAAAACGTCAATATCTCTTGAACGTGAGCCAATCAACTTTTTTCAATGTGATATTCGTGTTCAGCACGTTGCATTCATTCAGGATTGGGTACTTTCACCTAAGAAGCAATTTCACTGTTGACCAGTGTAATCTGAGTGACCCATCCCCTAAAACCGAGAGTTAGAGGCACAGGCTCCAGACCATCTTTTCCAACGCACACTAGGGAAGTAAGGTAAGGCAGGTTGAAGGTGACACACAATAAATTTCCGAAACTATCATAAATTTAATTGGACGAGGCTACAGGTGTGAAACTCTGACAAACGGGCACATCTCTAATTTTCGACGGATGACATTATTCTAGTTGCCGTTAGCGCCATTTGTGCCTCCCTTTCTGACAGGACAATACTGAGAAGAAGCGAGGGTAACAATGTACTACATTTAAATTTTATTAAACTCAATGCAGAAGGTATTTAAAAAATGGTATTATTTTCATAACAGTGGAATAGGTTATTTGATTTTTTTGTATTACTACATACATTTCTGAAGAGAATCTGTAGCAATTTCACACAATTTAGCATTGAATTAAATACACGACAATTCTTTGAAGATAGAATTGAAGGCAGTCAGGAATCTAAATGTAAAATTGAATTACTTCACTTTTATTTGGTAAAGATCCATGTAAATAATATACTAATCAATCATCTACATTTTATTAGCAACAAAGTGTTTGCCAATACAGTGGCTTTGTCATGCAAATATCAACTAACTAACTCTTACACTAAACATAGATCTATATCTATTATTTAATTAACACCTTATATGCAGGCAACAATCTGTTGACTCACAGATTACATGTAGTAGCAATGTGAAATACATTGAAGTGACGAAAGAGATATTCTACCAACTAAGAGGATTAAATTAAAAAACGCTGAGTTTTTATGTTCTAGCTGATCATTTAAAAATAAATAGGAATTTTTAAGTTTATTATTTTCGAATATTCTAACAAGTTTCATTATTAAGCCATTATTTTCGACGGGTAACCGAAAAATGCATGAAAGAGGCCTTTCCAAAAGAACTATCACTATTTAAATCATAATTACGAAACATAATTACAAGTTAATATCAAAAAAGTTTAAGTGCGTGGATCAACAAAGCCATCAGAACTGTAGTCAATTATCTGATAATAAGTGCATTCGTAAACCACTACTGACCACAAGTGCTTAACCGTGAAATTGTGCTCCCTCACAACCGGAAATCGAGCCTAAACTTTCTATCCGAAATGTAATACGTGCGTTCAGGGAGTTACGGCGCTGGAAGGGAATCCCGCTAGAGCTTGCGGCTAGCGCCAGAAGTCACTGAACGGGTCACAGTAGTATATTTTAAAATTATTGCTTACGCATGCGTACTTTTACTACGTCTGAAGAATCCCAATTTCTGACAGCAGCAATATTGCTTTGTGAAGTTTATTTTTATTTAATTTCATTATTATTATTGTTTGAAGTATGAAGACGTGACATACACACTTTTAAAATCTAAACTAAAAATAAAGTCAACGTATTTGGTGTGTAATTATGTTGTACCGTGTATGATAGCAATATAAAATCCTTATTTTAGAATTGTGACCGAGGAGATGGTAAATTATTTACTATAATATATAGTGTGTCTAAATATTAAATACTACATTTTTATATGGATTATGTGGAAGTTTTCGATGAAGATGATGTATCTATTATCAATATTATATTAGCAGTTTTCATTTCAATATTAATTAATTCATTGTTCATTTCAATATTAATTAATTAATGTCTTTTCTGAATGCTACTTTGTAATAAGTGTATAATCGCAGAGTATACAACTGATAAATAAATATGACATAAACTCATAACATTGTGTGTTTGTTTTATTTTTGTAGTTGAGAAAGCATTATTAAAACATTCAACGTATTGGAATCTTATAGCAGACTTTGTGTAAAAGTCATAAGTTGCATTACCTAATATACTATGTAGCTATCTATACTTATACATAGGAAAAAAGTTTACAGAAGGCAATACTAATGTATTTTAGAACACGAAAATATAATAAGAAGAGAAGGACCAAAAAAAAGCAATGTTATATATATGCTCATTAGTTTCAGTAGCAGCTGCTAACATTTTTGATTAAATTTAGTGCCAAATTAGAAGAAATTATGCTGTTTGACATTACTTATTAGTTATATCTATTTCAGAATACATTTCAATATATAAACAGATCAAAAAGAATTATTAGGCACTACTTAAGATCTATTGTGCAACATAATTGAATATGTTTTTATTGATCGTATTATTCACATGACTCAAATTTGAATTTTAACCGCCTTCTTTTACCGCCGCTAGGTTATCGAGCGAAATTTATTTTCCGCTGGACCTAGCACAGCTCAGCGCTAGCGGCGCCGTAACTCCCTGAACGCACGGATTGACAACAACCCCATCCGCTAGCTGCTTCAGCAAGCGTGTTGTTTTTTCGTGTTTTTCAAGTGTTTCAAATAGCAATTTATCCCTTTTTACTAACCCAGTTTTTGCAAATGAAACCATTATATCTAGTAGCTTATCTTTCATTATTTCCTCGGATTTCGATAATGTAGGTGCAATATTAAACGTTCCTGTATAGTAGAACTTGCCATCCATACCATGGCCGGCACCTGAAATTAAAATTATCTTCTTTAGTAAAGAGCGCTAATAATGATCGAAAATTATTTAACATAATTCAAAGACATATGATCATAGTTTAATATTAATACATCTGAATATCTTTAATTAGTAATGAATAAAATGGTTGTACATAATTTAATGAATAAAATTCATTAAATAATATAAATTATTGTTTAGTTAATTTAATTAGCACATTTTCACTACATTATGTTTTAAATTTATTTAAAATTCTTATTACGCCATTGGCTGTACACAACCTATTTCTATAAACTTATCACATTAAAATAAACACCAAAAGTTGTGACAGTGACGGTAATATTTGCTATAACACATGTCAAATTAATGTCCTACAACTTTTGATGTTTATGTTAATATTTTTATTTTTAAGTAAGACCTTACCAAAATCTACATCAAAACCGCTAAAGTTTGCTAACGGAACAAAGTTTCCTACGTAGTTTACCATAAAGAAGTATATATTGGATTTAGCGGCTTTCCCATGTAATCTTGTAGCTTTTTCTCCTCCTAAGTGAAATATTCGATGTGTAGCTGCCTAAAATAGTAAAAGTACTTAATAATTATACAAACTATTTTCTAATTTTCTTCACTCCTTACATGCAATTGATTCTTATTTTCTAAACCTACTTATAATGTTAAGAAGAACTTCACACTGTCAAATTAAGTGTTGAAATTAATACATATTAAACGCATTGTGTCCAAATACTGACTATGACAGTCATTACATAATAAATATTGCTTATAATCTCTCTGATTGAGTTATTTATCAACTACATTAAAATCCATTACGTCCAGCTGAGTAAGATGCGAAGTTTGTCTCCTTAGGACGGGCGTTTACCAACAAATAGAAACTTATGCAACTTAAATTACTCGCGGGACGGGTAGACGCAAGGGGGTGTGAGCAAGTGAAGCTACACGATATTCGGTTTCCTTCACAGCGCTTCGGTTGTATTCATATATTAAGGAATACTATAGATGGGAAACATATGTATAAAGAATGAGTACTTACGGAACTGTTGATGTTGTTGATGTTTTATAATAAGCCAATTTTCGCTTGCCCATAACTGTTATATTATTATACACTCGAATATTATAGGTATATATGACATTTAAATGCCAGTGACAGTTTGTAATTAAACTGTCACTCGCATTTCTTCCGATAGATTTTCGTCTTAGCTAGCACCGGTAGAGATACCGTAAAGTGGGGATAGACGACGCGATTAGCTTGGAAAAACCTCGTGTAAAATGTGTGTGACAGTGTTTACTGTTTAATGTTTTTTATCTTTAAAAATAAGTACATAAATTTTATTTTTTCTTTATATCGTACATCAAATGTGCAGCTAGCGCGTAGAGGTCGTTTTTTTTCTTTTGTGTACACGCCTTAGTTAGTAGACATTAATCAAATTAATGCATTTTTGTGGTTATTTCTAAGACACATAACTTTTTTAAGAAAATAAATAGTACAAAAACGGACCTTGACATTATAAATTGATGCCTTTTGCATAACTAACCCAAATTTCAGATTCTAAAATTACAAAATAAGTTTAAAAAACGCGAAACGGCGATGCCTTAATTTTCGATAGGTAAACGCCCTCCTTAATATAGTAAAAAAATTTGTCAAAACTTATATCGTATTTCAAGAAGTTAGTTGAATTGAAAGACGCTGAATATCGTAGTTACACAGAAAATTTATGCAACAAATTTTTGTATATTTATAGTCTACGCTGTTGTATTTTTGAGAAACGTTTGTAATAAATTTAAACAGTTTACACTTTTATTAAATTTATTATCAAATTTGATATAAGAAAGTATAATGAAATATGTATAAGCTCGAGTTTTCCAGAACATGTTACGCTAAACATCAAAATCAGTCTTAATTTTGAGTAGATTTCACATATGAATCCAAATTTTATTCAACCATTATTTTATTAATGTTAATTCTGAATACTCACGACAACAGATAATAAAATGATATTCCTTGGAACATAATATTTGCAATGGACATTTATTGAATACGGGCACTAATTATGCAGTCTGTGGCAAGTGGTTTTCAGGTTAGATTACTGTAATATTGTTATAATAAGAAAATTTCTTGTGTTTTTTTCGCGTATTGCATATTAGCATGTGAATCTACTGTGAAGATGCAATAAAAATAAAAATAATATATATATTTCTATTTTCTTTATTATTATTTTTAATTATTAGTTTTTACAAGTGACGTGTATTTTGGGAAGCATGGCTTTTTGTATCTCTCAGTCTCAAAATCAATTCAAGATGGGTTGTATTGCACCAATAGGCAACGGCCGAATAAATGAAAAATTAAATACCTTTATGGTATGAATTTCGTTATACGATCTATATCATTTATTGAACCATATTATTTGTTACGTTTTCAATTACAGTCTATTTGGATTCAATGGAGACTAACCTGCAGCTGATAACTACAAATGGCAAAATTATAAATGCTACCGTTTAAAAGAACAGTAATCTGTAGTTGCACCAAGTATTAGCAAACCGAAGCCATAGTTATGTACTCGAACATGTGATGTCACCGTAGTAGTCTTATTCGAAAGCTATAGTCATATCACACAGCACTGCTTGCATGTATATAACATTTCAAGGTAAGTTTATTACGATATCAGAAAAACTTCTAGTTATTTTTAAAAAAAAATTAAATATGTAAATTAGACACATTGTTATATTTAATGAACCGTTCAATTTTTTTACTAGTAACTACAGCCATGCATAATTATGCAGTAACTTTTGCAACCCCATTTAATTTTTGTATTTTCTTCAACCCAACAGCAGAAATATTTCAAAAGTATTACCCAGATAAAAACAACAAGATATAAATCATCATATTTAATTAAAAGAAAGACCAACTATAAATTACAAATAAATTCACGAAAGAAAAAAACTGCAATGCAACACACCATGCGAAGCATCAAGAAGGAAAGCCAGCATCCAGGCGCATACTTGTCCATGAAGCGACTAATAAGTTCTTGAAAAAAGAGCAATGAAGACAATTTAAGGAATTTATTGCTTATTAGTGAATAAAATATTCTTTCTTGTTAGTAACTGTTGTTATGGCTATTTGTGTTTCTAATCTTTATCTATTTATTTGCAAAAATGACTGAAATAACTTTGATTACATGTATTACTTTGATTACAATACTGGCAAAATCAAAATATCTTTCTTTTATGATAAAGGGATAGGGTTTACATTAAACCACACGTCGAACAAATCTTTAACACAAAAACTACTATAACCTTCGTTCTGTTAATGTGCAACTCTTAAACAGCTTACCTTAATAAAATTGTACATACCAAACGAACTCTTGTCAGGGTATTTATTCCCTGCAATTAACTGATAACAACAAAAGCGAACTTCTTGTACCTAACAAGTAGCATGATTGTCTAACTATGCACAGTATACATCTGATGTGAAATGTAACGTCTCTGCTATACATGAACAGTTTCTGGAAAATGGTTTCGGAAATTTTCTGTGTTTGGGAATTTTGGAAACTGGAAGCTCGAACATGCCGGAAGAAATGTTTTTTCAAATACACTCTACTCTGGTGACCTTTCTTTGTCAGGGTATTTATTATTATTTTAGACCCTCGTTCTAATTTTGAAATTTATAACACAGGCCGGCCCTTCCTTGCTTGTTCGAATTTTCAATACTCTTACAATTGGGATTTCATTTGCTTTATGTTTAAAAATGTTATAGATTTTGTGTAATATATGTGAATGTAAAAGTAAAACCAGTAGCTATCCATCATGCATAATATAGTAATATATGTGAATGATTATTTAAGCACACGTTTTCATGCATCAGAAGCGAGACGCGTTGTATCCAGAAATAATTTCTTTCTTAAATTTGTGCTATGCTTCCTTACTTCGTTTTACAATTTACAATAACCAATATATTTTTAATATATTATGTATTATATTACATTTTATTATATAACTCTAATTTATAAAAACCTATTTAAAGTTGAGATTGTGTTGATTATTTCTTCCCGACTTTTAGTCAAATGCACGTATATTTATCCTATGATATTTGTTAAATATGTCAAGTTTCTCACTCAATACCAACTGTACAATCAAACTTAAAAAAACGAAAACCCTTTTTCTCAACTAAATGTAAGTTCTTTTTACATATATATACACGTTGGACAACCCAGGTTCTCGGCATGATCTAAATATGGTATAGGAAATAGTCGTGCGGTGTTGCCATCGCAGTTTTTATATTCACCCGTACCGTGTTTAATATTTCTAATATTTCAGTACGGATCGAGACGCTGTGGTGTATGTTGTTGCCGATTAAGTAAATATTACGTAAATGCTAATCAATAATAATGTATGAAGCGATATTTCTTATATTAATAAAATATTGGTGTAGATATTTACAATATGTAATACTGATAAAGTGTTTTCATATTTTAAAAATTTAAAGAGGGTTTTGTCATATAATAAAATGTATTTTAAAGAAAATAAATACAAGCTAAATTCTAAACAGTAACCAAAAGAAATGGATTCTAAATAATATGAAAAATTAATAAAAAAACTCTAATTCATTTAATGAAGCGCTCAAAAATCTCTCCATTTTCCGCTTCACAGTAACCGAGCCTATCATAAAATTCTCGACGTACATTATTGAGAGTTTGGGGTGGAATGTTGTTGCATATTTGTGTAATTCGCATTCGCAACTCTGGTAATGTTTTAGGCCTTTCTTGTTGATGTCCGTAGATCATTTGTTTTAAAAATCCCCCCCAAAAAAAAATCGTTTGGTGTTAAGTCAGGAGGTCTAGATGGCCAGCGTATACTGCCCCTGGTGCAAATGAGGCGTTGAGAAAAATTTAAATTAAGAAATTCCAATACTATTCTGGCGTTATGGGCCGGATACCCATCTTGTTGGAACCAAATTTCCTCAAGATTACCAGTCACATTGCGTACAGCAGGTATAATATCATGATGCTGTAATTGCAAGTACGTCTGGGCGTTTAAAGTGCGATTTATGAAAAATGGTCCTATAATATGGTTACCCAAAATTCTTGCCCAGACATTTAGCTTCTGTGTGTACTGCGTTTTTGCTGTTAAATTGATATGTTTATTTTCCCGAGACCAATATCGGACGATGGACGGATTGTGGCGACCATAAAGCGAAAAAGAGGATTCATCCGTGAACAAGATATTTCGGACCAAATTATCATCGTCGTCGCATTTTTCCCTCATAGCCTCACAAAAGTCAAGGCGATTAACTTGATCATGTTGGAAAATTTCCTGACTCTTTTGTGTCTTAAAGCACTTATATTTATGTCGCTTAAAAATATTCTTAACTGTAGTTCTTGGAATGTTCACGTTTTCGGATATTTGACGGCTCGAACACGGTTCATTTGCTTCAACAAATGCACATACTTGCACCTCCCGCTCCATTCTTTCGTCAGAAAAAGGACGTTCCTGCCGATCGCTATTGTTAAATTTAGAACAGCCAGTAATACAACCGGACTTTTCGAAACGATGGACGATATTTAAAACTGTTTGACGGTTTGGAACTGGTCGATCGGGATACGAAAACACAAAACGCCCAACGACTGCTTCTGCACTTGGAGAAGAATAATACCATTTAATGATACTTATTCGCTCCTCTGTTGTATAAGAAATGTGACACTCAATATTTTAAATTATTACGTGTAATAGCCCGTCTGACACGATTATTTTTAATGTACATTTATCTGTCAATTATTGAAGTAATGACAAATTGACAGAAAAATGTACATAAACACTTTGTCAGTATTACACATTCTAAATATCTACACCAATATTTTATTAATATGAGAAATATCGCTTCATGCATTATTATTGATTAACATTTACGTAATATTTACTTAATCGGCAACAACATACTCCACAGCGTCTCGATCCGTACTGAAATATTAGAAATATTAAACACGGGACGGGTGAATTAAGAACTGCGACGGCAACACCGCACGACTATTTCCTATACCATTTCATATACGATATTTAAATCATGCCGAGAACCTAGGTTGTCCAACGTGTATATATATATAAATATGAAGAGAAACAAGGTTATATGTGTTTAATATATACATTAATCACATATAAAATATTAATTATATATATATATATATATATATATATATATATATATATATATATCAATAAAGGAAATATCACGGATACATAATAAAAATAGGAGGAAGAATGTCTGTCTTCCCGATGGTCTTCCTTTTGTTTCTATCTCCAAGGATATCCCACCCTATTCCTTGGCTACACCGTACTGACGATGACCAACGAGTCTGAAACACGTGTCTGCGGTTGCACTACAGCGGATTAACCCGACATTCTTTCTCCTATTTTTATATATATATATTGCACTAGTGGAGGGGATAATATACTTGCAACACATATAATAAATAATATACCCTAATTTACTCAAATCTTGTTATTTGTATTGCTAATAATATCTCCTCTCTTACCTAGTCATTCAAATTTACTCAATTAATCTCAGGTTATAATCTATGATAATGATAATGTACCACTCAGTATATAATATTTTAAAATTTTTGCACCAAAATTAATGTACTCATATGCTATTATAGGTTTCTTTATTTTTTTTATCTATGCCCAAACACTACTCAGTTTTATTCTTAATCAATTTAATTAATTCTTTTTTTTTTTTATAATAATAATATTATTTAATGCATTTAGAAATAAATATTAATCTCCTAACTCTTTCAAATATTAATTACGATTCATCACTTCTTTATGGTATGACTTTCCTATAAATGTAACTAGTTTTTATTTTTAACCGCGCAGTACTAGTATTTCATTTACTTTTATAAAGATGTCGCTTAGGTATTTATCGTTATACACTGCTACATAAAAATAACAATTTAAATGTTTCTAATAATCCTGTGATACTTATTCTTATAATGAAGAGAATATTGCTGCTAATAAATTATCCCTCTTATAGGATCACAATAGTACGGTATGTATACTTTTCCTCTCTATTTTATACTTTACAATGCTATTTTATTTTTGTTTACTTGTAGGTCATTGACTTATCAGCTTCTATGTCCGTTAGGAAAATGTCCAACACAATGTTACTATTTTACCAAATAAAAAGAAGAATTTCACCACAATACTAGTTTAATGACAACAAATATAAAAATCTTGATTCGAAAATATACATCCAAAATAGTTATACGACATGTACATAGATTGTTAACCTGTCTAATCGCACCTGTACGTTTATTGTTATATGAAGGATGTCAGCAAATGTTATTTATTAAAAAGGTATGTACAAAATTCAATTCAATGTATCTTTTTCAATTTAGCATGCATTATACGATGCAATTTAATTATCTATAAATAACCTGCGTCTATAAAATATTAAACAAGTTGAAGGTATGTTTTAGTACCAAGGTCATGTCAATTCATTTATATATGTGCATAATCTGTAACTTTTTATGAAAATAGAGATTTAATCTTTTAACAAAACGTATTTCTATACTTGTTCTAGACTAGTAATCAATTCTAAATAATATTTAAGACTTTTACTCGATATACAATTAAATAAATTCAAATTTTCCTTATTTAAAAATTATACAACCTCTTGTTAATATTTATCTTCTATCTCTGGTTTGTTTAAATTATGTTTTCCTTTTTTTCTCACAGGATCTTCCTGAACTCGTTCTGTGCAACTGGTAACTCTCTGGAAACTCTCCTAGTACGACTTTCTGGTGTATCCTCGTTCTCCTCCAGGATCTGGAACTGCTTCGGTTATATCTTTCAGGATGTATCTTGTTGTGTCCTCGAAAACTGCGGGATATCTTCTGGATTTAAATGCAGCTGTACTTCTATCTCGAC
Organism: Amphimallon solstitiale; assembly: GCA_963170755.1. Taxonomy (NCBI): domain Eukaryota; kingdom Metazoa; phylum Arthropoda; class Insecta; order Coleoptera; family Scarabaeidae; genus Amphimallon; species Amphimallon solstitiale. Next base: position 6,994,517 of record OY720677.1, read on the forward strand.
TGAACACTGAACTAGACCTCTTCGGAAATATATATGGGTTACCGGATCCTCTAATTAATTTAACATTTACTGGAACGACATCAGGGATTCTAATTAGTTGGAACTTCTCGTTTTTATACAATAAACTGGACTTGGATAACTGGAATCCCTCTTTGAACTCACGTGCAATTGATGAATTCAATATTCCGCTCGGACTTGGTTAATATTTGGTAAGTAATCTTTTAATATTTATTTTCCTTATATAATATCTTCTTTATTCATACAGGATACACATTAATTAAATTATAATGAAATTATTGAATAATTTTATGCTTCTTTATAATATATTTTGATTCTATCATCAAATAAATATTTTCTATGCTGAAAAGAACACTTTTAGCACCAACTTTCGCGGTTTTAGTGAATTTAAGATATACTTTTCGGAATAAAATCGTGATTTTCCGAAAAGTACACGCGCCTTTCTTGAAAAATATTTTTCAATATCGTTGTTTGTTTATCGTCACCAAGACAATATTTCCGTTTTCTAATTTCATCCAATTAAATTCCTTTTCTCACAATTCTTGTTCAAAATGGTATTATAAAACTTTATTGATACGTTTCAGTGCTTTTCAAACTTTAGTAAACCTTCTCTATTAAATCTCTATTAATTTATAATAATGAATTACTAAGACTTTGTACTTCAAAAAATATTGCTAATCAAAATTTTCTGTAAATGTCAATTTTGACAGATCCGCTTATTCAAACTTTACCCGCGCAATTATTTACCAAGTTGTTTCCTTCATACTTCAACAATCAACATTAAATTATTTTACTTTACATTATTGTTAATTAGACAAGTTTTACAAGATTTCAAACTACATTTTTACATAAATTATAATATTTAAATCTCCATTTTCAGATACCAATGAAAATTACTGCCACCAAGAACCTGGTCCACTACAACTCCTTCAAGTACTGTTTTCATAATTGACTGCACACATCTTTATTGTAATAAATAACATTTTAAGTATACACAACTGTTCTTTTTTAGTTTAAATATTTTAATTTAACAGTCACAAAGAAAAATTAGTAAAATTAAATAATCCTTCCAACTTGTTCAAAAATATACAGTGCCAAACATCAATATTGTTACTCAGCACATATGCCCCTTTTAAAAAATGTAAATTTTCAACTCGAATCAAAATTTATATTTATTAAACAAAATCTGATAATACACATGTTTTTCAATGTGCTCAAAACAATTATTTTAATCAACTAAATCCTTTAACAAATTTCAAATGAATCTTCTATTATTTGGTAATATCATATAACATTTATTTATAACTATCTGTACATAACAGTGTTTAAATTCAAAATTATTTGTGACACTCATAACTATAAAACTCAACTTTCTTATAAGTCCAAAAGTAATATAAGGCTTTTCTTTATTTTCATTTTAATTATAAAAGTATAAATTTATTTATTTAAATGGATGTCTTTGACCTGTATAAAAAAAAATTTTTGTTTCATTATTTATCATACTATATATTATAATCCTTCTTGATGTTCCAATACCTTATTAAAATATCTATATTTTTATACATTGCCATCAAACTTTTTAACATTAATTGCATATATGTTTTTCTGTGTTTCCTTACTCAAACTTCTTATAAAAATATTATCTGTACTAACTTTTACATAAATAGGTGAATAACATATTCTTTTTATCTGTCTATGCCTGAGTTACTTATTTGCCTCTTTTAAAATGATTCACTTATGCTTACTAATTATATATTATTTTCATTATATACTGTTCTCATACGAACAAATTCCCCTTTTACCTATAATTGACATTTTCGTCATCCCCTATACTTTCATTTATGGAAAGTCCATATTTTTTTACTTATCGTTTTTAAAGGCTTACGTTACCTATATAATTCTTTTTTAAGACACTTTTGGTCCTATATTTTATATCATTTTGGGTATTATTCACCCTTTTATACATATTCACTCTATAATAATTCCATATTCTTATGATACTTTTAATATTTACTATTTATTGTAAGCATTTACTTTCTTCTAACATATTTTATTTTTAAGAGGCTCTTCTTAACTTCTTTCTTTTCCATTTCTTCATCACCTAACATGTTTGTTACATCTTGATAATTATTTTCTAACTTTATTCAGTGCTTTATTTATTCTGAAACATTCTTTTTTTAATTTTATAAGGCTCAAGGTTATTTATCCTCTATACAACTTCTTTATCCATTTCATTCTATTTAAATACTCAGGCAAATCTATTTACTAGTAAGATTACTTATATTACCTTCTCTTATGGTTATTTACAAATTTATATACAATATGGGAATGAGGATATAACTTATTTTTTTCTTTAATTAATCATCATTTTTTTTTTTTTAATAACTAATAATTGTAACAGACCTATAACTAAACTAATCTAATATAATACCGGAATACTTTATGTACATTCTTTATCTGAAAATCTCTCTATAAATTCAAATTATTTCTCGATAAACATGAACTTGTCTGTATACATGTATATCTGTTTCATCATTATGTCTTTTATTCATTTTAAAGAAAGCGAAATCCAATATGCCCCTTTCTTATCAATTTGTTATCTGTATCTGGTCATGCCCCTATCTTATAATAAGGTATTTATGTCCTCCTAATACTTCATTACTATATAATTATTTATTTTCTAATAAACTCCAGGTCTCTATTTGTCAAAAACTTTTGAAATTTTGAGATCTACATGTTACTTGGATAAGCAGGTGTTGTAAGTACCTTCAGAAGACGATCTCCTTTCTTATCTTCTGTCCTGACTAAAATTTCCTTGGTATGAATTAGCATGATTCAGAGAAATAATGTCATTTCTCCTTTTACAGTTTAATCTCCCAATATTTTTCTTACTTATGAAGTTGATGTGGATTATTTGTCATAATTATATCGTCGTCAATGATTTGTCGTTTTATATCGTTGTGGATGATTTCTCTTATTAAATCATTGTGGATGATTGGTCGTAACTCAGATTCAGGAAGTGTCGTTACTCACTTACACAATACAATCTCCCAATATTGTGTCTTACCTATTATTTCGGAAGATTTAATATAACTCAGATTTAGGAAGTGGCGTTAATCACTTTCACAGTACAGTCTTCCTAATACTGTGTCTTACCTATATATGACCTATTTCAAACTGTCGTATATACATTTTCCCAGTCAATTTTTCCCATTACTAATTTTAATCGGATTCTATTCTGTAATATGTCCAATGTTACTACTTGAATCAAATTTTCTATATACCATGGATCATTTTCTTCCATAATATAAGTGATCTCGTTCATCATACTTCCACCCTTGTTGAAAAATATCATACTACCAGCATTTCTTAATATCAATATGTCTGTACCATCCTGAAATTCAAAATCATGTCCTAAAAATTTTCTGACATCTATATCCAAAATCACTGTAAAATTATACACCTTCCTTTGCAAATCTCTATCCACATAAACTCGTTTTCTCTCAACGAAGTCATTCCCATTTGCCGTTCCTTTAAATTGACTCCAAATTTTCCCTTCTGTATTTCCTATAACACTTCTTATATGTGTTGGTATTTTACTATGTTTAACTTTAAAATTCCTTCCAGTATACTTTACGACTCCTGTAACTATTCCTGTAGTATACCTGGATAAATATAAATCTAAAATACTATCATCTTCTTCTCCTAATAAAAATGTGTCCAAATAAATTCTTAAAATTTTTCTATCGGAATCTAAGTATTTTGTTCTCTTTTGTAATGCAATATTTTTATCCATTTTCTTAATTTCAACTGTGTTTTGTTTACAGTCGATACAATTAATCTCAACCTTTTCCATTACTTCTTTAGATTCATTTCTTTCTATTTCTAATAACTGATTTCCCATAATAATTCCTTCTTCCATATTCAATATTTCCTTAACCTCTGCTGTATCTTGTTGGTCTTTCACACATATTTGCTTTTCTAATTTGTCTTCCTCCCTTTGTCGTCTTCTTTCTTCTTTATCTTCCTCTCTTTGGCGTCTACTTTCTTCAATCATCTTGTCTAATTTATCCATTAACTTCTTATTATTCTCTTCACTTGCCTTGACCAATTTACCAATTAAATCTTCGTTCATCTGTTTTAACATTTGTAAAATTGATCCAAAGTCTACTACTGGTGTCGACATTTCTATTTTAGAAGTCTCTCCTTGTATTTCCACCTTATCACCTCTATCCTGTAACTCTCCAGTCAATTGACCTTCTACCTGCACCTGTGACATATCTTCTCCTCCCTCTAGTACATTCACATTCTGTCCTACCTCCTCTTCATTATCACTAGATGATTCAGATCTATTTAATCCAAAATTACTCTTAGATCTGGTATTCATTTTAAATAATTATAATACACAATTTCTTATACCTTAATATACTTTAAGCTGATTTAATTACCTATGTAAAATGTATACTAATGTTACCGCTATTACTATAATTAATAAAATATTTGAAATATGTTGTTGCGAGTCTTATTTTAATTTCTTCACGTTAGATACGTCATAAAATGAGCTAAGGAGGGTAATATAAATTACAAACACCTAATCAAAATTAATAAAATAATCAAAATACTATTTGCGAGTCTTATTTCAATCGCTCCACGTTGGGCACGCCATAAAATGCACTAGTGGAGGGGATAATATACTTGCAACACATATAATAAATAATATACCCTAATTTACTCAAATCTTGTTATTTGTATTGCTAATAATATCTCCTCTCTTACCTAGTCATTCAAATTTACTCAATTAATCTCAGGTTATAATCTATGATAATGATAATGTACCACTCAGTATATAATATTTTAAAATTTTTGCACCAAAATTAATGTACTCATATGCTATTATAGGTTTCTTTATTTTTTTTATCTATGCCCAAACACTACTCAGTTTTATTCTTAATCAATTTAATTAATTCTTTTTTTTTTTTATAATAATAATATTATTTAATGCATTTAGAAATAAATATTAATCTCCTAACTCTTTCAAATATTAATTACGATTCATCACTTCTTTATGGTATGACTTTCCTATAAATGTAACTAGTTTTTATTTTTAACCGCGCAGTACTAGTATTTCATTTACTTTTATAAAGATGTCGCTTAGGTATTTATCGTTATACACTGCTACATAAAAATAACAATTTAAATGTTTCTAATAATCCTGTGATACTTATTCTTATAATGAAGAGAATATTGCTGCTAATAAATTATCCCTCTTATAGGATCACAATAGTACGGTATGTATACTTTTCCTCTCTATTTTATACTTTACAATGCTATTTTATTTTTGTTTACTTGTAGGTCATTGACTTATCAGCTTCTATGTCCGTTAGGAAAATGTCCAACACAATGTTACTATTTTACCAAATAAAAAGAAGAATTTCACCACAATACTAGTTTAATGACAACAAATATAAAAATCTTGATTCGAAAATATACATCCAAAATAGTTATACGACATGTACATAGATTGTTAACCTGTCTAATCGCACCTGTACGTTTATTGTTATATGAAGGATGTCAGCAAATGTTATTTATTAAAAAGGTATGTACAAAATTCAATTCAATGTATCTTTTTCAATTTAGCATGCATTATACGATGCAATTTAATTATCTATAAATAACCTGCGTCTATAAAATATTAAACAAGTTGAAGGTATGTTTTAGTACCAAGGTCATGTCAATTCATTTATATATGTGCATAATCTGTAACTTTTTATGAAAATAGAGATTTAATCTTTTAACAAAACGTATTTCTATACTTGTTCTAGACTAGTAATCAATTCTAAATAATATTTAAGACTTTTACTCGATATACAATTAAATAAATTCAAATTTTCCTTATTTAAAAATTATACAACCTCTTGTTAATATTTATCTTCTATCTCTGGTTTGTTTAAATTATGTTTTCCTTTTTTTCTCACAGGATCTTCCTGAACTCGTTCTGTGCAACTGGTAACTCTCTGGAAACTCTCCTAGTACGACTTTCTGGTGTATCCTCGTTCTCCTCCAGGATCTGGAACTGCTTCGGTTATATCTTTCAGGATGTATCTTGTTGTGTCCTCGAAAACTGCGGGATATCTTCTGGATTTAAATGCAGCTGTACTTCTATCTCGACTGAACACTGAACTAGACCTCTTCGGAAATATATATGGGTTACCGGATCCTCTAATTAATTTAACATTTACTGGAACGACATCAGGGATTCTAATTAGTTGGAACTTCTCGTTTTTATACAATAAACTGGACTTGGATAACTGGAATCCCTCTTTGAACTCACGTGCAATTGATGAATTCAATATTCCGCTCGGACTTGGTTAATATTTGGTAAGTAATCTTTTAATATTTATTTTCCTTATATAATATCTTCTTTATTCATACAGGATACACATTAATTAAATTATAATGAAATTATTGAATAATTTTATGCTTCTTTATAATATATTTTGATTCTATCATCAAATAAATATTTTCTATGCTGAAAAGAACACTTTTAGCACCAACTTTCGCGGTTTTAGTGAATTTAAGATATACTTTTCGGAATAAAATCGTGATTTTCCGAAAAGTACACGCGCCTTTCTTGAAAAATATTTTTCAATATCGTTGTTTGTTTATCGTCACCAAGACAATATTTCCGTTTTCTAATTTCATCCAATTAAATTCCTTTTCTCACAATTCTTGTTCAAAATGGTATTATAAAACTTTATTGATACGTTTCAGTGCTTTTCAAACTTTAGTAAACCTTCTCTATTAAATCTCTATTAATTTATAATAATGAATTACTAAGACTTTGTACTTCAAAAAATATTGCTAATCAAAATTTTCTGTAAATGTCAATTTTGACAGATCCGCTTATTCAAACTTTACCCGCGCAATTATTTACCAAGTTGTTTCCTTCATACTTCAACAATCAACATTAAATTATTTTACTTTACATTATTGTTAATTAGACAAGTTTTACAAGATTTCAAACTACATTTTTACATAAATTATAATATTTAAATCTCCATTTTCAGATACCAATGAAAATTACTGCCACCAAGAACCTGGTCCACTACAACTCCTTCAAGTACTGTTTTCATAATTGACTGCACACATCTTTATTGTAATAAATAACATTTTAAGTATACACAACTGTTCTTTTTTAGTTTAAATATTTTAATTTAACAGTCACAAAGAAAAATTAGTAAAATTAAATAATCCTTCCAACTTGTTCAAAAATATACAGTGCCAAACATCAATATTGTTACTCAGCACAATATATATTAAAACGCTAAACGTATATGCATATATACATGTGCTGGGATACACACACACATCTAGTTTCATTACCGACAATCAACGCACAGACACCGTGTTTAGAAGTCATTACCGGCAGTCGCACGTACACGGACGAGGCCTTAAAGGCCAAAACACGGGGTGTGTGTATTACAACACATGTATATATGCATATACGTTTTGCATATAAATGTATATATAAATAGTACCGGGATATCAACAATTAAATTGGTCAATGGTGGTCATGGATTTTAAAATTATTGTCGTAGCGTGCATCGTACATTTAGGTATGTCATAATTTTTTGAATGTCAAAATCTGTCAAGTTATTGTGTTGAAGTTTTCTAATCCTGCACGGATTTTGAATCATGGTTTTCACCACAGAGCACTAAATTTACATGATTGAAGCCTATTTTCGAACGAGTGTGCTAGTTGATGGAACTTGGGAATACAGTCAACGTTTGTGTTTGGGCAATTTTCGAGAGCACTTCCCAGCCGCAGCAGTATTACCGGACAATTTTTATGCATGACTTACAGATTGTGTTGAAGTGTTTCGCGAAACTGGTTCTGTGACGCATAAAAAAGGTGCTGGTAGACCAACAGTTCGTACAGAAGAAGTTATTAATGACGTTCGTCAACGTATGGAAGAAGAGCCTACAAAACCTTTAAAACGTCTTTCTCAAGAAATTCGGCTTTCTTATGGAACATGCCAAACGATTGTAAAGAAGGACCTGAACATGCATCCATATAAGATGCAATCATATCAAGCTCTTCTGCCTGCAGACCACCCCAGACGCCTTGCCTACTGCCATTGGTTCGTTAATAATTTAATGAATGACGATTTGCTGAACTTAACTTCTTTTTCTGACGAAGCTTGGTTCCACCTTTCGGGATACATCAATTCTCAGAATATGCGAATGTGGAGCACTGATAACCCGCATATTTTTATTGAAACGCCACTACATGCTCAGAAAATTGGTGTTTGGATGCCAGTTTCTCGCAGAAGAATAATTGGACCAATTTTTTTCAATTTCACCGTCAACGCAGAAAGGTACAGAAATATTTTTATGACTGAATTTGTGCAACAGTTAGACGATGATGAACTTCAATACGGTTATTTCCAGCAAGACGGTGCAACAGCATACACTACACGAGAAAATCTTGCTTTTCTCCGCGAGTTTTTTTATGACCGGCTGATAAGTTTGCATACAGAAGTTGAGTTTCCTCCGAGATCACCTTGTTTGACAATTATGGACTATTTTGTCTTACCTTATTTAAAAAATAAGTTTTTCGCAAATCCGATACAAAATTTGCAAGAACTGCAACAAAGAATTGTTCAGCAATGTGCAACCATAACGCCAGAAATGCTGCAAAACGCTTTTCACAGCATGAGGAGGCGCGTAAACTTGTGCATTGAACAAAATGGGGGACATTTTCGACAATTATTGTAATTTAGTTTTTCTGGTTAATAAAAACGTTATTTATTTCATAACTTGTAGTTCATTATTATTTTACAGCTGAACTAGGTAGGTAACACACTTGTAGGTTATTGATAATGTCAGTGTAGCCTGACAATGATTGAATTATTTCAAAAGGATGATTTAAACTAAGACAAGCGTTTTACATTCCATGACCAACATTGACCAATTTAATTTTTGATATCATAGTATTTACCTCTTGATGTTAGTTCTAGCATCAGATATTCGATGTTCTAGAATCTTACTTAACCAATAGATACTATTTTGTCGAACATCGCAACGAAATTTCGGAGTTACATCCAATATTGTCTGGGGTACCCCAAGGTAGTGTCCTCGGTCCCACTTTATATTTAATCTATACAGCTAACATGCCTAAGACCAAAATGACAACTACAACTATTTTTGCCGATGATACAGCTGTATTATCTTCCTATCGAAACCCACATACAGCCTCAGTACATTTACAACGACACATTAATGAAATCCAAAAATTGTTTGAAGATTGGTAATGAAAATAAATAAATCCACATAACATTCACAACAAAAAAAGAAGGACTGTCCTGCAGTAACATTAAATGGTCAACAATTGAAACATGCTAACTCTGTCAAATACCTTGGCATGCACCTGGACAGGAAATTAAATTGGAAGCATATATTTACAAAAAGGAAACAACTTGGAATACAAATCAGTAAGTACTACTGGATGTTAGGTGGAAAATCAAAGTTATCAGTTAGCAACAAACTCCTAATGTACAAAGCCATACTAAAGCCTATATGGACGTACAGTATAGATCTTTGCGGATCAACAAGCAATTCTAATATCTAAATACTCCAACCCTATCAAAACAAAGTGCTGCGCTTAATAGTTAGTGTACTGTGGTATGTCGCAAACTCAATTATTCAACGAGACCTACAAGTGCCATCGGTGAAGAGTGAAATTTCAAATCTTAGAAATACAGTGAGAGGGTCGAAGTGCATTCCAACGTTCTTGTCAAAACGATCATGTAAAAATCCTCTGAATCAAGACGTTTGAAACACTCTAAACCTACTAATTTGCCAATTAGATTTAGTTAGTGAATATAACTTAGTCTTCGTATGAGAAAATGTATTTCTTTTGCTTTTTTTGATAGGATTTTTGTCTAAATGATAAATAGGGAAATATTCATTGGAATTGCTTCCCTACATGCTCATTAAAATACAAAAAAAAACTTAATGACTTATGCTATGACAGATTGAATATAGAAAGGGGATAAAAAAAGCATCTTTTCATTTTCATAAATGTAAATTTAGGAAATTGAAAACATATTTTGCAATGCTTCAAACATCTTACCTTAATTAACATATCGTAATTTTCTTTTGTTATGGGATCGTCCTGAAAATAGAATTTCCTAATTTTTTCGGATATATCATCTTGCTCTTCCTTCGGGTATTCATAGTATTCGAAAATTAATGGGAACCATTTTTTATAATTCGTGTTCACTTCTTCCACTCTTGAATACAATACTGTAAACACAGAATATGTGGATACAATAGCAAATTATTAGTACCTATGTATATATTAAATATTTTCTTGAACAAGTAAATTAATATCGAAGAAAAATTGAGAATCGTATAAAATAGACGAGGAGACAGTGCATTCTTGTCAAAGATTGAAACCATGAGGCGTTTGTTTACATCTTCCGTTGGATGCCTACGACGGAATTATTTAGTTTTTTTTAAATATATATTCTCTTTACATGATATGAAATATAAAAGTAAAATTGAAATCCTATAGTAATGTTTATTAAAATATTTGTGGTCCGTGCATTACAGCTAAGAAATTAGGAAGTGTTGTATTTTATTATCAACTAAATTTTATAAATTTAACTATTTTGAAAAATGCTTGGAAGTATGGCATATCAATATGTAAATCAAAACAGTTAAAATAATTCATTACAGTTAATTTAGTTATACACGGAGAGAAGTGCAGATATAACTTTTCAAAGTATGCGTTATAGATTGTTTATTTAATTACTATAACTTTATCATATCTAAAACAACGAGTGGAATCATGTTTAGTGATAACCACATCCGTTGATACGAAATATGTTATTAAAACTTAATAAATTTATTTTATAACTGAGGATTTAAATCACAATATTCAATATTTATTAGATTAAACAATGAATATGAAACAACAAGGTAATCTTTATTTTAAAAATTAAATGACGATTATTATAAAGAAATAGATATATTTGTCATACTCAATGAATGGCATATTGAGGGCATAGATGTGGTCGCGTTGCTTTTACTTAAGAAAGAAATTATCTTGACATTGTTGTCTTTTATTTAGTTTGATATAGGTATGTGTCTGTAAAACTCAAAGTTATATGGACAGTTATTGTATTTTTTTTTTATACATTTGCACCAGCATTTGACAAATTACTAACAGTTTATTTTCTATTCGAATACATATAATATATTATTTTTTTTCTGCCACAAGACGGGTTCACTTGCTAATTTTATTTATTTTAACTGGTGTGTTTTTATACCATATCGAGTGAACCCAACTTTTGTATGAAATGAAAAACAATATTCAGGTTGATATGACTACGGCATTTCTATGAGAAATCTGATGGGATACAAATCTTGAGTTTCTTGGTTGAGAATAACCCATTTGCCTTTTGCCAAAGTTTTATCCTCTTTTGGGCCGTTTTGGAGGACATCCCATTGTATCTTATGCGCTTTATATAAGATTCGTCGTTGCTAGTTTCTTCATGAAAATAGTAACAGATAGCGCGATGCTTCCTTACTCTGCCACGCTAATTCAGCAGTCGTTTTTGACAGAATCTTCTTTGAATTAATTCAGGTTGTCTGCATTTTAATTTAGGGCAATGATATCAGTTTTTTTAGAGCTGCAGCGCTTGCATACCCTTTTTCCTACAGATATAGGAGATTTTTGCTTTTCCGTCTTACATAATTCAAGCCTTCTCGAAAATATCTCCATAAAGAAATTTAAAAAACGTTTTTAGTCATCAATTAGGAGCGGAATCGAGCGAGTCATGACTCATCGCCCATGGGCGCGCTATTGAAATGTTGTATTTTTAAAGAGGTTTTAATTTTATTTATATAATTGAATAACAAGTGGCTGGTGATTATAAAATACAAAATACCCTACTATTTGTTCATTTTCTCTTCTGTAAGACTTATTCTCTTTGAATTAAGTACATCCTTGTAGATAGAAAACGTGTTTTCTACATCGCAACTGGTTATATTTACGTAATGGAAATATTCTTTTATTTCAGCGTATTTAGCATACACAATTGCCGCAATGTTATTAAACCTGGATTTCTATTAAAAACTGCGTCTAAGTCACTTGCAATTATTAATAGCCACATCTAATGTTGTTAATCCATTTTTACTTTCCTATACGTAGTATAAGGAAGTAATGTGAAATTTTCGACTTCGAGATTTTTGCAGATGTCCACGTTTTGAAGTCCCCTGATACCGAAAAAGATGTTTTTAAAAAATGTCTGTGTGTCTCTATGTGACCACGATAACCGCTGTAGATATCAATTCCAAATTTTGTATTTACGTGTCTAATCTCCCTCTTGAGATCTGAGTAGTTTTTCAGTAAAATCGATAGACCGGAAGTAGCAGTTTACTTCAGTGAAAAAATTAAATTTTGCCAATATTTCGTCAACTACTAAATTTAAACAAATTTATAAAGAATTCATATGTACTTGAAATTAAAATTGAGAACAATTTTATTTAAAAAGTTTTTCGAGGCTGCTACCGGAAGTAGGTCTTTTACTCCTATCGAAAATCAGTTGTTTGCGAATATTTCGCATGTCATGCTTTTTAGATAGGTACGTTACGGGTATAAAAGTATTTAAAACGTAATTTTCAATATCTTTTGCATAAAAACAATTTCAAAATTCAGACCGGAATTACCACTTTTACTCTTATCGAATAGCGATTTTTTGGGAATATGTCGTAAATTATGCATTCTATATGTATTTATCAAGAATACAAAAGTATTTAGTGCTAGATTTGCAATATTTTTTGAATATATGAAATTTCAAAATTCGGACCGGAAGTAACACTTTTACTCTTAGGGAGTAGTCCTTTTTTCGAATATCTTGCTAAGTATGCATTCTATAGCGATTTATTAAGAGAACAGAAGTACTTAAAATAGGATTTTGAATAATTTTTGTGTAAAAAAAAATATAGTATAGTTTGAAACGCTCATACGTGTAAGAAAGTCGTGTGGTGGCCACACCTCATTTTTTAATTTGAGATTCGATTTTCAAAATATAGCATTAGTTTAGGCAAATTTCCAAAGTGTTCCTGAAGGAATAACAACTAATTTTTTAAATTTGGGATTTGTGTTAGTTCCTTGCACTCAGAAATACTTCGAGCATCGTCATTTAAATATGTAACGAAATTTTGTAAACTATCGAAATTCTCTGCATGAAAACTATTTCTGTGTATGTTTTAGCAAAGCTAAGTGACGATATTTTACAGACTTTGCAATAAATTTCGGAATCACTGACAATTAATTTTTATCTCAGAAAAAGTAACATAAACAACGTTCTGGATCTAAATAAATGATAACTAAAAATGTACGCGTATGTTATTGAAACATATATATTATATTGCGAAATATAAGGTAAATATAATAAATTTTAAAAACTCGTCACCCTTGTACCTACGCCGATGAAGAAAGGATTTTATTCATAAAATTCCTTATTTTATGGCAGTTTTTTCTCTGATTCTCGGGCGTAAACAGATGTTGCAGTTTGCCCTATGAATTAGTGCTATTCAGATATAATGTAAACAACACGCAGTTGTTTACATTATTTCTTTTCACGGTTGTGGCTCCGTGGTAGTTTAGCTCGCTCGATTCCGCTCCCTGGTCATCAAAATATTTTCTTTGTAATAATTTTCCACTAACATGCCGTGTAAGTTTCATGGTACTTTCTATGTATTCCATTCCAGTCCTTTTTTGCTTATTATACGCGCATTCCTCTAAAGTCTTTGCCAGTGCTTCTTTCTGTTCGGATTTCTGACAATGCGTATTTACGTCATATACAATTGTTTGATTTTATTGTATTTGTGGGATCGTTTTTTTTTCCTATGAATTCTTCAATATTTTACCAGAATGTTTATTTATATTAAAAAAATATAAATGACGGCGTTTTTATTTGTAGCAAGATATTAACTCTATAAACACCTGGCCTCGAAATCGTTTTTCCCATTTTCTAATCTTATCTCTTATCTTAAGAGAGACATTTTTCTAAAACCACTTTTGCAGTATCAGAGACTACAAAATGAAGACATCTGCAAAAATCTCGAAGTTGTCATCACAATACTTCCTTATACTACGTATAAGATAGTAAAATAATATCTCTTCCCTTATCTACCTAGCAGCAGACCTCTTCCAAGTGTTTGCTACATTTCACATGGCTTGCGCGCAAAGAGTATTAATATTATATTTGGCTCGTCATAACTTATTTCAGAAAGGATCTAGAAATGTAGTTCTTGAACAAAAAGTAATTTTGGAATGTTGTAAATTCCGAAAGATAAGATTAGTTACTAGATACCTAAAATACCTAACACAAATTGCTGGTCCACTAAAGATTACTTCCATTTTACACTCCATAAAGAAAAACCGAAAATCTAGGATCATCCAGACTTTGTATGGTATACCCTTAAAAAAAGAGATCCCCAGATCTCGCTGAGATGTCACGAGAGAAGTATTAAAAATTGAAGAAAATTGAGTTTTCAAATGTTCACGAAAACTTTCGAATTTAATCTCAAATCAAAATTCGAACCCGGCAGGTGATTTTGCATAAAAACAGCTTCAGTTTTTTGTATGTATTTGAGTTGGATATAGGTTGTGGAAGTTCAATGGTTTGTTCGCCGAGTACTATACAGCATGTGGGCCAACCGGCGACTATCTGAGGCCACATCTAGGGCGCGGACATGAGCGAATCATGACAAATCGCCCATGGGCGCACTATTGAAATGTTGTATTTTTAAAGAGGTTTTAATTTTATTTATATAATTGGATATTAGAAACTGCGTCTAACTTTCGCCGAAGGCCACATCCGAAGTCACTTGGAATTATTAATAGCCACATGTAATGTGGTTACTCCATTTTTTAATTTGAGATTCGATTTTCAAAATATGTAATTAGTTTAGGCAAATTTCCAAAGTGTTCCTGAAGGGATAACAACTGATTTTTTAAATTTGGTATTTGTGTTAGTTCCTTGCACTCAGAAATACTTCGAGCATCATCATTTAAACATTTAACGAAATTTTGTAAACTATCGAAATTCTCTGCATAAAAACTATTTCTGTGTATGTTTTAGCAAAGCTAAGTGACGAACGTGCGATATTTTGGCATTCTGTAACAATATTTTACAGACTTTGTAATAAATTTCGGAATTACTGACAATTCATTTTCATAGCAGAAAAAGTAATATAAACAACGTTATAGATCTAAATAAATGATAACTTAAAATGTAAGCGTGTTATTGAAACTAAATAACAGTAAGTATATACATATTTACAAAATTTCTCTTGCGAAATATAAGGTAAATATAATAAATTTTAAAGAACCCTCAGGCTATCTATGCCGATGTAGAGAGAATTTTACTCATAAATTCCTTATTTTATGGCCATTTTTTGCACTCATTCTCGGGCTCTTCTCGAGCGTAAACAGATGTTGAAGTTCACCATATGAATTAGTGCTATTCAGTAAGCGTGTATTGTTTACATTATTTCTTTGCTCCATTGTAACTTCTTCGTACTTTAACTCGGTCATGTCCGCCCCCTAGGCCAAACATAAATTACAGGCGGATTAGGTTAGCTGACAAGTTCTTTTCTCTATCTTTTTCCTTTCCATAAAGTAGAGCACTAGGGACCTTAAAAATTTGTCTTAATTACATTTGTATGAAAAGCCTACTTCAAATCGAACTCAGCAGTGGCACTACGCGTGCAATAGTTATCTATACATCGCCTTCTGTCTACCTACCTCGTTTGTACTATGTTTGCACATCTATGATAGAAAGCGATACTCATTCTCGCCCGAGTATATCGCCTACAAGCGACATCATCGACGGTCTCGCCTTAGACAAAAACATTATCGCTGGTGTATTTGTATAAGAGGGAGATACAATAATGGGAGTTAAGGTGGTAATAAAATATTTCAAACGTAACCATAAAAGAAAAGGGTTGATTATAATATGTTTATGATGTGATAGGTAGTAAAAATCTAAAGATATTGTCTATTCATTGGTAAGTAATAAGACAACTATTTGAACTTATGCATATGTGTATTGTAGAATTATATATTTTTTCATATTATTAGTTAATTAGGTACTCAATAAATCAAAATGGAGGTGATCAAGACCATTGGAAAGCACTCGTAGATTTTGCAGAAGAATATCCATTGTTGTCAACATATAATTCAATGCAGCATTTGGAAACTATGTGACATCATGTAAAATAGTTTAAGACATGGTAGTGAAGTTATAGAAGAGTGGAGAAAAAGTAAAAAATTCAAATTTAATATTTATAATGCTTTCATAAATTAATTTAATAATTTGCTGAAACTACGATCCCAAAGTTTTCAGAATATATTGATATACTAATTTTATTATTACGCAGTATTAATTGTTTAATTGTTTTATAGGCCGTGCAAAGTAAAAGCTAAAGCTGCCAAAATTAATAAGAATGCAAACATTACAGGTGGTGAAGCTGTAAATTATCCTCCTCTTACAAATGCAGATGAGCGATTACTAAAAATAACTGGAACAAACAGCATTAAAGGTGAACTAGAGCTAGGAATTTCACAAGTAATAAACATCCCTACCATTGTCTCACCACTATTAATAAATTTCTTAATAATGTGTACATCTTTTAACAAAATACAATTGGTAATTCAAGATTGTACTAATTAATATCTTTGCGAATGCCCTCAACAAGTGCGTTAGAATAAATCAGTCCACTACATATTACCAGCTTACCAATACACATATTGTTGATTAGGAGTATCTGATAAATTATTAAAATTAAGTGACGAATCAATGGGTGTAATAAAAGATATTGATAACTAATTACACACTTAATTCAATCTTAAGTAATTTAACGAATGTAATAAATTCCATAGCTCAGTCTATGAAAATGCAGGCAACAAAATTGTAATGTTTACTTTAAATAAAATTACTCTCATATTATTCAAAATACAATCTTATTAAATTGGGTTGTATTTCCCTCGTTAATAATATTTAGGTAGATTATTGTCCCCAACATATCTATCTGGTGGTATATAATAATAATAATAATAATAACTGTGCATCTATATTTACAGCGTTAGTTTTAAATAGCGTCATTAAGAAAAACGGAGTGAAAGAAAAATATGAGTAATGCCCGTACAAAAAAAATCGCCGTCCAATGTGCTCGCAGTGACGAGAAATTGATTTTTCTTTCCTCGAGTCCGAGCCTGTCGCAGTTAATATACAAACATAATAATTTTAATTAGAGGAATTTAAGTAAATAATATACTTATATTTAACGAAAAAAACATGGTAATATACCGAGGTTGTCGACCTTTTCCATATAAAAGCGTGGTATTCACACACAAAAAAAACATCGGCATAGAAAATCTTTTCAACTGCCTTCATTCTCAAAGGTTGTAACTATTGCATTTTATCGTTTTTTTAGAAGAACCTTAAACTGAACTTGCTAGTGGTATTTACGTAAATGCGTATAGGATAAACAAAGTTATGGACCGACTTTAACTACATTTTGGCACTAAAAATGTAGAAATTTTTGATGAGTTATCAATAAATTTCTTTTATGATTTTCAGTTAGAGATTTATACGTATTCTTCAGATTCGCATAGCCTGGTGCCTATTTAGCGGTAACACTGTATCTCGTATATACAAGTATGATGCAATATAGAGCACATATTAACAATTAAACCAACTTTGTTGGAGCCTAGGCGTAAAATTATTCCTTCTTCAGCAGCAATCACATTGATGTTGTGAATACATAACATCTAAGTAGTAATTATATACGTTTATAATAAATTTTATAAGATATCATGAAAATGAAATCAATGCTCCAATTAAACAAGGACTTCTGTTTTTATTCAAATATAAATTTGAAATTTTTATTTAAGAACTTGGAGATTTTAATGGCTTCCAACTTCAAGACGTAATATTTACTACAAATTGAGTCAATAATTTTAGAAAAGGTAATAACTAACCGAACGTAAACGAATGCCAAGCGATAGTCAAACAAGATACACATGGTATCAATTTTTAAAACTCTCGCCTGAAAGTGCATAGCATACGTAGTCCCACCCCTGGTTGAAGCGGGCGTTCAGCCTTAAAAGGAGCGTTTACCTATCGAAAACTAAGGCATCGCCGTTTTGCGTTTTTTAAATTTATTTTGTAATTTTAGAATCTCAAATTTGGGTTAGTGATGTAAAAGGCATAAATTTATAACGTCAAGGCGAGTTTTTGTACTAATTTATTTTCTTAAAAAAGTTATGTGTTTTAGAAAGAATCACAAAAATGCATGAATTTGATTAATGTCTACTAACTAAGATTAGTACACACAAAAAAGAACCTCTACGCGCCAGCTGCACATTTGATGAACGATATAAAAAAAATCAAATTTATGTAATTATTTTTGAAGATAAACAACATTAAATAGTAAACATTGTCACACACATTTCAGGCGAGTGTTTTTCGAAGCTATTGCGTCGTCTATCCCCACTTTAGGGTATCTATACCGGTCCTAGCGAAGACGCAAATCTATCGGAATCGGACGGCTATTCCAGACTTAAATCCGAGTGACAGCTTGTAATTAAAAAAAATGTCATATATACCTATTCGAGTGTATAATAATATAACAGTATATACATTATGTTTCCCATCTATAGTATTCCTTTATCTATGACAGAATATGTGAATAAAACCGAGACGCTGTGATCGAAACCGAATATCGTCTAGTTCCACCTACTCACACCCCCATACGTGTACCCGTCCCGCGAGTAATATAAGTTGCATAAGTTTCTATTTGTTAGTAAACGCCCCACTTAAAGAATAACCATGGAAACGGGAATAATGTGATATTGGAATAACATCACGCTTGATTTACACTTATTATTCAAATGCTTATTATACATTATTAGATGTACAACTTATAAATAAATAAAACAAAGGATACTTACATGAAGCAGGTGTGGTACCCTCCTCTGTAGTCATAGATATTAGTAATGGAACATCATTAATTTCATTATTAACCAGTAGTGTATAAGGAAGTTTCTTCAAAAACGACGTCGGAGAATCCTTTTCAACCGTAGGTCCAAACGGTACAAGGGGTAACAGTGAGCCTTGATAAAAACTTGAAACTGCCTTAGTAATCTGTTGGCCTGATCTTTGCTTCATGCATTCGTATATATCTTGTTCAGCTTGATCGAAACAGCCTACTTCAGCAGCTAATTTTTTACCATTTATAGCAGGATTTGCTCGTATAACCCATGGATTTAGGGCCATTCCACTTTGAGAAAAGCCCTTATGGAAAAGACCTGAAATTTAAAACAGAATTAACTGTATGAGATTTTTCTAAAATGCTTAATTTTAATTGAATAACTCAGTATTATAATATATTAAATTTAAATTACCTCGAGATAGATCCGATAGATAATGTAAATGAACACTAGCGCCACCTGCTGACAAGCCGCTAATAGTAACTGAATCTTTATTTCCTCCAAATTTAGCAATGTTATCTCGAACCCATTTCAACGCTGCTGTTTGATCTTTTAATCCATAATTACCACGACCATCACCGAGGCTGTAAAATCCTGCAATTAATATTTAGTAATAGAATCAAATAATTTAAATATGTTAATCTGTACTACCGAATGGTCCAAGTCGATAATTGAAATTAACGTAAACAACATCCCTGTCCATAATTTTATGCGGACCGGTAAAGCTTGTTGGGCTTCCTAACATGAAAGCACCTCCATGTATGTGAACAATTACATCTAATCTTTTATCAGGATCGATTCTTTCTCCTGGAGCATACACGTTTATGTAAAGGCAATCTTCTTGTCCTGCAAGTTGATATATGTGTTTAGTATTATTATGAAAGAAGAATTACATGCAGGTATATTTTACCCGCAACTTGTTGAATTTTACCCGCAACTTGTTGAAAGAAGTCAATTTGCAAGCAAGTGTAGCTATCTACGGCCTCTAATACTCCTGACCATGGTTCTACAGGTTGGGGATCCTTTAATTAATGCAGAACATAAAATAATGTACACCGGGTGATCCAAGTTTTACCGCCGTATCTTATTTATTTTATTTCAAAGAAAAAATAATCAAATTTTGTGTAAAGTAAAATTGAAATGTACACTACATGTGCTTAATAAAAAAAATGCATAATGTCTAAAATATGTCAGCGACAGCCAAAGAACCAAAACATTAACAAAAATTTTCATTTTTGAACGGACTTTTTTCCCCATTATTATAATGCAGATATTTTTTTGAAAAATATTCATTTATATTAAAATAAAAAATGTAGCAAACTTTTTTCTAAATTTGAAGTTTAGTTGAAAGTATTTAAATTCGATTTATAATTTACATCTTGTCTGCACTAATCGACACACTAAAGTTTGGAAGCCGTTACTTATGGCCGTTTATTAACAAACGTTCTCGACGAAATGGTCAAGATCTCGAGGGAGATACCGGTACACCCCACTACTACTCCAGTGAGCCACACCTGCTATTCATGTTCATTCATATTTGAAAAAGCCAAAATTTTCTCGAATTTCATTTCTCTAGTGATCCGTGCAGTGATTGTGCAATTAGAATCAATTTTGTGACAATATGTCGTTTGAATATTCATTTAAAGAAAAAGTGCAAATGCTCCTAATTTTTTGGGGAAAACATAAGGACTGCGATGCAGGCAGTAGAACTTTACTCCGAACGTTTTTCGGATCTACCACATCCCAACAGGAAATTATTTAATAATCTGATAGAAACTTTATCAGCGATCGGGTCTTTTTCGCACAAAAAGAAGACGTACGTAAAAACACCTGTCACAAGTGAATTGAATCAAGCTGTAGTACATATTAGATATTGTTGCTAACATATTAATATCGGTAGATTTTGTAAATATATAAATACCATTCGTATCATCACGAGCTCCATCAAGAATTACATTGGGTGCATCGAAACGTGACTCAGAATCACTGGTCTTTAATTTGTCGGGGTGGTGTCATCAATTATAAAATAATTGGTCCCTTTTTGTGACGGTGCATTAAATGCACATTTCTTACGAGTTGAAGTGCGAATTTTATTGGAGGATGTACTCGTCAACATCAGATATGAATCGTGGTTCCAATAAAATGAGTTATTTATTTTTTGGCCAAATTGCGAGGGTGGAACTGCAAGAACAATTCGGCAAAAGATGAATAAGCCGAGAAGAACCCATTTCCTGGCTACCGAAGTCCCAGGATTTAGCATCACTAGATTTTTTGTGTGGGACACGATTATACAAACGGTCTGCAGAGAAGGGCGTGCATGAATTCGGCACTATTATAATCTCCAACTACCTGTACCCCTTTTTTACTTGGACCAGATACATGAATTGGGCACCTAATACCTAATACCTATCCACATCCTGTTGATAAGCTCCTTTCGTTGAAAACCGAAGCAAAAGTGTGGACTGTCGGCCCTGAAAACCTAATATCAAGAAGTGAATTAGAACATACACATTCCAAACATACGAAGGCGCTAAACAGGAAAATAGATTTGTAGATAATAGTTATTGATTGTATAAGTGTAGTAAGCTTTTTTTATCCACGAAAAATTTTAAACGCAACTAAAACACGAATGCAGTGTAAAAATATATTTATTAATTTATTCCGAAACAAATTTTAATTGGATATCATTATTACAGTTAGCAACAGTGCGAAAAGAAGGCAGAAGAAGACATTGCAGAAAAACCGTCAAAAATTATTCATTCAGCATTGAAAAATCGTACAGACGCAATGGACACTTTGACTATGAAAGACATCAACTACATAAGAAATAATGTCTATTATAAGAGAAAGAAAATGCGGCCTACTTTGCCGACCAGTGCAGAACAAACCATCAAAATTTTACAAGATTTGTAATGTAAAACGCTGCGCCTTGTATAATTGCGAGACAATATATTTAGACGGCACGATTAATTATTGCTTAAATTATTTTTTGCAGTTATTTACTTTGCACACTTTTATTAATGGTCATTACATTCCACTACTATTTTGTATTTTACCAAGTCAAAGTACTTCAGTTTATATTGAAACATTTGAAATTATTAAATAAAAGTGTAACATTACATTTAGTTTTTTTTAGTTTTTAATCCAGAGTGACCGAGTTTTCAGATACTTAGTTGAAAATTACATAGATGAAGAAGTTATCTTTCCTCCTAAAATATGGGCTAGTTGCAATACTTCTGTCAGTAGAATAACAAACTGTTGTGAATCATTTCATTCAAAATTTAATGAATGTTTTTATGAAACGCATCCATCGTTATTTATATTTATTAATATTTTAAACAATTTTCAAACCGAGACTTATATTAAATTAAATAATGTTCAAGAACCTATGCGATGCAAGGATCCTAAAACAAAAAGAAGACAGACATTTTTAGAACAAATAATCGCCGTTTACTTTGTAAATAGAATAGAAAGACTACAATTTGTAAAATGATTAGGATATTTTCATAAGCAATGAATTCTTGTTGTCTATTGTAAATAAATTTAGTTTAAAAATTTTTTTTGTTTTATTTTTAATGTATTCCCTGATGACAATAAAGATCAGCGGTGCGCAGTTTGAGTGCTTGAAAATTGTCTAATCCATGGTCTGGTGTCGAATTCATGTGTCGAGATTAGAGGGCAGGTATATAGTGCCGAATTCATAACCGCCCACAGAGAAGAGCCCACGACAAGAGAAGTATGCGAGGACGTATTGTTAATGCTTTCCAGCAACTAAGTGATTTAAGTGTTGCTGCGAGGTGATATAATTTTAATTTTATTATAATATCTGAAGTGTACTTATTGATACAGTCACTCATAAAATATAAAAAATATCATTTTATAAATAAGGGTTATTTTGTCGGTGGCGGTAAAACTTGTGTTGCGGCCGAAGGTCGGCTTGGCTCCTAGGGAGGGTTAGCTGGAGTAGTAGTAGGGGTGCCGGTATCTCCCTAAAGGACTTGACCATTTTGTCGGGAATATTTGCTAATATACGGCCATAAATAACCAAACTTTTGTTACAATTATTTTGCTGTATTTTATCTCTTAATTGATAATTTTAGTTTTATCGTTTGAATACTTAATTTATCTTGGCTATTTCGGGTTAAATAAATCATCCTTCTGACTCCTTCTGCCATCTAGGGAAGGATTTCATAAGAGTCCTACCGCCGTACGTTTTACATTATCTCATGTGTGTAATGTATATGTGTTGACGGGTAGATGGCGCACTTGTTTTATTTAGTGGTTTCGGCAGTTTTATTTAGTTTCTAATTAGTTTTGGGAGTTTCTTTTGGGCCAGAGTTATGTGACATTTTAATGATAATTATTTTCCACTTTTGTATTGTCATTTGAATCTACATTTATGTCGTATGTTAAAATATCAGGTTAGGTCGTTCTGTTATTAGTTCAAATGTTCGTTGTTACGTTTTGAGGTCGATGATTGACAAGTTAGAGCCTTTCTCTTTTGATCTTGGACTGTCTTAGGAGAAGCACTTAAAACATCACAAGAGCATTTTCTTTAGTCACTACTTGAGAAATTAGTAGAATGTTGAATTATATCGTATGTAATCGCTAGCAAAAGGCGGATGTTATGGTATTTCTCAAGTGTTAATGTGAATTTGGCGTTATGGTTATAATCTTGCCGAGGATATTGTTTTGTCGTGGCTTAAGAATTGTTTAACTGCTCTGCTAGTGCATGGCAAAATTTCATTAGAGCACTTTTCGTTGGGTAAAAGTTTAAGAACCACGTGCCTGTTATATTTTATAATTCCAAGGGGATAGATTGTGTACCTTGCGGTGAAGACATAATTTAAGGTGCAGATTGATGTAATGCTGTAGCCTTCCTACACTGTTCTCCCGAAGATGTCGTTAACCGAGGGTATCTGGAGCAGTTTCCCTTTGTAACGAGTGTGATTTGTAGAAGGTATCGTGTATTGTAGCTGTGGATGTGGAATTTCAAATGTACTGTGTCTGTGTTTGATTATCAGTTATTTGCCAATCAGTTTTGGTAACTTCAAGTCAATTCCGAGTACTATCGAACTGTTAATTGTAAATTTCTCGGCTTAACTAATCGTTCAAGTCATCGTAATTACATTATTTAACTGCATAGTGGCCTGAGTGCCTTATCATTTGAATTTATTCAATTAACGTAGTTTTATTAATAACAGTGACTCCAGTTGGGGGTTACTTTGTCAATTTTGGAGACGTTACGTAGCCTTTTTTTTTGGATTTAGAATTTTGAACAAATTTTGGATGTGTATTGGCGTTGCAGCCTCACATCTGTATGGTGTAAATCTATTGTTTGTTATTTAATATAATTAGTCACCTTTCAAATTTATTATTGTGGAATCTTGTAAGGAATTATTGAATTTAATGTTGATCACGTACTCTTATGTAAAGCACAGTTAACTAGCGCTAATATTTTTAGTATTAGATACCTTATAACCTAGAGTCTGCACTCTTCTGTCGAACAGATTGTCGGTTGCCTCTGTTATACAGAGTGTTTCATTTGGAGTGTTGTTGTGTTGCAATTTACGGTCAAACTGTTCGACTTTGGAAAGACTTTCGGCAAGTTGCCTCATAATTTTATGCTTTTGTAAGAATATTGTCAGGTAATTAATTTAACTTTAAGGTTGTCTCATGTGTTTCCTTTTTTTTTTAATTTCTTTAATTTTGTAATTATATGTCATTGGTACTTTGAAGTTGTGGATCACCTTGGGTGGCCATTTAAGACTTTTATTCATTCCTTCAGAAATTTAAATACTTGCAACTGGGTTGCGCTTATGTAATTCATATTTCAATGTTTTTTTTTGTTTCCTTTTAAATATATTATTGAACTCAATTTATAACGAGCTACGTACAACGTTTAACTTAGGATATTAGTTAGCAATAGCTGTTTTGTTCTGATTATTTGGGTCTTGAAACATTTTGGGTGTTTAAAATTTAGAATAAACCTGTTGTTGAATTTTGAATGAGTGTGTTGGTTTTACCTATCATTCTACCTGGGGTTCAAAAATAAACTAGTTCCGGGTTTATGGTGGTCAGCTTGGTGGATGGCATAGATACAATATAGGAACTGGCGCTCTATAACACCTTCGATTTACTTGAATTCGAACCATGCCCATTTTCTCGGCGAGCTAGAGGCGGTGCTGTACATCAGATTTTACAACAACCTTTGGGGAGTGTGAAGGTAAGACCATAATTGGGTTATAAGTTGGTGTACCTATTTTATTTGAACAGGCGTTTCTCACAATTTTAAGTGGACTGTTAAATTGGCTTATAAGTTAGAAGGTTAGTTATCGTGGTGGCGCCATACTTACTACTTACTTGTATATTCGGGTTTTGAGTGGGCTATGGCCATTTAGAGGATATCGTTATATTTTATATACAAGGGGTAGCACTTTACTGTGTCGATTAGTACAGGTAGGTTGTAAATTATAAATGTAATTTAGATGCTTTCCACTAAACTTCAAATTTAAAGAAAACCATACTAAATTTTTGATTTTAATTTAGATGAATGTGTTTCAATACATAATAGCATTGTTAAGATACATTTATACGACTTCATTAATTTTACTTTACGAGAGACACCACTAATTAGGTAATTCACCTGCCATTTGTCAAATCAATTTAACTATATCTTTTCCTAATAAAATGCAATGTAATTAGTAATCGTTGTACATAATTAATCTTGTAATTACTTGATAATTTCCTATCAGCACCGTTTAATTATTAATTAATTTTGCTACGCTTTAAACTCATTTGTTAATATTTGCCAAATTACACACTCCCACTTGGGATGGGAATGATTAAATGTTGTTATTGTTAAGTTTATTGTGCGTCTATCTGATATTTTCACCTGAAATCTATTTGTTTATCCCTCCGAAGTAATAGTCTTATATAAAGTCTTATATAAAGGGCACGGCGTCTTATAGTCCATCACCTTGACTGATCTCTTCATATTCACGAACGTTTCTACATTAAGCGAGCGACGATAGAATTAATTGTATTTAAAAGCAGATACAGAGGAAAATTATCAGTTAGACACTGAGTGTTTTTCAGTAGTAGGTATACCATATAAATTGGTAATGTTAGGATTATATGTATAACACTTTGTAAATAAAGTCAATAGTGCTGGATTTAGGTATAAACTAGCAGAGGGTGCAACGAACTGCCTACCCATTGCTAGAGGTAGTTGTCTCATCAGCAGGCATAGTAATTGAATCAAACAGTGCTGACACAAAAAAAACATTATAGAAAATTTACTTTTAATATGCAGGGTGAGTCATCTAAGCGGGTAAGGCCGATTATGCCTTTATGAGTAAAGATATTTTGAAACGGTTTTTTCCCTGTGATAGCTGTTCATTAGGAGCACATTTTAAAAATATTTTGTATTATACAGAGTGTTCCATAACTTGGTGGCTAACCATAGTTATAGTTTGTTAAATAAAACATCCTATATATTATTGCATTTTTGTATTCCCCGTATAATTTTTAGTCAAAAAGTAATAAGATAGTATAGGCCTAAAGTGTAAAGTTTTAAACTTATTCCCATTTCTCTGAAAAATTCAATGTTTGTATAAAATTATATTTCTCGAAAACCACGTATTAGATGGACAACATTTTTTGCAGTATTGTTTAGAATAAGAGGTCCTAATAGAAGCATGGTTTATTTTTTTAGAGTTACTAACTACATGTGCACGAAACTGGATTAAAATTACATGACAGGTTTTAGAATAAAAGTCAATTTTTTTAAATGGAACAGCCTGTATATCAGTTCATTTTTGAATTGTTTATTAAATTTCATGTCAGAAACATGTAAGACGTTAATACTTTGAATGTGACTATTACTGAGCTATTGTCTCTTTTTGATATAATTTTGTCAGTCCTATTCTCTATTAATTAAAACCACAAAACTGACAAAATTATATCAATAAACCACAGTAGCTCAGTAATAGTCACGTATAAAGTATTAACGTCTTACATGTTTTTGATGTGAAATTTAATAAGAAATTCAAAAATGAAATAATAAACAGTTCCATTTGAAAAAATTGACTTTTTTGCAAAAACTAACAAAATTATATCAAAAAACGACAGTAGCTCAGTAATAGTCACATTTAAAGTATTAACGTCTTACATGTTTTTGATGTGAAATTTAATAAGAAATTCAAAAATGGACTGATATATAGGTTGTTCCATTAAAAAAAATGACTTTTATTCTAAAACGTGTCATGTAACTTTAATCCAGTTTCCTGCACATGCAGTTAGTAACTGTAAAAAAATAAAACATGTTTCTATTAGGACCTCTTATTGTAAACAATACTGCACAAAATCCATCTAATACGTCTTTTTCGAGAAATACTATGATATCAAAAATTAAATTGGTCAATGTTGGTCATGGAATGTAAAACGTTTGTCTTAGCTTAAATCATCCTTTTGAAATAATTCAATCAATGTCAAGCTACACTGACATTATCAATAACCTACAAATGTGTTACCTACTTAGTTCAGCTGTAAAATAGTAATGAACTACAAGTTATGAAAAGGTTTTTATTAACCAGAAAAACTAAATTACAGTAATTGTTGGAAAAGTCCCCCGTTTTGTTCAATGCACAAGTTTACGCGCCTCCTCATGCTGTGAAAAGCGTTTTGCAGCATTTCTGGCGTTATGGTTGCACATTGCTGAACAATTCTTTGTTGCACTTCTTGCAAATTATGTATCGGATTTGCGAAAATATTATTTTTTAAATAAGGAAAGATAAAATAGTCCATAATTGTCAAACAAGGTGATCTCGGAGGAGACTCAACTTCCGTATGCAAACTTATCAGCCGGTCATCAAAAAACTCGCGGAGAAAAGCAAGATTTTCTCGTGTAGTATGTGCTGTTGCACCGTCTTGCTGGAAATAAGCGTATTGAAGTTCATCATCGTCTAACTGTTGCACAAATTCAGTCAAGAAAATATTTCTGTACCTTTCTGCGTTGACGGTGAAATTGAAAAAAATTGGCCCAATTATTCTTCTGCGAGAAACTGCCATCCAAACACCAATTTTCTGAGCATGTAGTGGCGTTTCAATAAAAATATGCCGGTTATCAGTGCTCCACATTCGCATATTCTGGGAATTGATGTATCCCGAAAGGTGGAACCAAGCTTCGTCAGAAAAAAAAATTAAGTTCAGCAGATCGGCGTCTGGGGTGGTCTGCAGGCAGAAGAGCTTGATATGATTGCATCTTATATGGATGCATGTTCAGGTCCTTCTTTACAATCGTTTGGCACGTTCCATAAGAAAGCCGAATTTCTTGAGAGAGACGTTTTAAAGGTTTTGTAGGCTCTTCTTCCATACGTTGACGAACGTCATTAATAACTTTTTCTGTAGGAACTCTTGGTCTACCAGCACCTTTTTTATGCGTCACAGAACCAGTTTCGCGAAACACTTCAACATAATTTGTAAGGCATGCATAAAAATTGTCTGGTAATAATTCTACGGCTGGGAAGTGCTCTCGAAAATTGTCCAAACACAAACGTTGACTGTATTCCCAAGTTCCATTAACTAGCACACCCGTTCGAAAATAGGCTTCAATCATGTAAATTTTGTGCTCTGTGGTGAGAACCATGATTCAAAAACCGAGCAGGATTAGAAAACTTCAACACAATAACTTGACAGATTTTGACATTCAAAAAATTATGACATACCTAAATGTACGATGCACGCTACGACAATAATTTTAAAATCCATGACCACCATTGACCAATTTAATTGTTGATATCCCGGTATAATTTTATACAAACATTGAATTTTTCAGAAAAATGGGAATAAGTCAAAAACTTTACACTTTAGGCCTATACTATCTTATTACTTTTTGACTAAAAATTATAAGGGGAATACTAAAATGCAATAATATATAGGCTGTTCCATTTAAAAACTATGACTATGGTTAGCCACCAAGTTATGGAACACTCTGTATACTCATAAAGGTATAATCGGCTTTACCCGCTTAGATGACTCACCCTGTATAGTTATTGGACTTCAAAATATCCATTCAAAAGATTCAATTTCTTTATTATGTTATATCCCGTAAAATTTGTACTGTTAAACATTTGTAATTTATTAATGTCTCTAATGAAAGTTAAAGATAATTAGCGATATCCTTTACATAAAACTTACTTCAAATCTTAAATTACCAATTGGAGGACGGGCATACGGTATTCCTTCAAAAGCGATGAATTTTCGTCCATCATATGATTCTTTATATAATCCTTTGACTAAACCATCTTTCAGAGTGACAATTAAGTCTTCATTGGCTGCGATCCCTATAATGTAAACATTAGTAATTACAATCTAAAAGTATTTTTCCTTTAAATTGCTATGTAGTTATTTTACGGACGATTAAGCACTTTATCGGTATCTCGAATTATCTGAAATATTAGAATATTACGCGATCTAAATCTATTATACACTAGATTTCACTAGAAGGTCATGATATTACTTTACGAAATTATATTAAATAATTTTAAATTAGTTTTTTTTATCGGTGATTCAAAATTATATTTATTTTCCGTTAGCACTGATGATTTTTAATAGGGAAAATTATATACAAAAAATAACTCTTGATGCTAATGATTACAATGGCATTCCAGAACCGCCTAATTGAACAGTTTTACGTCAAGTCATCCGCGTTTATGCTAATATTATATAATAATAATAATAATAACATTTAATGTTATAGACAAGGTGTTGACATTGCAAGTACATATACAATAGCTCAAGTTCTTATTCCATATTATAATAAAAACAACAAACAAATAAAGACAAAATACAACACATTAAAAGTGAATGGCAATGATATCTCCCTTGTGCCGCTACATTAACTAGGTATTATTTTAAATCACGATTAAATTTTAACCTAGAAGGGCATTGAAAGCTTTAATTGCTGCATAATATGGTCCTTTTGAATATGCAGTAATTGCTTGTGGAATAGATAGATTATTAGCTCCTTTCGGTTTCGTATTTGATTTAAAAATGTCAGCGTTTGTGGAAAAACATTCTTATTAAGAAATTTCAATATTTGTAGATATATAGGCACAGAACAGTTAGGATTTTTGCTTATTTGAAACAGTTACGGCACGAAACCCGACGCGACAAATATAATAATAATCTTCATTTGTAAAATAAAAACGTTATGAGAAGCGAACTCCGACCCCATGCCTCAATATTCCATACCCTACGCGAGATCGAACGTAAGCAAAATAAAAGGTTCTTAATGTAAATAGGTTTACATTTTTTCTCATATGGTATATTGCATAAAACGCGCTGCTAAGTTTACTGCACAAATTATTTATATGATCGCACCAGTTCAGAGAGTTATCAAAAGTTATACCCAAAAATTTTGAATTTTATGATTGAGGTAGTGATTTATGCTCATATTTCACGTATAGAGAATTTTTGCCTTGACCACAGGCAAGAAAGTTGGTTTTGGTTACATTTAACTGCAGAATATTTTCATGGCACCATGTCATCATGTCATGAATAATTTCTGTACTACCCACTGATAATCATTCATATGTATTGCATGATAAAATAACAGACGTATCATCTGCATATTGATATAATTCACAGTTTTCCAGTGACTTATTTACGTCGTTTACAAAGACCAGAAACACGAAATGACCAGTAATGGAACCCTATTGAATGAGCTGTTTAATTTCTTTGGGATCACTACTAACCGTTGTTCGGACATTATTTATTAAAGTGCTGAGATGGACTACTTGTTTTCTATCTGTCAAATAAGAACGGATAACGTTCAGTACGTTTCCACGTATTACTCCAGTTTTTGCAACAGAATGGCAAGGTCAATTAGATCAAAAGCCTTACTCAAATCAAAATTAATATTACAGATGCATCGCTGATGACTTAACTGCTCCATAATCTCACCAGACAATCATCATCCTCACAATACCTACCACGTCAGAAACCATACTGATTATCGGCAATTAAATAATATTTCTTGAAAAGTGTCATCATTCTGTTGACTAGTATCTTTTCAAAGACTTCAGAGATTGAAGGCAATAGTGATATCGGACGATAGTTGAGGATATACTTACGGCAGTCCTTTTTATACACTCGATAGACATTAGTCTGCTTAAGTTTTTCGAGAAAGACACCGGAGGCAAATATCGAATTCATAATGTCACTCAGAGGGCCAGATATATCGGTACTCACACTTTTTACTATTTTAGTTGGCATTCCATGCAAACTCGCCTTTGAAACAATCATTTTTATGACTAATTCAAGTTCATTGTGATCAATTGGAAACAAATAAAAAGTATTTTTGTTTGGAGTAATTCTACAACTATGGTTCTAATAGTATTAGAAAAATTTAATGGTACTAAAAAGTATTTCGAAAATAGAAAAGCCACAGAATTTGAATTGGTTATGTCTCCACTGCCACCACTGAGTATGATATTACTGTTTTCCACACGATTACTGTTGTTGATAAGCTTCCACACTGCCTTAGAACTATTCTTGGATTTAAAATAAAGGTATTGTTGTATTCCCTGTTTGCCTTTACAGTCATATTTTAATATTGTTTCTTATTTTGTTTATAACAATTCCATAATTCTGGGTTATCTCGTACTCTGCATATATGATAGTCCCGAAGGTTATCGGAAGTCATTTTTATTTCAGATGAAATCCACTTATTTCCTACTTTGCAAGTTTTAATCTAGCGTTGCAAAGGAAAACTTATTTGAAAATAATAGGAAAAGGTATGTATAACTGAATTGTACTTTTTGTTAGTCTCATCTGTTATAACTTTCGTCCCAACATTCATATCTAATTAATGACTTAAAGGTATCTTTGTTATATTCGTCATACCACCTACTATAATAGTACTCTTTGCTCTAGACATTATTAATGTTACATTCCACTACAATAGTGTTATGATCCGATAAATAAGATACGCAATTGCTGTCGATATTTCTCAAGATGTTACTATGCATATAACTAAAAAGGCGAATAAAGATCTATCTATATATGTAGAAAGAGAGTTTCCTATGTTACCTACCTAGCCATGAAAACAATATTCTACGGTAACAATTTCTTACATGACGTTTCTGTGACATTTTATAGTGTCATTTCGAAGTTTGCTTCGATCTCTTAACATTTGTTAATTTTACATTCGCTTGAAGAAGAGAAAGTGGGTGAATTGGACCTTGAACACAGAAGTGTCGTGAAATCAAAAGAAAGGAGTAGGCCAAAGAATATCCATGAGAGAATGGTGAGAATGTATGGAGGAAATAGCCCATCGTATTCCATGTGTAATTTTGGTATAAACAGTTCAAATGGAGCAGAGAATCCATTCATGATGACCCAAAGTGTGCAAGACTTCTAGAAGCACGAACTGAAGACATCATAAACAATGTTGAGGATTTGTTGTTGACTGACCGCCGAGTAAAAGTTTCAGTTATTGTTAGAGAAATAAAAATATCACAAACGAGTATTCTACGCGAAGATTTGGGAATCAGCAAAAAGTATCGGTACAATGGTTCCCTAGACTGTTCAGTTCCGAATAAAAATTGTGTAGACGACAAATTTGTTATAAGAATTTGGCTCTTTTATCTCACAGGGACTTCTTAAACAGAATTGTAACTGGGGTTGAAATTTGGGTACACTACTAGAACTCTCTCACGAAACAAGAGTCCATGCAATGTGTTCATAAGAGCTCACCACCGCCCAAGAAGGCAAAAACGCAATTTTCGGCTGGAAAAGTGATGTAGTTTTCCAGGACGCGGAAGAGATTCTCTTAATTGAATATATGCCAAAAAGGACTACAATAACGCAAAATGTCTACCAAGACACAATTAAGAAATTGAACACGGCTATATGCGAAAAGAGACCCCAAAATGTTGCCCAGGAAACTCTTCTGCACTACAACTGCAGTAATCAAGCAGTAATCAATGAGAGAGTCTTCAAGGAATTACAACACCCGCCCTACAGTTCCGATCTCGCCCCCTGTGACTGTTATCTTGAGATAGGCTCGCTCTCTTAAATCCATTAATTGCTATTAATGAAATTAAATGCCTCATAGAACGGTTTGGTGCTTCCACCTATCTTAATAATAGACAACTAAATATTCTATTCACTCTTGGGAAACGTTAACGTTAGAGTGGGCTTTATTATCGGTAAAAATTACGGTTGGCAATCATCCATCCCTACTCAACAGTTGATCAGTTCTTAAGCATGAAGAAAGATGCCATAAATGCATTATAATAATAATTAGTGTTTTCGTGCCTATTGGATGTGAATTTTACCAACTATAATTGCTTAATTGCTCTTTTACGGTTTCGCTCAAATTCGGAGTAAAATCAAGGTAATGTACTATGTAGCATTGTTTTATTCTATTTTATTTTCTTATTTTGCCTAGCATAAACAGAAAACGAAATATTTCAATGTCAACTCTTTTTATTTACATGAAAGACAGCTATTGATTACACATTGCCGTGATCCCTATATTGGTTAGGCATTATAAGATAAATAAATAATTAAGTAATAGGATAAGGAAACAATTTTGAGTAGTATGCATAATTATGAAAAAATGTATTATGAGTTGCATAACCGCAACGGCGTAATGTTATTATGTTAGGTATATGATAATCAAAATTGCTACAAAATTTATTTGAAAAGTACAAAAATAAACACAAAAATAAAATTCATGTATTCTATATTTATAGAAACGAGGAGCACAAAATGCAATTTCAGTATACAAAGGCTGAACCAAATTTTATGCATTGTGTAAGAATAGCATTAAATATATTGAGCAGTAAACCACTATTCAAACTCAATAACGTGTTAAAAATAAATAACCGAGAGAGAGTAATGATGAAAGATGGAATAGTCAAAAGAGTTAGTCATTTGAATGCCGTAAAGCTGTATGAGAAGGGTGAAATTAGACATTCACGACATGAAAACATCTTTCATCATGAGTAGACGTAAATTTATAAAGATTGTTATTTGTTAGACATTCTATGGTCACACTTAACAATACGATAAATATCTGACACTTATATCTAAGCATAATTTTAAAAAGGAATATGTAAAAAGGTATATTTTTTATTCGAAACAATGTAATAAAGCAAAAACTTCAGTAATATCAGGTTAAATCCAGTTTAATCCAGGAAAATTCCAGAAACAACAGGTTAAAATTGGTTTAATCTGAATAAATCTACAAACAAAAAACAATGTTTAATATTGTTCACAGCTGCTTACAAATTAACCTACACGAAGACAAGAGAAGATGGTTTGAAGACAGGAATGGAGTTATCAAGGTCCAGGCTCCCAACGATGTAATTAAAAAGGGAAGTATTCCAGTCATATGCAATGTATTTCCTATTATAAGATGCTAAAGCAGATGCCTGCAAGAGAAAAATACGGATGGTGTTAAACAATGGAAAAAGAAAGTATTTAAACAATGATGAAAGAGGCAACAAATTCATCTATAAATACAATAAAGGATGGCGTTAATGGAAAGGGAATGTACCTACTCAAGATAAGAAAATCGAAAATGTGCAGAGACATAAACAATAAATAAATTGTGTGCGTGTATTTTTGTGTAATTTCTAAATGTCAAAATAATATGGGTACAGGTCAGCCTAGGGAAAACGTAAAGAAAATAAATATGAGCAGGACAATGCCAACGTAAACATTAGTGCGTGTATTGTAGCGCTGCCGACTAAGAATGTTTTTTTTCCGATGACCGAGAACGAATAAAAGGCCGGGAACGACGGAAAAAAAGAAGTCGCTGATCTACGAGAGAAGTAGTTGAACTTTTAGAAGAAGCGGTCGATCTTTGATTTTGTTTGAATTCTGTTTAATGATTGCAGGCGTATAGATACACTGCATAGAAATCATTTGTAGTAAATGTATTAAGTTATTTTTGATTTTCAATAAGTACTTTATCATTTCAAAATTAATTTTTGTCATTTAGTTTAATTTCATTTATTTTTCATTATTAATATGGTAGATCAATATCAAGAGGAATTTGATGAAATGTATGAACATTATAAGTAAGTTTTTCTTAAAATAAATTATGCTAAAGATGCTATGTGAAAATATTCATTTTTAGCAAGGCATTAAAACTTATTAATAAGTTGAATAAGAATATTATCTTCTTTGCTGTAAGTAGATTAATATAACAAATCATGGGAGCATTGTTAATAATGTAGAAAGGGCATTGATGATACAACGTGGGCATGTTTGTTAGCGATGTTATCTAGGCATTATTAACAAGTTATTAGACACAAAATTTAATGAGGATTTCAAATATATTTATATACGTAAAGGTAGGAGCATTTTTGGTAGACAATAGCCAATTTGTGGTGTGTACAACGTGTAAATATTTGCATATGATGATTGGTGACAGTCTTATCAAGGTGTTTTTCTGCTCTGCGAGATTCTGTATCTTCAGAGGCATTTCGTGAGAATGAATGTCTTTGTTGAAGCGAAATTTAGCGTCGTATAAGAAAATTTTTATTTCTTTGAAACTACACAATGTTAAAATTTAAATATAGCAAAGAGTGATATTTATTTTGAATCTATATGATATTTGTAATGCAATGTGTTTTCGTATTAATAAAATACACGTTTTTTTTTGCTTATAATTGGAAAGTAAAAAGGACGATTTCTTTTTACAGCCACATGTGGCAAGAGAATTACTTCACCAATACTGTTATAAGATATTAAATTGAATATAAATATTTTATGAGATTTAGTTTTTTATTAGTAACCTTATCCTATCTAATTTTAGATAAGAAATGTTGTTGGAAAAATAAGAGGAATATCACTGCTAGAACCTACAAGAAAAATACGAATGTTAATAGGGATTAAATTTATAAATTTAACAAAGAATTTTTTTTACATGTCAACGCTATTTCTGCATTCGTTGTATATTATGCTGCTTTTTGTATTATCGTAGTTTGATTAAGTTATGCTGGTACAGATTACCATATTTTAATTTGAAAGCAAAGTTATAGTATATATATCTGGTGATGCCCAACGTATAGCAATAATACATTTAATATAAATAAAGAATAATAAAAATTTATCATCAGATATATGCTATCATAGCAACATGTTTACATATATATTTACAAGACACAATTTAAGAAGAAGAAAGTCAGATATAATTGTTGCTTCCAAAAGGAAATGATGTACAAATATTAACGTTTACCTCACATTAATTAAATCTCGATTACATGTGACAATAAGCAAATAACGGTGTAATTAATCTTTCGTAGATAAGTCGTTCTGTTGTGAACATTTATTAAATAATATACAAATTTCTGTTTACGATGAGAAAAATTATATTTTTTCTTTTTACGGGTTTGAGAAAAAAAGAATAACACCTTGATTTACTTGATTCGTATGTATGATTTCGTTGAGGGGAACTTCGACAAAAGCAATGTACCACTTAAAACTCCCAGGTCGAATATCTCGGAAACGGATAAAGATATTTGAATTTTGTAAAAAGTAGTTACTAAAGAATATGATCGACTCTAGCTTGCTCTCACAATTGTGTTTTATTATGTGAAGATATAGATGGCGCTGCGATGAAAAGAATTTTTTTAATCGCCACAATCTTCATTTGTTTTTTATTTGAAAGAGTATTAAAATTAATGTAAATTTTATTATTTGTGTTAATTTTCAAAATTTAACGGTTTTATAGATAGGGTAAATCGAGGAGAGATGACGCGTTAGGTGAGATTACGCAGTGACTGTTCCTCTATAACTGATGTTTATGCAACAAACCTGGCATCACTGTCCCGTATGATTAGGTATTACCGGCAAGTTGCATGTTTTGGCAATTTACTTTAAGTTGTTCTAGTGGGCGTATTTTTAAAAATTTATTTTAAAGATATTGAACATTTTTTGCATCAACGGGAAGTGAAGAGAATACAGGTATGTTAGAGAATAATTGTATTATGTTATTCATTTTCTTCGTATAGCTAATTAATGTGTAGTACTTTCTAACCTCATTTCACAGCGTTGATGCAGGTAGGTTGTTAGAAAGCTGGTGCGTCATCTCTCCTCATGAAATAAGGTGAGTTGACGCATTGATATATAAGGAGAGTTGACGCACAGATAAGTACCTACATATAAAATTGCATTTGGTATAGGTTGTGTTAGATATTAAATAATGTATCTTCTTTAGGCATGCCAACAGAGTATAAAAGAAAAGGAAGTACTAAAAGAGGTGAATGGACAATATAACAGTTGTCTGCAGCAGTTGCTGCTATAGATAGGGGCGATATGGGAATCCGCGAAGCAGGTCGAGAATTTGGTATATCCGAAGGCACTTTACGACGTCGAAGAAAAAGCAGAGACCTCCAGACTAAAAAGCTTGGGCCGTCATCTACATTAGGAACAGAAAACGAGGCTAAAATTGTGGCACACATAAAAAAATTACAAAAGCACGGGTTTGCACCCACACGGACTTCTGTAAGGTCAATGGCTTTTGAGCTAGCGGAAACTTTGACAATATCACACAAGTTTAATAAAGAATCTCGTAAGGCTGGCTATCCATGGCTAGATTCTTTTTTAAGACGAAATAAGGAACTCTCCATACGAAAATCTGAAGGAGTTTCTGCCGCACGTTCTTTAGCGATGACCAAGGAAAATGTTGCATCTTATTTTTCACTCCTAGAGCGTACGTTGATTGAAAACGAGCTGATGAGTGAGCCTGGCTGCATTTTCAATATGGACGAGACGGGGCTCCAATTAAACAATCGTCCAGAACATGTTGTAGCTATCAAGGGGTCTAAAAACGTCGCGTCAGTTACTTCTTCTGAAAAAGGAGAGACTATTTCCGTTATTGTTTGCTGCAATGGTGAAGGAGTTTATATTCCGCCAACATGTATTTTTAAAGGAAAAAACAAAAAACCTGAGTATCAAGATGGAATGCCTCCTGGATCAACAGTTTATATGTCAAAAAAATCTGCCTATGTAAACAGTGAGATTTTCTTTACTTGGCTGAAGGAGCAATTTGTACCTCGGAAACCAGCAGGAAAAGTACTGTTGTTGTTAGATGGACACTCTTCCCATTGTAGCAACATTGAAATGCTTGAATATGCATCTCAAAATGGCGTTATTTTATTTTGCTTGCCGAGTCATAGTACTCAGTTTTTACAGCCTTTGGATAGAGGATTCTTTAGGTCCTTGAAGGGCTTTTATTATGAAGCTTGCGATTTGTTTTTAAGGGCAAATCCAGGAAGACGCATTACCAGGCTTCAGTTTGGGAAATTACTTAGTACTGCATGGGAAAAATCTGCCACAATAAAAAACGCAGTGTCCTCATTCAAGGCAACAGGCATAATCCCGTTTGATCCATCTATTATTCCTGATTATGCTTACCTAACAGAGGAGGCATCACAGGCAGAGTTACAATGTCGTCAAAATTCTTTGTCCAATATCATTATGAACAAAACCTCAGATGATCCCACGGTCAGGAGTCGGTCAATCTCACCACAGCCTAGTTGTTCGACTGAAAAAAAACGTACTCCTGGAAAGCTGTTGGACCAGATATCTCCAGTGCCAGTTGCACGTGCTGTACAAACTACAAGGAAACGTAGTAAACAGCTTGCTGCTATTTTATCGAGCTATGAGCATATATCAGAAAAGAAAAAGAAACAAGAAAAAAAAGGGAAGCAGGCGAAGCCATCAAAAGATGTTGAAAGGAAGTCAAGAGCTGGAAAGCATATTGAAAAGAAAAAACAAGAACGCATTTATGAATCTTCAGACGATGCAGAGGATGAATCTGAAATTATTTATGATGATTCTTCAACCTACGAAGATGAATCAGACCTTTGTGTAGGATGTAGAGAAGAGTATAGCAAAACCAAAAAGACAGAGGACTGGATTCAGTGCATCATTTGTCAGCGGTGGTTACACGAAGGCTGCACCAAGTTTAAAGATTTTTGTGATTTTTGTGGCAAGAAGAAAACAGATCATAAAAATAAGTAGTTTTTAGTTCAAAATGTATTTGGTTTTTTCTTTTTTTTTTGAACAGAAATAAATTATTTTTTTAAGCACCATATTTGTAGTTTATTATATCATAAAACTCATAAGAAAGAATGCGCCGTCTCACCTAACACACTGCGTCATCTCTCCTATACACTTAGGTGAGACAGCGCAAGATGTGCAAAAACAAAAACAATTAATTTTATTGATATTAATATGTTTACGCTTATTTACAATACATGACAACTTAATGCAGTGGTTTTTAGTCTCTGGGACTTATTTCTATTATTTTTGGTGCCATACAAATAGCACAGTACCTAATTTTCAAAACATGCGTCATCTCTCCTCAATTTACCCTATTCGTGTTTAAAGAAAGTGAGAGTAATTTTAAAGTTTTGTCGTTATTTTATTTAAAAACTTAAAAGAATCAAATATAACTAACAAAGATGTTGCCTTTTTGATTGCTACATAACGTATATCGCCTTATTAGTTCTCTTCCGCAAATTTAACAATGTATTTCTACTAATTTTTTGAACACTTGCATACATTTTATTATAAAGGTCGCCAATATCTGTTATGGGTTCCTTGTAAACTTCAGCTTTCAAGTAACCCCACAAGAAAAAATCTAACAGGGTTAGATCCGGCCACCTAAGAACGCCATTAGTACCAATCGAACGACGTGGGAACATTTGATTAAAATAGTCAGTAACTATGTTGGCATTATGAGCAGCTGCCCCGTCTTGATGTAACCACATATTATTTCGCAGCTGTATAGGTACATCTTCCAAAAGTAGTGGTAACTCATTCTGCAGGAAATGTAAGTAGCGCACACCAATGAATGTTTCATGATAAAAGTGGGGCCTAAGATATATCCGTTTAAAATTCCACACCAAACGTTAACGCTAAAAACTGTTTGATTTCTGGTTTGCCTTATCCACCTAGGACATTGATTATGTATAAGAAGATATACCAAGTCCATTGACAATCAAAATAATTAGAAATGTTAGCGGAAGATGTCGCCTAACTATCCAAAATATGAAAAATTGCAATTTCGCGCGTGACTGCATTGAAGTTTAAAACCACCACCACGCTATCTACGAAGGAATAGTTCGTGTGGCTCTTTATAAACTCATGCGTAAATAAACCAAATGCAGAGAGCAAAGTAACCAACATA
The DNA here is from genome assembly GCA_963170755.1 of Amphimallon solstitiale. Taxonomy (NCBI): domain Eukaryota; kingdom Metazoa; phylum Arthropoda; class Insecta; order Coleoptera; family Scarabaeidae; genus Amphimallon; species Amphimallon solstitiale. Next base: position 7,034,830 of record OY720677.1, read on the forward strand.
TATTATGTTTTTTTACAGATATTTAAAAATATATACCTATCATATATCCATATACATAATATACGAACACGCGAATGAAGGGATGTATTGTATGAAGTCGGATTATTTATTACTTCTTTCTCTATTTCTTTCTAATATTTGAGTAAAGAATCTCAAGTTTTCTTTTTAATGTATTTAAAATGTAATAAAATGCTATACAAAAATAGTCAGGAAAAATAACACTTCCCATAAAAGGATACTGAAGATCAATCTTATATTTACCTTGAACCTAAAATCTTTAATAATTTTTCTATAAATATACTAAGAAGCCTTTTAAAGTAATTTTACATTATGTTACAGCTTTATTTCTTATATTAATAAACAGTAATTTCAAAGTATGCCAAAAATTATAAATAATATGAACAAAAATTGTTCCTAGATTTATTTAACATGAATTTGACAAACAAAGAATATGTTTACTGTCAGGGAATGAATTAGGTAGTAATTGTAGAGGAATGGTAATACCGTATTTTTTGTTATCTCGGACAAAAAATGCCGAATACAATGTGCGAATGAAATGTGCCTGGCATAGGTACTTTGACACCATTTAAAATACGGAAGTGTGTAACGTGAGTGCTTTTACTTTCTTATACGTAGTGTAAGAAAGTATTGTGATGACGAAAATTTTCGACCTCGAGATTTTTGCAGATGTCCACGTTTTGAAGTCCCCTGATACCAAAAAAGTGGTTTTTAAAAAATGTCTGTGTGTGTGTCTCTGTGTGATCACAATAACGGTCAAACCGCTGTAGTAATCAACCCCAAATTTTGTAATTACGTGTGTAATCTCCCTCTTGAGATCTGATTAGATTTTCAGTAAATTCGGCAGATCGGAAGTAGAAGTTTACTTCAGTGAAAAAATCGAATTTCGCCAATATTTCATCAACTATTAAGTTTAAACAAATTTATAAGGAATTCATATGTACTCAGACTTAAATTTGAGAAAAAATTTATTATGAAAGTTTTTTGAAATCCCTACTGGAAGTAGGTAGGTCTTTTACTCTTATCGAAAAACATTTTTTTGCAAATATTTCGCAAGTCATGCTTTTGAGACGGGTACAGTACGAGTATAAAAATGAGGTGTGGCCACAACACGACTTTCTTATACGTATGAGCGTTTCAAATCATACAATTTGAAAAATTATTTTATACAAAAATTATTCAAAATCCTATTCTAAGTACTTCTAGTCTCTTAATAAATCTCTATAGGATACATACTTTGTGAGATGTTTGCAAAAAAATGCTACTCGCTAAGAGTAAAAGTATTACTTCCGGTCCGAATTTTGAATTTTCATTTATACAAAAAATATTCCAAATCCAACTCTAAATACTTTTTTACTCTTGACAAATATATATAGAATGCATATTTTACGAAATATTTGCAAAAATCGCTATTCCATAAGAGTAAAAGTGTTACTTCCGATTCGAATTTTGAAATTTTATTTATACACAAAATATTTCAAATTCAACTCTAAATGCTTTTGTACTCTTGACAAATATATATAGAATGCATAATTTACGAAATATTTGCAAAAATTGCTAATCAATAAGAGTAAAAGTGTTACTTCCGGTCCGAATTTTGAAATTTTTTTTATATAAAACGTATTGAAAATTAAGTTTTAAATTCTTTTATACACGTAACATACCTGTCCAAAAAGCATGACTTGCAAAATATTCCAAAAAACTGATTTTCGATAAAAGTAAAAAACCTACTTCCGGTAGGAATTTCGAAAAACTTTTTTAATAAAATTCTTCTCAAATTTAATTTTGAGTATATATGAATTCTTTACAAATTTGTTTAAACTTAGTAGTTGCCGAATAATTGGCAAAATACGATTTTTTCACTGAAGTAAACTACTACTTCCGGTCTGCCGATTTTACTGAAAATCTAATCAGATCTCAAGAGGGAGATTATATTTGTAAATATAAAATTTGGATTTGATACCTATATCAGTTTGACCGCTATCGTGGTCACACACAGACAGACACACACACACACACACACAGAGAGAGAGAGAGAGACATTTTTTAAAAACCACTTTTTCGGTATCAGGGGACATCAAAATGTGGACATCTGCAAAAATCTCGAGGTCGAAAATTTTCATCACCACAATACTTCCTTATACTACGTATAAGAAAGTAAAAATATTTGGAACTTAATTTTCAATATCTTTTGTATAAAAAAATTTAAAAATTCGAACCGGAAGTAACACTTTTACTCGCATCGAATAGCGTTTTTCTGCAAATATGTCGTAAGTTATCCATTCTATATATGTATATATTTATCAAGAGCACAAATATATTTAGAACTACATTTGAAATATTTTTTGCATAAAAGAAATTTTAGAATTCGGACAGGAAGTAACACTTTTACTCTTAGGGAGTAGCACTCTCTTTCGAATATTTCGCCAAGTATGCATTCTATAGAGATTTATTAAGAAAATAGAAGTAGTACAGTAGCATTTTGTTTATTTTTCAGAAGATAAAAGTATTTAACTCTTAATTTAGAACAACTTTTGTATAATTTGAAACACACACACACACACACGTATAAGAAAGTCGTGTGGTGACCACACCTCATTTTTTGCATAATGAAAAGCCACATTATATTTACGTCAAATATGTTCGTTCCTGTCAATATTTTTTGACGTATCTGGACAATTTTTTTGTGATAGATTATGTTAAAAATAATTTAATGGAAATTTTTATCTTTAAACGATAATTTTCTAATTAATAATTTAATTTTTTAAACATTTATAAGCGCTCAAAATTGCATTAAGACATAAACCCAAAATGTGATAAAAGGAGAAAGGATCAATTTTGGAAATAATGTTGGTTTTATATATTACGCAGATCGATATTACTATATACAAAAAAATATTGAGGTGTGTCCACCACACGACTTTCTTATACGTATGAGAGTTTCAAATTATAGAAATTTACGAATTTTTTTATGTAATAATTATTCAAAATCCTATTATAAATACTACTATTCTCTTAATACAGTCTTTTTCTTTTGGTTTTCCCCTTTTGTCAATTGTGTTTCACAATTTGTCAAATGACTTTCCCATTTATTATAATATGGCGGCGATGTGTCAAATAATTTCCTTATTTGTCAAATGTGTTTCACTATATGTCAATTGACTTTCACGAAGCGTGTTAATCATTTTATATTCATCTATTATGGAGAATCGTCGAATTAATAGTAAAATAAATAATGATTTAAGAGCTTTAATAATTCGTTCTATGAACAACGGGCTCACGGCAAATAATATTGGAGAGCAATTTGGAATTTTACCCAATACAGTAAGAAAGATTTATTCTACATACCGGAGAACCGCTAATATTCATAAAAGAAGTGCTGGTCACCGACTAAAAAAATTATCTGTTACAGATAAATGAAATTTGCAATTGGATTGATGAAGATTGCAGTTTATCACTTCGTCAGTTAAAAGAAAGATGTTTGACGCAGTGGCCACTTCATCAAATATCGCTATCGACGATTAACAGAGCACTTAAAACTTTCCATTATTCGTTTAAGAGAATCTCTTTCGTTCCCGAAAGAAGAAACACACCACAAATCATACAGACTCGCTTTGAATATGCTATCCGGTACAATAGAATCATGTTCGAAAGAGAAAAGATTTTTTTCATTGATGAATATGGAATTCAAGTTAATTCTCGAACTTCATATGGAAGATCAGTTAAAAATACTCGAGCAACGAAAATAAAAGCTCAACTAAGAGGGCGTAATTATTCTGTGGCTGCAGCAATGAATATAAATTCACTATATTTGTTCCAAATCCAAGATAGACCATTCAATACAGTTAATTTCTGTGAATTTATTACAACTCTAATTAATCATTTACATACAAGGCGCCTTTTTTGTTATGGATAATGTTAGATTTCATACAAATGAAGAAGTTGTCAATCTCATTAGAAGTCATGAGCATTTTGAAGTTTTTTTACCTGCTCACAGTCCATTTTTAAATCCTATAGAGGAATTATTTAATCAATGGAAACACATAATAAAGAGAACTCAGCCGACAAATGAGGATGAATTATATGCAGCAATACACAATGCTTCTGAACAAATAACTGCAGATAATTGTCTTCATTATGTTCAGCATATGGAAACATATCTGGGTGATTGTTTAAAACAAAATGAAATATTAAATTAATTGTTTCTTCATTTATATATTTCGATAGTTTGTACTGTGCATATTTGTGATATTTGAAAATGTTTTGCATACATGTATGTTTTTATCAATTTCTATGTACATTACACAAGAATAAATTAGATAACTTAAAATTTCAAATGTATACTTTATTTTCAAGGGTACCTCAATAACTAAATGAAAATGATGGACAGCTTGGTAAGTAGTTATTAAGCAAAACATATAATTTACATACATGGGAAAAGTAATTGATATAAAGTGAAAGAGATTTGACAAAAAAAGATATTAATTTGACATATATGTCAATATGACAGGAATTGGGAAAAACACAATTGACAAAAGGGGAAAACCAAAAGAAAAAGACTGTAAATCTCTATAGGATGAATACTTTGCGAGATATTCAAAAGAAAGTACACACTACTCGTTAAGAATAAAGGTGTTACTCCCGGTGCGAATTTTAAAATTTCATTTATACAAAAATATTCCAAATCCAACACTAAATACTTTTGTACTCTTGATAAATATACATATATAGAATGCTCAATTTACGACATTTAGCAAAAAATCGCTATTCGATAAGAGTAAAAGTGTTAGTTTCGGTCCGAATTTTGAATTTTTTTATACAAAAAGTATTGAGAATTAAGTTCTAAATACTTTTATACTCGTAACGTACTATCGCTAACACAAAAAACTAGGACAGCCTTGTTTTAGCTGTGTAAAACCGACGGAAATAAACAGCTAACGTCAGTTAATTCAAGATTATTTGAAGCTGTCATTAATGATGTCGCATGTCAGTTTGATTGATAAGGCAAGAATAATTACTTGTAGAGAAAATAGTATGACAATAAGACAAATTGCTAATGACTTTGGCATTAACAAAAACACTGTTACATCCATAATACGACGATGGGAAGAACAAGGCGATTTCACCAGGAAAGCTGCGGTTCTGGAAGGCGAAGGGTAACAACAGCAGCCCATGATAATGCCTTAACTGATTATTTGCGCCAAAATCCTTTTGCTTCAAATGAAACACATTTTCGTGCATGCATGACGACGATTAGTCGCAGAATTCGCGAAACGAATTTACGGAGCAGAGTAGCTGCTAAGAAAATTCATTTGACGAATCTTGGGAAACAAATCCGTTTATTATTTGCTCTTAATAACATTTATCGTGAACCACAGTTTTGGGAAAACGTCGTATTCACCGATGAAAAAGTATTCCAGTCTACTCACAACGGCTCTGTTAGGGTTTATCGTCCTACAAATTCGAAATTCGATGAAGCATATTCGCAAAAGTGCAATAGATCTGGACGGTTCTCTGTCAATGTGTGGGGATGGATCAGTTTTCAGGGTATGGTTGTCTGCTGCAGAATTGTTGGGAGGTTCAAAACTGAGAACTACTTACATATTTTAGAGATCACCATGCTACCTACTGTACGACAAATTATACCCCGACAACAATTTTGTGTTCCAACAAGACAACTGTCCTGTACACACTGCACAGAATGTAACCGCGTGGTTCCGAAATCAGAATATTGAACTAATGCCATGGTCTGCACATAGTCCTGATCTCAACCCCATCGAAAATATTTGGGGTTGTATGATAAAAGAACTCCAGGAACGAAATCGTCAGCCGGAAACCGCAGAAGCACTTTGGCAGCAAATTGAGGGCACATGGAATTCACTAAAACAAGTCCAAAATTTAATAGGGCCTTTTATATCTTCCATGCCTCGTCGTTGTGGAATGACTAAATATTGATTTTATTATTCTTTGCTTTTGTTAAGTGTATTTTCTGATATTAAAAATTAAATTACATAACCTAATATTATTTTGTCTGACAAAAGTGCCAAAAGCCTCAATGACAGCACAATTAGCAAAATTCATGGCTATTTGAAATAATGTTTGTCCTAGTTTTTTATGTTATCGATAGTACCTATCTAAAACGCATGACTTGCAAAATATTTGCAAAAAACTGATTTTCGATAACAGTAAAAGACCTACTTCCGGTAGAAATTTAGAAAAACTTTTTTACTAAAAGTGTTCTCAATTTTAATTTTAAGTACATATGAATTCTTTATAAATTGTTTAAACTTAGTAGTTGACGAAATATTGGCAAACTTCGATTTTTTCACTGAAGTAAACTACTACTTCCGATCTGCCGATTTGACTGAAAATTTAGTCAGTTCTCAAGAGGGAGATTCTACTAGTAAATGCAAAATTGGGAATTGATAGCTATAGCGGTTTGACCGCTATCCTGGTCACACACAGACACACTGACACACAGCGCACACACACAGACATTTTTTAAAAACCACTTTTTCGGTATCGGGGGACTTCAAAACGTGGGCATCTGCAAAAATCTTGAGGTCCAAAATTTTCATCATCACAATACTTCCTTATACTACATATAAGAAAGTAAGAAGGTTGTGTATTATTGAGAACGATTAATTTTTAAAGGAAACAAATATTATTAATTTCAGTACTTTTAAAACGCCTATAAAAAAAATATGAATTACTTTCAATAATTTACTTTAGTCTGTAAAAAAAATATATGCAAAGAGGCTTGCCGTAAAATTCAGAGATTTTACATGCATAGGTATTTAAGTAAACTTGCTTTTATATCCATAAAGGAATGAATGAATTACCTGTTCATTCAAATGCCTTGTGTACTATATCACTCACACTATATGATTTATATGTCTGTTATATTTTAAAACCCCTGTTTTCTTTCCTTGCCTGTAAAGCCTACAGTGAATCAGTTTGGCGTCATGCACTAAACAAAAAAAAACATACTAATAAAAGGATTATATTCATGCCTTCTTCCTTCCCCAAAGCCGAACGTTTTTATATATACATAAGTATATACAGGGTCGTCCAAAAGTCTGGATTCACGTGGATTTTGAGTAAACTATTCACTTTTTTGGAAAACTGAATTCTGTATCTTGAATGGGAATAAAATTGCAACTCAATAGTATTTTTTATTTCAAAAAAATTGTTTATAATTTTGAGATAAAGTTAATAACAATGTTTTTTTAAATGGAAACCTACCGTGATTTTTATTTCAGAGAGAGTACTTTCGATAAGAATTGCATTGGCATAGAAATTTTGGCTATAAACCTTACGATTATTGTTTAAATTAATATTAAATTTTCGATCCGAACACTCGTTCGCGCTTGTTCGGAAAATACACGAACGTGTCTTCTCTTACCACGTTTCCAACTGTAGGCATGGGTCCACCCCCTAATAAAGCATTCTATTGAAGGCGTTACGTTTATCTTGAATGAAAGCATTTTTTTTTTATAAAATGGGGATCTACCGCGATTACGATATTTAAACGTTATGAGAAAGTACAACGTAGTTTAATAAAAAATAATTTTATGGTCTTTTTCCGTTTTTAGACACTTGGAAGGTCCAAATCTTATCTCATTCTGTTTTTGGTATTACTAGTGTACGTTTACGGAGCGAATTTGAATTTTTATTTTCTGTTTTCTTGAACGTTTTGTTTGTTGTTAATTGTGTTGCGTTTTTAATCATTAATCTAATATTTTATTCTGAGATATTTACTAATTTTTACGCTTCTTTCCTTACGTTTGCCAATTACGTTTCGGATCTAATTTTTATTAAACTACGTTGTACTTTCTCATAACGTTTAAATATCGTAATCGCGGTAGATCTCCATTTTATAAAAAAAAATGCTTTCATTCAAGATAAACGTAACGCCTTCAATAGAATGCTTTATTAGGGGGTGGACCCATGCCTACAGTTGGAAACGTGGTAAGAGAAGACACGTTCGTGTATTTTCCGAACAAGCGCGAACGAGTGTTCGGATCGAAAATTTAATATTAATTTAAACAATAATCGTAAGGTTTATAGCCAAAATTTCTATGCCAATGCAATTCTTATCGAAAGTACTCTCTCTGAAATAAAAATCACGGTAGGTTTCCATTTAAAAAAACATTGTTATTAACTTTATCTCAAAATTATAAACAATTTTTTTGAAATAAAAAATACTATTGAGTTGCAATTTTATTCCCATTCAAGATACAGAATTCAGTTTTCCAAAAAAGTGAATAGTTTACTCAAAATCCACGTGAATCCAGACTTTTGGACGACCCGGTATATTCATTATGTGTATAAATGCTTTTTTCGTAGAGTGGAACGTAAATAAAATATTTTTTAATACTATTAGTATATACACATTTTATTAATGACTCTGCGCAGTTTATGATCAGAATTATTATTATTACCTATATAAGAATTAAATTAAATTTATTTACTTTATTTTACAGCGTCATCTGTTTACTGAAAAGCCAAAACTAGGAATTTATTATGTTGGTTAACGGTTTAAATCTCAACTACCTTGAAAATTACCCCCACCACATGTGGACACTTTGACGACTAGCGCCCCACTGGTGGTGACATCCAAAATGTTGATTTTAGGCGCAACCTTTTTCTTATGGACTTGGACTATCTTCTTATACATAATCAATGACCTAGGATTATCTTCTGACCAATATCGAGCATTATGCTTAATTAAAGTACTATTGTTGTGAAAACGACATTCGTCATTCCACATGATCTGATTCATAAAGTTGTTTTCCGCTAACATTACAGAAAATTCTGCCAGAAAATCGAGTCTGCGTTGATTATCTCCTATTCTTAAATGGTGCACTAAATGAACTTTATACGCAAAGTTAGTAAATGTTTGAATGAAGCTAATTATAAAGACAATTAATAATCAAGCAAATGTCACTAAAGTGTGCTAATGTCAAAATAATTCCTAAATAATCAAAGCAAGCATACATACATCTAACACAGACATGAATGCTTTTCTTCCTAAATACCTATGGGTGCCTATGAAGTGGAATTTATAAAAAGGAACTAACTATAAAATTTAAAATGTGAAGTAACTATAATAGCAAGAATTGTGAATATGTTTACTGCTATTTTTCCTTACAAATTAAATATTTAAACAAAATAAAGACAAAAATTTAAAATTACTCTTACTTTCTTTAAACAAGAATATCTATGAAACCGTTAAATTTTGGAAACTAACACAAATAATAAAATGTACATTAATTTTAATACTCTTTCAAATAAAAAACAAATGAAGATTGTGGCGATCAAAAAAATTCTTTTCATCGCAGCGCCATCTATATCGTGTTACAATTTTTTTTGTTGTATTTTATCCTTTAATGGATTATTTTAGTTGTCGTGGAATACGTAATTTATTTTGGATTAAATTTATGTCATCTTCCTACTACTACTGTCATCTGGTGTAGATTTTCATAAGGTTCCTATTGCCAGGCGTTCTGCCTTATCGCAGGTGTGTGTAACGTATACAGGCATTGTCGGGTAGATGGCGTACGAGGTTTTATTTAATAAATTTGTTACTTTTAATTTTTGCTAATTTCGTTTTAGAACTTCTTTTGGGCCTAGAGTTATGTAACAAATCATTTATAATTATTTTCCATTTTTCTATTGTCATTTGAACCTGCATTTATGTCGTACGTTTAAAATATTAGATTGTCGTGTGCGTTTGAATGGTCGGGCTTTGAGGGGTTAGAGTCTTTCTCTTGCACGTTAACGGTCATCGAGAAAGGTTTAAATACCACAAGAGCAGAAGCATTTTCCTTAGCCTACTTGAGAATGTTGTAAAGTTTTGAAGTTTTATCGTTTGTAATCGCTTACAAAAGCGGATGTTATAGTACTTCTCAAGTGTTATTATTGGATTTTGGCGATTTTGATTGAATCTTGCGAGGATATTTTCTTCTTGGCTAGGAATTGTTTAATTGCTGTAAGTATAATTTTCACGTGTTTGACCGGTCTTAATTTGTGTTGTTTCTTTATTTAAATATAGCTGCTAGTGTTGGTGCCTGGCTAGACCTCATTTGAGCACTTTTGTTGGGGTTAAGATTTAAGAACCACGTGCTTGGTTATCGTACGGTTCCAAGGAAATTGATAGCTGGATCTTGCGGTGAAGACATAATTAAGGTACAGATCAAAGGGATACTGTAGCCTTCATACGCTAATTTTCTGAGATGTCGTTAGCCGAAGATAAGAGAGCAGGTTTCTTGTAACGTGTGGATCCGTAGAAGGTATCATGTTTGGTAGCTGTGGATGTGACTTCCTTTAAGGTATTGTGACTGTGTAAATTTCTCTGATATTATCCAGAGTGTAGAGTTTATTGACTAAACAGTTTTGATAAAATTTGTGTCAATATCGTGTACTTTGAACAGTGAATTTCGATTTTCCGGCCTAACTAATTAAATAAGTAATCGTAATTTCCTATTTTAACTTCTTGTGGCATGTGAGCCTTTACGATTTGAATTAATTAATTTAACGTAGTTTTATTAACAATAGTGACCCCAATTTGGAGGTTACTTTGACATTTTCGGAGACGTTACGTAGCCTTTTTATTTTTGGACTTAGAACTTGTACTATATTTTGGATGTGTATGGGCAGTATAGCCTCACATCTGTCTTGTGTAAATTGCTTAGATGTTATTTAATGCAATTAGTCAACGATTGTAATTTATTTTGTATAATCTCGTAAGAAATTATTGAATTTAATCTAATCACATTTTCTTATGTAAAGCATAGTTAACTAGCGCTAATTTTTTTTATAGAATTAGATACTTTACAACTTAGAGTCTGCACTCTAATGTCGAATAGATTGTCGGTTGCCTCTAGTATACAGAGTGGTTTATTTTAGTGTTGACGTGTTGCAAATCACGATCAAACTGTTCGACTTTGGAGGGACTTACGGCAAGTTGCCTTATAACTGTGTGCTTGTAAGATTATTGTTGGTTAATTATTTTTAACCTTAAGGTTGTTTCTTGTGTTCACCATTTTTGAATTTCTTAAATTATGTAATTGTACGTCATTGATAAATTTTGAGTTGTGGATCACCTTGGGTGGCCATTTAATGTTAATTAACCCTTCAGGAATTTAATATTAGCAACTGAGTTGCGCTTGTGATTTACTTTCCATTGTTTTTTTTCCTTCTTTTGCTTAAATATCTCTTGAAAGGCAGAGATCATATATTATAGCCGGTTATGTACGGTATTGAAGTGAACTGTTGAGAACTGATTAAATTTCAATAAACTGTTTGTTAAGTTTGAATGAGCGTGTGTTGGTCTTATTTTCTTATCACCTGGGGAGTTTTATATTGGATCTGGTCCGGGATCTGAATATCTGTTGGGCTTAGCATATTTTTACGGATAGGCGCCCTGACAACTTAACCTTCGACTTAGTACGGTGTTCGAACTCGCCCTTCTCTGACTGTAGCTGGAGGCAGTGCTGACTCCCATATTTAACATCAACCCTTGGGGAAGTAAGAGGTAAGACTGAGTGTTATAAGTTGGTGATTAAATAATAGACAAGCGTCCTCTTTAAATTTAAATAGAAGGTTAATTACCGTGGTGGTGTCTGACTTACTACCTTCTTGGAATTTGGGTACCGATTTTGTTTAGGGCTTTGGCCATTTAAATACAAGAGGGTAGCAATCGTCACATAATAAAACACAATTGTGAGAGCAAACTAGAGTCGATCACATTCTTTAGTAACTACTTTTTACAAAATTCAAATATCTTTATCCGTTTCCGAGATATTTGACCTGGGAGTTTTAAGTGGTACACCCTGTATATTCAAATATTACACGAAATGAAATTACCCTAGGACATGTGAATTAAAATTACTTTATTTAATCTGATCATAATAATTAACGCAGAAAAGGGAGAATAATCTTATTATCACGGAGTGGCTGTTAATAAGCTTATCTTTGGACGGGTAAATAGTCTTATACACGCATTGTCTGCATAAGAGTATTCATCGCGAAAACTTATTATCATGCGGTGGCTGTTAGTCCTTGTTCACAATGGACATAAGACATAAGCTGTACGTAACATAAACGTAACGCGTAAAGTTAAACGTATGAGAAACCAATGCAGCTATCCACAGTGGCAGTAGTGTCAGCTTATGTTATGTTTACGTATTCCTTACGTGTGAACGTAAGAAATACATAAAGTTGAAATAAATACAACTTTATGTTTTTCTTATGTATTTCTTACGTATACTTTTTGTAAAATAAGCTTTTTGAAGTTTCAAAACTTAAACCGATTGGTAACGATATTATAAAAAAAACGCGGGAAGCCTACATAAATAATCCCATGCTTTTGAATCGTGTCAATTTGAATTGTGACGGTTTTGTTCTGATAACGTGAAAAATACAAAGGCTTTATCGATTTTAAATAATATAATTTAATATATGTATCTACTACAAATTACTGTAATAAGTTGTAATTAGTCCATATAAGTAAATATTTGTTGGTGCTATTTACATATCGAGTAAAAAAAGTAAATGTAATTATGATGATGAAAAGGGGCAAGTAAATATAGAACTTCTTTTATTTCAGTTGGTCAGAGCTGAAGTGTATTTATATCTAACAAGGCACAACGGAGCTACAAAGATGTGATATACCAAAATGTCTGGAAAGGAGTAGTAGAAACACCAAACATCACAAGTATTTTAAACATTAGTTATAGCACTGGTTTGCAAAGGTGTATTAAATATTATTAGTATGTGATATATGCGAAAGAGCATGGAAAGATTGAAGGAACACTACACATGAGAAAGCAAGAAGAAATTGTTAATTCCAAAGTGCTGTTTGAAATATGTATGTGCAATTGACTGGAATATTGCTATGCCGAATACCTCCACATTCTACTTGTTAAGCTACTCAAGGCATACAGCAATACAAAAAAATAACCTACACTGAATATTTTTACTTTAGTACTAAAACCACCACCAAAGCCGAGCACCATGGTGCAGCATATAATGCTTTTGCTGTCTTTATAACATTTCCTAAATGTAACAGTGAATCAAATATTCTTGAAGTGTGATTATAACATTTTAAAGTGCAGTGTCTAATGTATGAATGCGAATAAAAAGCTAATCAGCATATAACATCGAAATGGTTAAGTTTAAGTTTTAATTTGTGTGGTTAAATGAAGTTCATTTCATATATTTGAGAATACATATTATAAATTAAATAGGTTTTACAGACTGTATTTGCTCTTCTTGCTTTTACCGGCTAAACCCACCAGCGTATTTCGTTTTCCTTTAACATTTATTTTTGTTACTTTTCGTTAATAACTATAAGGGTAATATGCAGATTATTATCCATTCTAACAGAAATTTCAATATTGTCAGAATTTTTAGAAATTACTGACTGTTACCGCAGTATAGAGCTGTATAGATACAGTAGTTTCTCTCGCCGTCGGCACCTTTGATGTTTGTGTCCCAAAATGGCACTGCGCACCTCACGCACGCGCAACCAGAGGCGTAGTCAATTTTTCTATTCAGGAATAAACGAGTGGCGCAGAACCAAATCGTTTATGAGATAATTATGTTAATCTATTTTTAAAATTATGAAAAAGCTATATCAATAATACAAAAAACGAGGATAAAACACTGCTTTTTATTAAGTACATATTACACACGCATCTAAAATGTAATTCATTATACGTACAACACAAAAAAAGGCTACTTTAACGTAGAGATTACTTAAATTTCTTGACACAATTCATGAATGGTGTTGTAAAATTGTTATTTTATTTAATTGCCACTAACTTTGAAATTTCTATTGCAAAATTTAAAATTATAAAAAATTCTTAGCTTTATCAAAAATTCAGTAGGAAAATTTTCGCAGGGATGTTTATATGATATTTCCTCCAACGTCTGTTTTAATTTAAAGCTAACATTTGGTTTGTAGGAAAATAAAGAAAAAAATTCACAGAAGGCTTTTTCCTAATGCCGTATTTATATATACTGTAGTGGTCAAATTTTAAATTCGGTTTATACTTCTATACCATGCAGAAGATGACCTTATAATATGCAGCGATGCCTGCTTGCTAACAGTGGTGGGTGAACAATGCAGTATCGGGGGACCCTCACGCCTTACATTTCATAGCAAACGTTTGTCGAGTGTACTGTCTTGGCAGCCTCGCTTATGTTTATCTTTAGATTATATCATTGCGCTCTTTTCCTCTTTCTACTTTCGTATCAGAAATTAAAATATGTCGACTACGGTATACTGAAATTATGGTCGGGCGTTGCCAAATTAGTAAAGCTGTTTCACAAAGTTAGGACATGCCTTAAAATAAGTGTAAAATTTGAATTCAGTAATTTTTGTGTTTTAAACGTATAATTGTTGGAAAACTACGCTTTTCAAAACATTTGTGTCCCAAATAACCTACAAAATAAGTGAATGCATTTTGTTCAGTTATATTTTCCCATTGTCGGTAATCAATCTTCGAAAATGAAATTTTGCGTTGGTGGTGGTGGATTTGTCATGAAGTTTGAGTAATTATTTACACTACAATAAACAATATGCACATTTTAACAGTTAAGGACATTTTAATGCACGTGGGGATCTTACCGCATTGGTTCTTTCGGAAACCTCAAAAAGCTTAATTTAGAATTGTTCGAACTATTCTTGCACCGAGGTGCACAACATTAATGGGGCATTTTTGTTCCAAGTATTCGCGAAACGAAACACTACAATTATTGATAAAACGTTATGCTGCGTGCACACTAATTATAAAAAACAATTTGTTTGTCAAAAATGTTGGAAGTACTTCAGCATCCATTAAATTATATGGAAATGTTTCAAGGAAATGCACAATAATCAAACAAAAATTTTTGACACATTTTAAACACAAATTCTAAATTAATAATGTTATTAAATTTATTTGACGTTAATTATAAATGCCAAAAGAATGTATAATTTAGTTATACATATGCCTTGTTTAACTTATGTACAACTACCCATTAATTTGTAAAATTAGTGTTCATAATAAATTGTTTGTCAAACATTTTGTATAATTGGTGTACACCTAGCATAACTTACATTAACGGCCATTCACAAACCGCATGCCGAGCAGTCGCATCAAATAATCCCGCCAACTCAACAGCTGATGGCTGACTACTGCGCACTCACGCATGCGTTGGTTTGCCGGGGGACAATTATTTCGCTCGAGAGAAACTACTGTTTCTATTACATAGCTATATACTGTGCTGTTACTAACCTTAAAATCCTTACGTTTATGTATTCTTTATGTTCATTGTGAACAGTAATTAAGTTTTACACATTATCTATCTCTTATGTAATTCTTACTCTTATGGGTTCCTTATGTATTATCTTTCTTATGTCCATTGTGAACAAGGACTTAAGAAGTTTATTACTGGATGGGTAATAGTCTTATACAGGCAATGGCTGCATAAGAGTATTAATCGCGAAAACTTATTATCACACGGTGGCTGTTAATACGTTTATTTCTAAAGGACGGATAGACTTACACTTGTAGTGGCAGTACAAGACGCGGTCAAATTCTCCTACGGAGAGTCTGAGAGAACTGATTACCCTAATAAAATCGTGGCTTTATATGGGCCTAGACTCTCACAAATAATAGTTAAAAAAAGTATTTTGCCGTGAAACACATGATAGTATCACGTGCAAAAAGCATGACCTGAACACAAAAACATATCGATACGCCACGTAGAATATTAACAAAGATATCATTTTTCTAGCTATGCTAATTGACAAATATAAACATTAGAACACTTGAGGGGACGTTGATTTTTATCGAGTGAAGAAGTGAAAAATACTGTAAGATCATATTTTGCGGAATTACCAAAAGAATTCTTTTTCGAAGGCACAGCGTTATTAAAGAATCGTTGGAATAAGTATGTTAGTGTTAATGGTTCTAACGTTGATAAATAAAATGTTGTTCGTTTTCTAACTCGTTTCATTCATTGCTAGGTAGATAACTTTAAAAATGTCCTCGTAATATTATGTTAACAGTCACAATAGAAAAGAGAAGTAGACTCAGAATGTGTGAGTTTTCAATACTTGCGGTGGACTTATCTGTTTCCCGATAATTATAGCAGTGACACATTTAATGCATGCACATTTGACTAGGTATTACTACTTTAACTCGGGATTTCCTTTCAGTCCCATTCTTTGCTCTTGGACATGCACAAAACACTGCATTTTTCGGCGAACACGTCACTACAATCGTAAAGATCCGAAGGCCACTGGATCTCCCAGTTTATGCGGGCAACTGCGTCGGCAGAATGAGTATTCTTGTAATTGTAATAAACAACTTGCATAACAACATTGATGTCTTGAAATAGTCTTGAATAATATCACCAATGTAGACAATTTAAATCTAGAAAAACAAATATGCAGCAGTTTCATAAGGAATTGCAAAACGAAAATAGACAAAACAGAGTCAAATATCTTAAAAGAAATTTCATTTAAAATCAAAGAAAATAACCTAGTAATAGCAAAAGAGGCTAAAGGTAACACCATATCAGTATTAGAGAAAAAAGTATATTTGCAAAAAATCATAGACATAATCGCTAATGACAATTTCTTATTATTCAAAAATGATCCAACATGGTCTTTCCAGAAAGATGTAAAATCACTTTTGAGGAATAGTAGCCATATAATTACACCTCGCAATTCATATTCTTCAAACATCATGAACCCTAATGCCCCCTTGTTATATGGACTCCCGAAACTTCACAAGCAAAATTGACCGATTGTTTCTTATGTTCAGGCGCCGGCGTATAAGTTATGCAAATTTATGAACAATAATCTACCCGACCTTTTAAAACTTAAATGTAAATATAGCATAAAAAACTCATTAGACTTAGTGAATAAATTAGATCCACCTAATAACTTCAAATTAGTGTCTTTTGATGTTTGTAGTTTGTACCCTTCCATGCCTATCAAGGAGTTAATTGTAATACTAAATGATCTGATAACCAAGAGCATATTAACAGGGGACAGTAAGGTTGAACTTCGTAACATTCTTAACGTCTGTATTAAACAAAATTATTTTAGATTTAACAATTCATTTTACAGCCAAAAACACGGCCCAGCGATGGGCTTGCCTTTTAGCTCAAATTTTCATGTCTAATTTCGAAGAAAAGTTGTTCAATTTAAAAATCCCATATTTACAGAACATTCACAAATGGTATAGATATGTTGACGACATTAGTCAACATTAGTCAACCAACACGTGTTAGTGCTACTTCTGCTAGTTTGATTGATTAAATTTGCACTAATAGTGATACATTTGTCAAGTCTTCGGGGGTAATTGATTGTGATATTTCGGATCATGACATCGTTTTTTGCGATATGTTTATTACTAGACCGAGGCTGCCTCCTACTTTGCACACGTTCCGTGACTACAAGAACTTAAATTAGGAGGCGTTTCTGGCGTGCTGGATCTGCAGTCTCTACCTTTACATAGAATTTACTTTATTGCTGATGTTGATGAGAAAGTTGATTTTTCACTGAAAATTTATTGTTGCTTTTTGATGTACACGCGCCTTATGTAACCCGGAAATTCACTAGGAAACCAGCTCTTTGGTTAACTGACAATGTCAGACTTCTAATGGAACTAAGAAATCGTGCTAAGTCAAAATATCGACGAACTCCTGGTCGCGAGCACTGGGATTATTACAAGTACCTTCGCAATTTGGCGACTTCCTGCTTGACGAATGAAAAGAAGGCATATTTTGAGTTCATCTCGCGTGACAGATCTAAAAAAGCACTCTTCAAACATTTACAATTCCTCGAATTAAGACCTAAATACAACAATGCAACAAGCATTCCAGCTCATATCGCTGACGTAGACCAAATCAATGATTTCTTTGTGAATAGTGTTGCAAATTTAAATTATTCGTCGCAGCACATTCCGCAAACTCAAAGGGCGCTTCCTAATTTTTTATTCAGTACTGTTGACACAGCAGAAATCTGTAAAACAATTAATAATATTAAATTGACCTCTGTTGGTCAAGATGGTCTAAATATTACTATGATTAAACTGTGTGGTCCTTACATCCTACCCTACTTAACACATATAATAAACGAATGCATTCTTTCTAATAGATTTCCGGCCAAATGGAAATATGCCTCCGTGATTCCCTTGCCTAAGATTCATAATCCGATGGAATTCAAGGATTTGAGGCCAATTAGTATCTTTCCTACTTTGTCGAAGATTTTGGAAAAAATAATTTTTCACCAGTTATTCACTTTTGTTAGCAATAACAGCATACTTCCTGCATTTCAATCTGGGTTTAGAAGCAATGGGGTTGGCTACATTTGCCAAACTGCATTGTTAAATGTAACGGATGATGTTATTACCGCTTCTGATGAGGGTCTTATTACAATATTAACTTTATTAGACTTTAGTAAGGCGTTTAACACTGTGGATCGCGATGCGTTGATTGATATTTTAAGAAGTGTTAGCTTCAATCCGACAGCGGCAGCGGTGGGATTGATTGCTGATTACTTGACCGATCGTAGACAAAGTGTCATCTTGCAGGGTAGGCAGTCTCTGCCGTTGCCTGTGAGACTCGGGGTCCCTCAAGGCTTGATCATCGGACCTTCACTCTTCTCCATATACACAAGTAATTTGCCAAATGTAATCAAACACTCACGGTATCATATGTATGCGGACGATGTACAGCTGTACAAATCGTTTAGGCCTGACGCTTGGCGGCAGGGAGTTGCGGACATCAACAGGGATTTAATTAAGTTCGATTCATGCTTTCTGTGGACAGCATAATCTTCATGTGAATCCGGGTAAATCACAAGTCATTTTGTTTGGTAAATCGAAAATTTGTGATCAGCTTCGGGAGTCTCTAGTTATTGAGGTGAATGGCACAGCTGTGCCCATTGCTAGCAGTGTGAAGAACTTGGGGATGGTACTAGACACCTCGTTTAGATACCGCGAACCAATTGGTAAATATATTCAACGAGCCTACCTTACTTTAAAATCGCTATATTCACACCGCAACGCTTTGGGTACCGCTGTCAAGTCAACGCTTTGTGAGTCTCTTGTATTGTCTAACTTCACTTATTGCTATGCGTTATACAATGCTGCAATAGATCAAGTGACCGAGTCGCGAATTCAAAGAATCCAGAATTCCTGTCTTCGATTTATTTTCGGCATAAGGAAGTATGATCAAGTAACTTATAAACTATCCGAGTGTGGCTGGTTGAATATGAGACAGAGACGTAAGTTAAAGAGTCTATGTTTATATCACAAAATATTTACTTGCAAAACCCCTTCATACTTGCACGATAAGATCAGATATCGCTGTGATGAACACAACATCACAACTCGTTATCATAATCTCATTTTTCGCCACCGCTGAGCCGTACTTCCCTCTTCAATAGATCTTTTTCTTACGACATTTATTCAAGTTACAATGACATACCTGATCATTATAAAACTTTATCGGTTGACTGTTTCCGGATGAGGCTGGCTAGGTATTGCTATTTACCTGTGTGTGGATGCATACATATTGCTATAATAGCATACATTACATTTGATGACAAATTTTATTATTCTTTATTTATAATAAATGTGTTATTGCTATACGTTAGGCATCGCCATCAAATTCTATATGCTATAACTCTGTATTGAAAAAAAATTGATAATCTTGTACCAGCATAACTCAATCAAATTACAATAATACAAAGCTGCATAATTTAAACGAATGTAGAGATAACGTTGTCATGTGAAAAATTTCTTTATTAAATTTGTTAATTCAATCTCTATTAACATTCGTGTATTTCTTGTAGGTTCTAGCAGTGATGTTCCTTTTGTTTTTCTAACAACATTTCTTATTCAAAATTTACAGGATAAGGTTACTAATAAAAAACTAAATCTCATAAAATATTTATATTCTATTTTTAACATCGTATAATAATAGTGTCGATGAAAATAATTTCTTGCCACATGTGGCCGCAAAAGAAATTGTCCTTTTACATTCCAATAACAAGTAAGAAAAAAAACGTGTATTTTATAAATACGTAAACACATTACATTACGAATATAACATGTAGATTTAGAATAAATATCGCTCTTTGTTATATTAATATCTTAACATTGTGTAATTTCAAAGAAATAATAGTTTTCTTATACTATGCTAGATTTTGCTTCCACAAAGGCATTCATTCACACGAAGTGTCTTTGAAAAATACAAAATTCCGCAGAACAGGAAAACACCTTGATAATACTGTCACCAATTACCATATGCAAATATTTGCACGTTGTACATATCACAAATTGGCTATTGTTTATCAAGAATGCACCTATCTTTACGTATAATATTTGAATTCCCTATAAAAATTTTGCATAAAAAAAAAACTTATTAACAAAGTATAGATAACATCGCTAACAAACATTCACACGTTGTGTTATTGATGCCTCTCTCCATTGTGAACAAGACTCCCTTTATTTATTTATTTATTTTTACTTATAACAAAGAAGATACTAATCCCATCTAAAATATTAAATAAATTCATTAAACGCTTTGCTAAAGATGAACATTTGCACGTATCATCTTTAGCATAATTTATTATTAAAGTATAACTTACTTATGATGCTCATATATTTCATCAAATTCCTCTTTATATTGTTCGGTCATATTGATAGTTAATAAAAAAAAAAATGAAATTAAACTAAATAACAAAAAATTAATTGTGAAATGAAAAATACTTATTTAAAATAAAATAACTTAATACATTTGCTAAGGATGATTTCTGTGCAGTGTATAATACATCTGCAATCATCAAAATATGAAGATCGAAGATTCACCGCATCTTTTAAAATCAGACTGCTTCGCCCATGGATCGACGATGACTCTCTCGTACCTCTCTCGTACTTGCCTTCTTATCATTTTCGGTCGCCCGAAAAAAACATACATCGTTCGCAGCGCCACACACTCCACACTAACGTTTATGTTGGCATTGTCCTGCTCAGATTTATTTTCTTGACGTTCTCCCTAAACTGACCTGCACCAATTATTGTTTGACATCTCGAAATTACACAAAATTATGCACGCACTTAAATTGTTTGTTATTGTTAATGTCAATGCACATTTGCGATATTCTTATCTTGGTAGGTACATTCCTTTTCATTAACGCCATCCTTCATTATGTCTATAATTGAATTCGTTGCTTCTGTCATCATTATTTAAATATATTCTTTTACTATTTCTTAACACTATTCGTATCTTTCTTTTGCAGACGTTTGCTTTTACAATAATAGGAAAAACATTGCTTACGACTGGAATGCTCCTTTTATTAATCATGTTATTATGAACCTGGACCTTGATAACTTTATCCATATCTTCGAACCATCTTTCCTCGTCTTCTTGTAGGTTGATTTGTATGCAGCTGTTAACAATATTGAACATTGTTTTTCTTTGTAGATTTTAATGAGATTAAACCAATTTTAATGTGTTATTTCCGGAATCTTTCCTGGACAAAATTGGATTTAAACCTGCCACTGAAGATTTTCTTTATTACATTGTGTCGAATAATAAAATAATATACCTTTTTTTTACATATTCCTTTTAAAATTATATTTAGATATAAGTCTCAGGTATTTATTATATTATTAAGTATGACCATAAAATGTCGAACAAATAACAATCTCTTACAAATTTACGTCTATTCATTTTGAATAGTGATTTATTGCTCAAAACACTTAATGCGACTTTCACACAATGTATAAAATTTGGTTCTGTCTTTGTATATTGAAATTGCATCTTGTGCTCCTCGTTTCTACAAATATAGAATACATGAATTTTACTTTTGGTATTTATTTCTGTACCTTTCAAATAAATTTTATTTTTCATACATCTTACATTATAATGTTACGCCGTTGCGGTTATGCAACTTATGATACATTTCTCTATACCTACACTTACTACTAATAAATTATTTACTTATTCTATTACATAAATATTTATTTATTTTACAATGCCTGACCAATGTAGGAATCACGGCAATATGTACCTATATATTATATCTATATTAAAATATATTACAATTCTTTGCCAGTTATACAAATGTATTGAAAAATTGAAAAATTCTTGGTAGTAGTGGCATAATGAAAGCAATTGCTTTCATTTACATTTATACATGACTGATTTTACATTCTATATTGTTATAATATCAACAGTTCTACTCTTAATTTTTCATTACATAGTTGCGTCGTTGTTATTTGTATAATTGCATTGACTGAACAGTTTGTGGTAAATCCCAAGCCTTTTGATGTGACTATATAAGTAATCCTGACTGTCCTATTGCTTATTTGATTACATTTTCATTTATACATTGTGATTTGCATTTTATATTTGTCATTGTTTTCTAATTGACAACCAGTTGTCATACTGTTATTACTTTTATTTCATTGTATGTCACTACTATAAAGAATTTTTCAATTTTTCAATATATATCTATATTTATATGACACTTGCAGAATGTTACCTATTTTAGGCATCATATAGTTAAAACTATAATATCTATTGTTCTATTTTTTTTATCAGGGTTTAGGTATAAAAACAGACATAGTCTGAACCTCACCCTGCGGTTCGCTTCTAATTATTATCTTCTTTATATTATATTGTTGTGAAATTTTCTACTGTAGAAAGCGAATAAAGATTACATTATTATTATTATTATTATTATTATTATTATATGTATGCATATAGCAGGGCTTCCAGCCAAATTTTAGGGGAAAAAAGTGAATAAGTGAACACACATTTCAAATAAAGTGAATTAAGTGAACTGAGATTCGAATGGAAAACATTTTATTTCAAACAATTCTATATAATAAAATTAAAGTATAATAGAAAAGTAACACAAGTAAATATAACATAACATATTATACTCTGATAGTGACGTACATGCTACATACACTGTTTAATAAAAAATAAAACAAACTCTGAAAACTCGCCTGTCCCAATTTTAATTATCACTTTTAGGTTTTTTTGAAAAAAAATCAGAAATTAAATGACTTTTGCGCTTTTCTATTTTTTTAATTGAAATGTCAGCTTCACGCTCCTGCTCTTTTAAGCTAATAGCTCCAGCCATCAGTCCTTGAGCTAGATGTATAGCAGTCATATCTGCTTTCTCCATGGCAGCTTTCAATCTGATATTAGCTTCCTTTAAAAGTTCCTCACTACCTTTTTGTTTCGTAATTTTGGCTTTTTCTTCTGTAGCTAGTTGCAAATTTAAATTTGCCAAAGTATTCTTTTTCTTCAATAGCTGTTCTGCTGCTTTCCTTTCTAATTCTTCTCTTTGTTCTTCTTCATGTTTTTTTCTCTTTTCTTCTTCTTCAGTTTGCTTCTGGTTTTCCAGATAAAGTTGGTAATGTTTATGAGCCATTCTGGCTTGTTTCACTAAATCTTTGGTAATAGGAACGCATTCCACTCGATTATCATAGAGTTTCAAACCACTAATGCAGTTCATTCTAGCATTTAGTGTTCTACAAGACATAGCTGCTTGACCATAATCCAGCACTAATTTTGACTTACTAAAACCCCTCTCGACCTCTGCATTACTGTGGGATATTATCAACGAAGCTTTGACCAACTTTGCCACTTCTTTCAACTTTACATTATTAAATATTTCGGCCCAGTACTCATCAATTCTTATATTTTCACAGTTATACTTTGGAAGGTTTTCAATTTGTAAAAGTCGCCATTCATCAGTAACATCGCCTTCATTTTTCCATAACTTGATCTTTGAAATAACTCCTTTCACTCTGTTGACAGATTTTTTGCTTTTAATTAATTCAGGTTGCAAAAATGTAAGATCTTTTAAGATGTCAAAATACACTTGTGTTTTTGTTACCAAGTATGTCAAAGCAGCTTTATAATGCTTTTGTACACAATATAAAAATACAAGTTTATCTTTCTCACTAAACTTGGAAATAATATCGTTACACTTCTGCGAATCTATCACTACTCTTTTGGATTAAGCATATTAGTACTCTCTAATACACCAGTCAAACTATCATACTTTTTGCATACCTTGGATGCAATTAATAAAACTAATCTTCTTAAATGTTCATATAATAAGTGAATTAGTGGTTCATCTCTCTGGTAAAACTCAGTAAATTTTGTAAAAAATGACGCACTTTCGATGACATAATATACTTGAGCCTTCATGTCTTTTTGTGTTAAATATTGTACAATATTTTTATATTTGGAAGACTTCAACAGCTGTTTGTTATTAGATTTTTTGGGTAAGTGAACTAGAAAATAATGTACTAGGGCTGGCCACTGCTCTAATAACCTTTCAGCAGCTGGTCCAATTGTAAGCCATCGAGAGCTAACATGTTTTATGAAATGGTTTTGAAGCACCTTCGTCATATCTTGAATACTTTTATAGTCTTCCACTCGTGTTGGCCAACCATCAAAAAATAAATAAGTTTGAATAATCATATCACTAACATCTTCCCCAAATTCAGCTAATCCTTTTAAAAAAGCATTATGAACTAAGTGAACGTTACAAGTTCCAATATCAACCAGTCCCCAGCCTCGATCACATTTTAATTGTTCATTTAATATCCGAAAAATTTTTTTGTTTACATTGGGTCCATCTGAACCTAACATAATAAGACTCAGTATAGAAAGGCCAGCATTATCAATCGCTTTTTTAAGAAATGCTACTACTGTTTCTGCATCTGCATAACTTATAAAAAATGTTTCCAAATGACTTGTGATCACTCTATTTTGAGAATTTGAAAAGTATCTTATTAAGACTTGCAACTCCTTTACTTTTTCTGCATTAACTGTCTCGTCGAACATGATAGTAAAGAAACAATTTCCAATATCTTCTAACAAAGAATTTCTGAAAAAAGGACCCAGTGCTTCGTTTATTACATATCCACATTTAGTGCGAGCCATATTAAAACTAATTTCTGTATCTGGGAACATAGCACTAAAGACGGCTCCAATATTGTCACATGATGCTGCAGCAAAATTAGATTGTACTACCTTCAGTGCCCACAAAATTTCTGCTTTTGTTGAAGATTCTTTAGAATTGTTAACAGTTATCTGTGGTTGGATGGCAGTACTCGAGACTGAGCTGCACACCGGTGTCTGTGAACTTGAGCTTAGTGTTAATTGCAGGGGATCCAACTTTATCTTGCAATTTTTTTCATGATTTTTACAGGACGCATGTTGCAATATAGCCTGATATCCTAAAATACACATTGTTATTAAAATTCCATAACTACGAAAATAATTTATTACCTTTCGCCTTGCAACTTATTTTAGTTGTACAAATGTTGCACATTACAGTAAACCCATCCATTTTAACACACCATTTGGAAATAATAGAACCACGAGAATCTGTCCTAGTAAACCACTCATCGTGCACTTTACAATTCCGCGGCGACATAATCAAAATTAATCTGGCAATTAATAAATTATCTGGGTGGAGGAAATGCCGTCTATGAGTTTTCCATTGCCTCCGAATGAAATAGGTTAGGTAGAATGTCAAGGGCAAGTCAAGTGTCGACCACTCTACTACTCTGCAGTGTTGCCAAAACGCAACCACAACCAAACATATTAATTTTATCGTTAGATCGCCTCGGAACTTTTCGGTAGATAAAATCCGGTAAATTTAAATTCGACTTTTTCCTAACCATCTTCTATTCTAAATTTAGCCCCTAATTTTTACTATTTCATTTCGGAGGGAAATTTAAATTGCAATTTAATTTTTTGGTCAAACGAATTATAACTGAATAATTTTTCAATTTAAGTATTCAAGTGAATTAAGTGAACAATTTAAGAAAAAAGTGAATTAAAGTGAATAGATCTTGAAAAAGTGAATCTAAGTGAAAAAGTGAATCGCCTGGAAGCCCTGAGATAGGCACTGATAGACAGTTAGACCAATTCTTCAATCATTTAAATAAAATCAATAGTAAAATATAATTCACAATGGAGAAAAAAAGAAATACAGCCTAAACTTTTTAGATTTCATATTAAAGAACTTTAATAATAAAATAGATTACAATGTGTTCAGAAAACCTACATACACAGACACCCTAATTTCACCTGATAGTAACTAGTCGAACAGTATAAAAGTAGTATCGGTTAACGGTTTTGTTCACAGACTTTTAAATTTACCCTTTTTCGAACCAAATTATAACAAAAAAGTCACAACCTTGAAGTGTTTGGGTTGGGTTGGGTTGCATTGGGCTGGGTATACAATGGCTTCACCCCAGAGATAATTGACAAAATAATCAAAAAAAAAAACGCCAACAGTTAAATAGTTTCTTATATGACTATTCTCAAAATGAAATTGTTAAACATAGGTTCATAAATTATATAGGTAGAACCTCGAATAAAATCACTAATAGATTAACAAAGAACAACTAAAAGACTATTTCAGTAAACAAAACAAATTTAGGTAAATTGTGGGCCAACAATAAAGATAAAATGGAAAAATCACAAAAATTTGGAATTCACAAAGTTAATTCCATTACCTGTGATTTATTTTACATAGGACAAACAGGTAGAAGTTTCCACACATGTATAACAGAACACAGAAAAGCCATTTTAAATTCTAGGAAATGTTCAGAGATTTCCGAAAACCGTATTGATAAGAACCACATGATTACTCCAGACCGGCAATTGTAAACTGCAGCCGCGGTTCAGAATGGTTAATCCTTGAGATGTAAATTGCAGCCGGTGGTCAGTTTTGAAGCACAGGTAGATATGAAAATTGATTACTGTTATACTAGTATACTGTCACTTTCTAGTATACTATAAAAGGAAAAGTACATATTTTCTGCCATTATTGTGGCCCATTTATTCAAAAGAAGGTGGTCTCTATGCAAGTGCAAGTAATGAATTCAATCAAAGAGATCATCAGTGAAAAGCAGAAAGTGTTGTTGCTATTTAATGATTATAAATTTTATAAAAAGAAACTGTTCTTCAAAGTGGAGAATTAAAGTGGTGTTGTATTGTAAAAATATACACAATTGGAGAAAATGTAGATAAAGTCGTGTCCAGACGTGATGGCGTCCATAATCATGAACCCGATGACAGAAGCAAAACAGCTCATCAGCAAGTAAGCGCAAGTGCCAAAAGAAAAGCAACGAACTATATCAGCGACAGACCGGCAAAAATATGCCGCGAAGTTTCAAAAAACTCCAAAATTTACCAGGAAACACAACAAGTTTCTGGTATAACGTATGTCCATGTAAACAATCCATCACTTTGGATAACCCTAGGATATTTTTATTTTAGGTGCATTAAAAAAAATATATACAATTCACGAAGAAAAGTATATCCTCCTTTGACGCAATGCATTGTTGACGTATTTTCCTCTCTGCATTCAATAGACCTGAAAACAAAACCGGAGAAAGCTTTTTATGTCATAACAACCCTGTGAAGCAGGATATTTACTTGTTCGAGGAATTTAGAATTTTTGTGCAACGTCGGTGTATGTAGACGGTACAGTTAAATATTGTACAAAATTTTCCAAACAACTATTCACATTGTATGGGTTCAAAAATGGCCATTATGTACCGCTTGTTTTTGTACGTTTGAAAGACACACTTTCTAGTACCTACGAAGAGTGCTTTGAAACATTAAAACATTTGTGTTTCAGCAATAATTTAAAATTAGATCCAAAGGAAATCACAATTGACTACGAAATTTCTATTCATAAGGCTGTAATTAATTGTTGGCCAAACTCGTAAATATAGGGTGCCGATTTTATCTCTTCCAGGTATGGTGGAGGAAAATTCAAAATTTGGGATTGGCAACTAAATATAAAAATAAATCCAATATCGGAAAATGGTTAAAGTACACATTTGGAATGCAGTTTTTGCCTTTAAATTGTTCGAAATTCAACTCGAAGACCCAAGAGTTGTCCAATACGCCGAATATTTAGTAGAAACTTATATCTGAAAATTCTGTATTTCCGCCAGAAATCTGTGCATCACGTTCCTGTAGTATGGCGAGAACTACCAATGCTTGTGATTCTTAACACTCACATTTTAATCAAAGCTTTTATAATTTCCAGCCTTCGTTATATTTATTTGTTAAGACATTGTTGCAATTTCAGATTGATACGTATGTAAAAATGAATAGTGTTAATTCCAAAATTGTAATGAACCCGAATACACGAAAGCGTCAAGATTTTTTAAAATTAAGGTTAGAGTTGTTAAGTCAAAATATAATAAGCAAATTACAATTTGTTCAGATTGTTCGTAACTATTACGGTGAGAGTCTGGAATAAACAAATTGATAATTATTTAATTGTGTATTCTTTATGTGTTTACCAATAATTGCTTCTAATAAAGGTTGTTCCCCTGGTGTGACAAGGGTTACTAACGAATCTGCCGACTCTG
Organism: Amphimallon solstitiale; assembly: GCA_963170755.1. Lineage (NCBI taxonomy): Eukaryota > Metazoa > Arthropoda > Insecta > Coleoptera > Scarabaeidae > Amphimallon > Amphimallon solstitiale. The sequence continues at coordinate 7,063,296 of OY720677.1, forward strand.
ACCATAGCGGCAATTTTGCAACATTTCATTTCTGCACCCTCCTACCATTAAGGATTATCTGATAACTGCCGCTGCAGTTTACATGCGCCCCTACAGACAATTTAAACATTCTAGACACCTCTTCAAAAGGATTAGGAATAAATTTCCAGTGAAATATTAGAAGGCGAAAAATAAGTTGCTAAACATTGTAAATAAACAAATGGAGTTTAATCTTTCAGCGTTAACGAGGGCAATCATTTGAAGTTCAATATTTAAATAATAGAATTATAATTTTAAGACCTACTTTTGCAAGAAATAATTTTTTTTGTCATTTCCCTCCCTCTATTTTAAGCTATTTACTTCATCTACTTATACTTAAGAAAGTTTGTCCTTATATTAATTGAAAATGGACTGCAGAGTATGAAACAATTCTCTTATTTGATGTAATTATTTTATATAAATAAATGCTAGTGAAACAAATTAACCAGGTGTTATTTATTGTTGAATGATGTCTTTTATTTAAAAAATCTAATCGATTTAGTAACAAGTTGCGCTTTCGATGTACATTGTCTTACACATAATTTATTACCATTGTATAGACAACTATTCATCATGTGTTAACGAATGAAATTTATTTTATATAATACATAAACACATACCCTTTAAGATAAGTATGTGATATATATTTTATAGTTAGTTCTCTACTGTACTCATAATCGAAAATGAAAATTACCATTTTACATTTGATTACTTAGTACTTTTTTAATTAAGTCTCGCGCGCAGCATAAATATTAACAATACTTAATTAGAAAAATAGCTTAATTTAAGACAGTTATTTTGTTAACAAATTTAAAACGAATTTATAATAATTAATTGTGAAATTTTAAAATATTACTGATACGCTTAGTTATCTTTCGTGGATGGGTTCGTCTGACTTCAAAATTTGATTAGAATTCTAATTTGAGTTCCTATATTAGATGCTAATACAAACAGTGCTAATAATACTCGTAAATACCTATACTTACCGACAAAAAACAAATCAATGACCCAAACAAACGCCAACAACCTCATCTTAGAAAAAAGTCGTGTAACTTTATCTGCTTAACTTAAAAATGTACTTCCCGATAGGTAAACACGAGCACTACTGAACAGGAACAGTAAAATTTTTGTTTACAAAATATATCTCCAGGCGGTTTTCGTGAGATGACCTTCGCTGCGATGTCACAACGCAAGATAAATTGTAGAAATTGGGAATGATTACGCTTTGTCATTATTATATAATACAGAATGACATAATTTTCCTCGCTCATTATCACTAATGTTTGCTTGTTATTGACATTGCTATCTGTCGCACGATACGTGACGAGAAACATTTACATTGGAAAAACAAATTAAAAATAGAAATGAGGTGTGGCCACCACACGACTTTCTTATACGTATGAGCGTTTCAAACTATACAATTTAAAGAATTTTTTTATACAAAACTTATTCAAAATCCTATTCTAAGTACATTCATTCTCTAAATAAATCGCTATAGAATGAATACTTTGCAAGATATCAAAAAAGTGCTACTCGCTAAGAGTAAAACTGCTACTTCCGGTCCGAATTTTAGAAATTTCATGTATACAAAAAATATTTAAAATCCAACTCTAAATACTTTTGTACTCTTGATAAATATATATAGAATGCATAACTTACGACATATTTGCAAAAAATCTCTATTCGATTAGAGTAAAAGTCGTACTTCCGGTCTGAATTTTGAAATTTTTTTTATACAAAAGATATTGAAGATTATGTTTTAAATACTTTTATACTCATAACGTACTTGTCTAAAAAGCATGACTTGCCAGATATTCGCAAAAAACTGATTTTGGATAAGAGTATAAGACCTACTTCCGTTCGGAATTTCGAAAAACTCTTTTAAGACAATTTGTCTCAAACTTAATTTTAAGTACATACGGATTCTTTATAAATTTGTTTAAACTTAGTAATTGACAAAATATTTGCAAAATTCGATTTTTTCACTAAAGTAAACTACTACTTCCGGTCTACCGATTTTACTGAAAAACTATTCAAATCTCAAGAGGGAGATTATATACGTAAATACAAAGTTTGGAATGTATATCTACAGCGGTTTGACCGCTATCGTGGTCACACACAGACAGACAGACGCAGAGACACACAGACACACAGACATTTTTTTAAATCCACTTTATTGGTATCAGGGGACTTCAAAACGTGGACATCTGCAAAAATCTCGAGGTCCAAAATTTTCATCATCACAATACTTCCTTATACTACGTATAAGAAAGTAAAAAATGAGGTGTGGCCACCACACGACTTTATTATACGTATGAAAGTGTTACTTCCGGTCCGAATTTTGAAATTTCATTTATATAAAAAATATTCCAAATCCAACTTTAAGTACTTTTGTACTCTTCATAAATATATATAGAATGCATAATTTACGACATATTTGCAAAAAACCGATTTTCGAATAGAGTAAAAAGCCTACTTCCGGCAGGAATTTCGAAAAAAATTTTTAATAAAATTCTTCTTAAATTTAATTTTAAGTACATATGAATTCTTTATAAATTTGTCTAAACTTAGTAGTTGACGAAATATTGGCAAAATTCGAGTTTTTCACTGAAGTAAACTACTACTTCCGGTCGACCTAATTTGCTGAAAATCTAATCAGTTCCCAAGAGGGAGATTATACACGTAAATACAAAATTTGGAATTGATATCTCCAACGGTTTCACCGCTATCGTGGTCACAGACAGACAGACAGACACACAGCCACACAGACAGACACACACACACAGAGACATTTTTTAAAAACCACTTTTTTGGTATCAGGGGACCTCAAAACGTGGACATCTGCAAAAATCTCGAGGTCGAAAATGTTCATCATCACAATACTTCCTTATACTACGTATAAGAAAGTAAAAGAGTCGCGGTAGTAATTGAATCGTTTTATTTTAGTATAAGAAAGTACTGTAATTACCATTTTCGTCCTTGAGATGTTTGCAGATGTCTACTTTTTGAAGGTTTCTGCAAACATGTATGTTTGTGCATGCGCGTATGAGACCACAATAGCGGTCGAACGACTGCAGCGATTTATTTTATACATATATTTACGAGTATAATCTTTGTATTGAGATATGATTAGATTTTTGGTAGTCAGTGAAGAAGTGGTTTACTTCAGTAAAAAAAATTACTAATATCTCGTCAACTACTAAGTTTAGACAAATTTATGAGGAATATAGAAGTAAACTTTTGTAAAAAGTTTTTCCAAAGAGGTTTTTTACTCTTATCAAAAACAACACAAACCTGTTAAATCATCCACAGATATATTTATGTATCTAAATATTGATAAAGGTAATACTATTACCCACAGGATTATTTTATTAAAACTTAATTTGGATAATTTTAAATTTCGACGGCACATATACCTGTACAGGCTGATTCAAATTAAGTGCGTACCATTGCTAACTCCGCTATTATTAATTCTAGAAAGTAGGTTAAATTAGCAAAGTAGTAGTGTTTTTAATGTTGATTAATAGGCAGTTCATGAATAAATAATTGAATAACGCATTACCGAGAAACATTGATATTCTTTATTTTGTAAATAGAAGAGCCCATATATTTTTAAAAATATTGGTTAACAATTTAATTTGTGATATAAAAGTTCCTATGCACTATTTCCTTAAAACGGATAATAAATAAGTTGTACAAATTAAGTGCGCACCATTGCCATCTCCGTTATTATGTAACGAAGTTCCTTCGTTAATTGTAACAAATTAACATTTTTAAGTTCATAATTAATTTATTTGTCAATATTAAATTAAATGTATGTGTGTTATTTTGTTCAAATATTAATATTGTATAAAGTGAATTGAACCGACCTGTATGTATCTTCAGTTGTTTGTAATAATTCATGTTAGTTACTTATTTTTAAATGGAAAAATACCGAATGTCTACGTCATGCTCAAAGTCGCGCGTTTCGTGTCAGTATCGTGTGCAAATTTTTGTGTTTTGAACGGGTTTTTACCTACATACGTAGGGGGTTTTCAAATATAAAAGGCCCCATCGAGCGTGCCTCGTTCATTTACTTCTCCGACCTATCCGCAACCCTACACCTCTCTCTATTCAGCCTCCAGATGGCGTGGAAGAGACTTGGTTAAATTCTTAGAAACGTGCTGCTTTCAGGTCTCCGTATCGTGAAACAGTCGTTTTAAAATCCGCTAATCTCGTCCGAATATGTCTTCTTACTCAGGCCCCATGAGCCGTGGGAAGAGTGATATATTACCGTTATAAACCGCATCCCGTCTAGGTCAGACTTCTAAATGTCGTGACCGTCATAAAACCCGAATTTAATAATAATTATTTATTTCAGAGATTTTTACGACAGTTAAATTTCCGATATTATGCGTAAACGCGCACCGCGAATTTATATAAATTATCGTCTAAATACCCGCGCTTTCCGAATCCGTGGTAAGACAGACGTATTAGTATTTCACCGCGAAGCTATTGAATAAATATCCGAGTCCGTACCAAAATATGATTTAATTCACGATAAACTAGTAAATTCTTCCTGTGAGCATGTCGTAACATAGAAATAATTTGTAGAATAATTTAAATTGATCTGAATGCATCTTTTATCTCAAATTGACCGAGACCTATCTCATTTCTTGTTTATTTTTGTTTCATATTAAGGATGATAAAATGCATTGGGATTTGTAAGTGACAGTTCAGGGGATAGGGTTGAGCACATGTTCAATCTTAATTTAAATACGATTTAAAGAGGTCACTGATGTAAATTTATTTTAATATTTAATTGTGTACATATTGTACGACTTTGTGTATGTGCGTAAAAATGTAAATACGATTAAATAAATGTGTATAAATTTTGATATTGTTTTAGTAATAATAAAGACTATTTATTCTTTTTTTTTCAAATAAGTTTCCATACGTGTTTTCTTTTCACCGATAAGTAATGAGTGTAAGGAATGTAGTATTTTCAATGAACGTTAAGATACATTAAAACAAAAAGAAGTACTCACGTTCTTCACTGTGCTAGCCGAAGAGTTTGTAGTCTCATGCCTAAAAGTCACAACACTTCAACCGCCATATTTACGTCTATAATTAATGCCAACCAGGCGAAGTTACAATAATGTCATTCCGCTAGGGGAAGACGTTTAGAATTTCGCGATATTGGTGCCTGCGTGTATAGGCAACCCGAGGTGCTTGTATTTTCCGCTATATAATGGAGGCATGCAAAAGACTTGTCTTATAGCGTTCGCTTTGTATTACACTGGCATTACGTAAGCAAGCGAGCATGTTATGATTATTAATTCTGAGCTTGTTCTGCAATTCAGGTACGGTATTGTACCGCGTTTTGTACACCCTATTTTTTAAATATCCCCAAAGAAAAAAGACTAAAGGTGCGAAGTCCGTGGACTGTGCTGGCCATCGAATATGACCAATTCATTTATTAGCAAAGGTTATGTTTAGATAGTTTTGTAGTCGGTGACAATTGTGTGCTGGAGCACCGTCCTGCTGAAAGTATAAAATTTGGCGCATCATATAATTGGCGTTGTCAAATATCTTTATCCTGTCAACATACTATTATTGAACACTGGACCGACGACTATCGAACCTATCAATCAAACATTAAAATCAAACCGAACTTGTGCAACATATGGACTAAATTTTCTAGGGACAAGTAGTGACTGTTCTTCCTATTAAACATGCCTCTTTTTGAAAAATTCGTTTCATCACCCCATAAAATACATTGTGCTCCGTCTAAATTGTCGTTGCCGAAATTTACGAATCATTGACAGAAAGTTAATCTCCTGGCTCCAGTCTCCGGGTAGCAATGTTTGTGAGGTTAGGTACTTATATGGGTTATACTTTTTCAAAATTCTTTGAATTGATGAGTATCTTAAACTCAATCCTATCGTAGCATACCTAATAGACAATTCACGATGAGCTTCAAAATATGTTAACATCGTAGTTTCTACTTCTTCATCGAGGATGTTATTTTTTTTTCTTTTCTTTTTAAATAAGCAAACCTGTCGTATAAACTGACTGTATAGTTTTCGAAAGTAAAGTCGATCTGGTTGCTGTCGTAAAGGATATCGTTCAGCATAATGTTCGCTAATCCTTTTTGAATATTTACTGGACACGCTGTATGTTTCCAACATAACGAATTTTTGCAAATGAGAAAACACCAAATATCAAACACTAAACAACGTAAATGTGGAAAAATAGAACAAAAGTACACAACGCAAAGTAAAATGAAGAACTATTATTATGCGAAAAAATGCGTGCAAAATATTTATTCTCAGTACGTTGCGTTGTTGACAATTTTAAATAGCAGACTGTTTCTCTTTTGTTGGTTTAAAGTGAAATAAGTCTACTCATTCTACTGATTCATTTTATAGGGTAAATAAGAACATCCACAATAACTCCTTTATTATCGTTTATTCATGAATTGCATATTAGTTTGCATAAAAAATGCGCTTCTACTTTAACCTACTCTCTGGAATTAATAATAACGGAGATAGCTATGGTGGGCACTTACTTTTTATCACTTTTTTATTATCCGTTTTAAGACAATAGTGCATAGGAACTTTTATATCACAAATTAAATTATTAAACAATATTTTTAAAAATATATAGGATGCTCTATTTAAAAAATAAAAATTTTCAATGTTTCCCGGAAATGCGTTCAATTGTTGATTCCTGAACTACATATTAATCAACATTAAAAACACTACTACTTTACAATTTAACCTACCTTCTAGAATTAATAATAACGGAGTTAGCAATGGTGCGCACTTAATTTGAATCAGCCTGAAAGTTGTGTGGTGGCGGTACCTCATTTTAATTTTCTTAAACGTATTAGGCATTTTAACCATTTAGTTTCTTATCTATACTCCACGTTGCGCGATTACCTTGATGAGACGGGATAATTGAGGATTAGATGTTGAATTCTGCTGCCTTGTGGCTACGCTGATGATCTGCCATTTTGTACGATTCCACTTATGGCGGTCAAAATTCTCTTTGGAATCATTAAGCTCTTCATCATATTGGAGACTTGTTGTTGATGAAAGGTTATGTAAAACCGTTTATTTTAGTTTTGATTGTTTTTTATGAGTTTATTTACGCAAACACTACCGTTAATTTTTGATAAATAAGACTTTCAAATTCGGTCTCTCCCTATGGATTCCCTGTAAGTAAACGTATGCCCTATGTTTATTACTTATATAGTTGCAGACACCACATTAATCTTTAGTTGTTTTCTATAATTTATTGTGAATTGTGAATAATCTAATTTCTCATGCCAGATTAAGTTCCATGTAATATACATGGTGTTAGTACAAGAACACTTGTTACGATGTTCGTATGAACTTTTCAAAGGTAATGCTTTGTACTGTTCACGAAAACTTTCGTATTTTCTTTGTTGCTAAAATTATCGAAACACTGCTTGTATTATTAATGTTTCTGATCCTTGTTATTATTATCACTTAAATTAAATTGTGCTTCTACGGAGGCAACCTTAAAGTTTTGTGCTTTCAAATAGATTATGGAATTTCATCTTTTCAGATTTTATAATATATATAAATATGGGGGAAATCTTAATTTGTACATATTATAAAATCTCTCTCTCCGCATCGGACATAGCGGCGACAAGGTATATTATAGACTGTCAGAGTATTTTGACCAGAGTGAAAGTTGAGTTGTTGACAACGGTAATGTATATATAGATCGTGACACAATAAAGATTTAGAATTATAAGATGATCGTGTTTTTTCGTATATTCATGTCTAGTTATTATCATTTCATTATGTTTTCAATAACCAAGTAAAAAACAAAATATAATACATTTATTAACAGACACAGTTTACACTTGACAATTTGGCTTTGCATTACAAATTAAATTACAGATTATTTTAGAGCTGTGCGTGTGCTTGTATCCTCTCAATTTATCCGCTTTCGTTTTCTTGAAACCCCAGTGAACTCCAAAACTCGTGTGGTCCTAGACTTTTACTTTCTATGTGTAAATCATCTGGGCTACTTACGTGTAAATAACTGAAATTCTGCGTTTTGGACAATGGTTGAATATGAAAGGCGTCCGTGTTTGGATCTCTGTAACGAAATAAACAAAACACTGGTCAAAAAATAATTAAGGTGTCCAGGAAAAAACTAACTGGTAAAGATTTTATGAGAAAGTTACTAACTACTAATTATTAGAGTAACGAGATACGTTGAGGAATTTGCGTTTTTCTCAGTTATCCGGATTAATCTACTTATATATATGAAGCAGAATTTAATTATTTATTAATCAGTAACCTTTTCTTAGATAGTTCAGAAAATTTTTCGATTGCTGGCCCAGATGCCAACTTTTAATATTTTTTTATTTAAAATTAGTATATGCTGACCTTCTAGTATAATTGCTTACCCGAGAGCGATGCCTAAAAGTATTAGCTAGTCCCAATTCTAGATATTTAACAGCAAAAATTATTTATTAAGAGAATAAAAATACTTTGTGCTGGATTAACGATAATTTTTGTATAAAAAGATTTTTAAAATTCAGACCGGAAGTAACACTTTTACTTAGAAGTTTATTTTAATAAGAAGATACAGAATTTAAAACTTAATTTGGAACAATTTTTGTATACACATTGCGGAACCCACATACGTCTAAGAAAGTCGTGTGGTGCCCACACCTCATTTTTCACCAACAAATTGGAGGGAGAAGGATTTCGAAATTTACACATCTCAATTTTTTGAATTAATGTTGCAAAGGCTTTCAAAATATGTTCTACTTCTAGATGAGATTGCCTTTCTTTTGCCGAAATGAACACACGTTGTCCAAATTTTTGCAGTGATATGGTGTAATTAGCAATTTTCTTACACACAGCTTTAGAAAGGTTAGTGTTAATGAAATTTTGAAATTATAGCTTACTCTACCTCTTGTTTCTGTTCTATTCTATTTGTGTTACATCATTGCTGAGATTTTTTCAAAATGTATTGAATTAGTTAGCATGTTCATTCGTACCATCAGCTACTGTGTCTTTTTATTACGTTAGCTTTGAAGCTGTCGGTCGCAGCCTAAAGCATCGGCGGTGACACAGCAAGTTGCAAAGGCAAGTTCCAAAAGGTTTAGATAAACTCAATTATTTAACTTCTAGTAAGTTCTAATAGTACTTGCAATACTAACCCAGTCTTTGCAAATGTAACCATCATATCCATTAGTATGTCTTTCATTCTTTCTTCCTCTGAAGTCAATTTGGATACACCGAATAGCTTACCTCTATAGTAATATTTAGCATCAACGCCATGACCAGCACCTAGACATGAAAATGTATTATAATCTTCATGTGAATAATACAGTAAGAGTCGTAAATTTTTTTGATATATTATCTCTAGAATACTAAGTCGCAGAGCATAAAAATTTTATATTTACAATAAGTACAACCTTATTACCTGGATGAATTAGCTGTCGACAATATCAGAGGTTGTTTAAGTATACATACTATATTTTAAATTCTAATACATGTAAAGAGATAATGCATAGTATTTCAATGAAAGATACACATATAAAAATGAATTGCATGGATCCGCAATAGAAAATTTGGTAGAGTAAAAATGATAATTATAAAATCGAAATATTTACTTCACAAAGTATTATGAAAGCACAAATATGAATAATTATTAAATAAACAAATAAGATTAACTTTTGTTGTCGTTAAAGAAAAATTACTAAAGTTATACAAATTGATCTGAGATTAATAATTGTAGTCCATTACTAAACAAAGAAACACTGAATTTTAGAGGGACGGTACATAAAAGAGAACAAAACAATAGGATTAGATTCAACAAATAATCTGATAAACTAATTGATTACGTTTGGTGCACAAATTAACCTAATAATATTCATAAACTAATTAAATATTAGATATACTAGAAACTACTTGATTTAATAAATATATAGATAAACACAAAAAAGACTTGATGTACGTGCTTTGTTGTACTCGATAATATTTTACGTTATTATTATAAAAAGAAATTACTAACAGCTTGGTTGTTAATTGATTTCACGGCACTACAAAAGGTGGATAACGTAAATACCTGGCAGGTGGAGTTTATAGTACTTGCCGAGTTCCGACGGATGATGGCCCCCGTATGCCGCCGGTTCGGTCCGTGTCTTGGGCTTAACTAGCGCGGGCCGGGCTTGGATGGTAGATAGCGATGAACAATTATCTCTTAGATCCGGATTACTTTCCGTGAATTGGACAACTAAATGCTCCACAATTATTTAATTATAGAAAGCGGCAGATCGCATAACAGCGTATTCATAAACTTCGACCTATTATAGATTATTTTGTCACCGCAGCCTATCGAATTTTGACAAAGGGGACCGGTATTTGTAACTGTTTTACTAACACTTACTGTGTTGTATTAATTTTAATTTTTAAAGACTCGGAAGTGGAAGAAGAATCTTCGAGAGACTTTGGGCGTCAGGAAGACGCTGTTGGATCACGCCACCAGAAAATGTGAAATACGCAGTTCCATACAACTAACTATGAGAACTATTTAGATAACATAAGCTGCGCGCACAATGCACCGACCGGTACGACCGACACGGGCGAGCGGGATTTTTCTAAAAGTCAAATGCATGTTTCTCTATGGAGGCGCGCACACTACACACCGACCGGTACGAAGGGATGCCTCAATAGAGAAACGTGCATTTGACTACAAAAATCGGTGCAGTGTGTGCGCGTAGCTTTAGACGGACCAAAAATGCCTACATCGCCAATCTTAAATTTGAACAAGGAGTCCTTCACAAACCAAATATTTTAAATCGAATATTTTAAAACGGAATATATAAGCGACGCAGATTGTAATATTGAAAATTTTAAAATGTATTTTATTTAGAGTTTGAACATAATTTGAATTAATGCTGATTTAAAAATATTTAACGAATAATATACAGGGATGAATGAATTAAATGTTGGCCGCGTCTTTTTAAATGCAACAAGTTCCCACAATTTTGTTGCAGCGTCATGTAAACAAGGGGAATAACCGCGCGTCCCATTGACGCTAGTTTTGCTAGAAAATTCTTGTCTTTCCCCCACACACCTCCGAGTCTTTAAAAGGGCGAAGCTCGTCATAAATCATTCACTATTACAACATCACTATTACATCACCATTACATTAAATTGATTATTATTTGTTCATTATTAGTACGGTACAGTAATTAGTCAGTGAAGCGGTAGTCGAATAATTGTTAACTGAGGCTCCCGGCGTCCTTGATCGAGCCCGCTAGCCCTACGGTGAAGATGTCTATGGAAACGAGGTGTTAATGTCCGAAGTATGGACACACCTGTAGGTTGATTTAAATCTCGATTTCCAAATAACAAATTGTTGGAGCGTCTGTCGTCCTTCAATTTACGGCGTTAGTGCGGATGTAAAGAATATTTCACCGATACCATCAAGTCACAGAGCCCCGTTAATTAACATCGAACGGTAGCGCGGCAGAAATAGAGACGTACGGGAGGAACAATCTTCGTTGGCGTACTGGAACACAAAATTTCCAGGTATTCTAGTTTATTAATTACCGCGAGATGATAGTATGAGTACCAGCCTGTTATCAATCTTAAATATCTGACATTTGTTAATAACGTTAAACATTACTGTGGGCAAGGCACGATCATCAACAGTCTTTGTGTTTGTCTAAATTTGTTTATGTCCATTACATCTTTAGGCAAATGGTGCACCATGTCTGATCAATTAGTTTTACCAAATTTGATCAATTAATTTTATTAGATTGTTTATTTGATGAGTCTGTTCCCATTGTTTTGCTTTTCTGTATGTACCGTCTCTCTAAAATTTATTTTTCTTTGTTTTTGTGATAAATTTTAATTATTAAACTCAAATGAATTTAGTGTACGTTGTGTAATTTTTAACAACAACCAAAAGTTAAAGTCATTCTTATTATTTCAATATCATTTTTATTTTAACTTCAATATTCTGTGTAATTCATACTTTAATTATTATTATTATTTATGTACTAAATTTTCTATTTCAAATTTCTCCTGTTTTTATTTAATAAGTTGTTATTATTTTTATTAATTTGTTTCCTTTGAGGTTGGTCTAGTTTTAGTTTATTACATTTTTCCCATTTTAATTGTGCGATACTTTAACAACAGTGACCCCGCCTTTATTATTATAGAATGGGTGGCGCAAACGGGCATTAGTTATGTAACATCTTTGAGAAATCTCAAGCTATTATTAAATAAACTGAGCTAGATATAGAGGGTGGGTCACAGATTTAACATCAACGGTTGTATATTTTATAGGTAAGTGCATGCTCTGATGCACAAAATTATCTTGCACCCTGATTTTGTGGATCACGTTAATTGATGACGCCGCGACGAGCATAGTCTCTAATCAATTAATTTATTTCTATTAAGGGTTTCCTCCAGTAATGACATTCACTTTTGTGTTGACTGATTCTTTATTTTAGCCACTGTGATGTTTGACCAATGTAAGACCCAAAAAAATTTGCTTTTATAAACTTTCCTTCTATTTCGGCTTACACCAAATACAATAAATGTAAATTTCAAATTTAGTTCGTGTTTTTATTATGTGCCTACTTCGAAATATGACACTCACCAAAATTGACGTCGAATCCAGGTGCGTTAATCATGGGAACGAACTCACCAATATAACTAACAAGCATGAAGTAGATCTCGGATTGAGAAGCTTGTGCTTGCAGTACTCCACTTTTTTCACTTCCCAAAAGGAACATGCGGTGTGAACATGCCTAGAATTAGGAACACAATAGGACATATACTCTCAGAAATTTGATATAGTAAAGTGTGATATGTATATGGTACGGATATAAAGTCTACCTTATTAACTAGGATGAGTAGATTAAGTAAAGCAATTATATTATTAGTGAGGTTCAAAATTTATTGAAGAATATCTCATTAAAAACAAAGAGGCAGAAACAGTAGCTAGATCATTAAATTTGTTATTAATTTTATTATTAGATATGTAATACCAGATGAGATACTTACTAACAAGGAAACGGGATTTCTAGCCGGAATATGCTTATCATCATGAGACCTTAGGCTAAGGGTTATCAACTTTTTAGTGTTTGTAGCCCAATTTTCATCTACTCCCCCCCCCCCATACAATAATTTACACTGAAATCGTGTTGTAATTTTGATATTACTTTCTATTTAATTTAAGTGTATTTTGACGATGAAGCAACACTAAGACCTTGATAACAAAACTTAAAAATTATTTACAAATTAGTTTTGTACTGAAATCTATTGCAATAAACGTACGCGTAAGCATATAAAATGTTCTTATTTTTTCGTCAATTATATTATCATATCAATTCTACTTATCAATATTCAAAATAAATAAATGCATACCAATAAAGATGCTCTGGTATGTCAGTAGTAGAACAACTACTGTTCTGCAAACCAGAGAGATGGTTATCACGTAGGAAATTTTTACAACGTGTTTATGAATTAAGAAATTCATTTTTCTAGAAGAGGAAAACTGACCGGAAGCCGAAAAGTTTCGAGATCATTTATTTGTGATGAAATCTTCAATTCCAAGGAGGAGACACAAGTATGTCGGATAGAGTTAATTCTTTTTGTAGAAAACTGACATTGTGGAGAAGAATTGTAAAGCGAAAAAACCTAGAAATGTCTGCAAATGTGGATGAATGTGTTAAAACTTACAAGACTGAAGAAAAACATATGGAAGTTGTTTGTGACCATTGAAAATCATTTAATCATGCTGACAAATATTTTTAAAAAGTATTTAATTGCTGACTTCAACTTGATAACAAGTTACGAGGGACCAATTTCCAAATATTCCCGAAGGTGTTTCAACTGCCGAAGAAGAATCTTTATAGACTTCGCGGCAAGTGCTGAAATCAAAAGACAATGTACTTTATTACTTTTTGTCAGTAGATTATATAATTTTTTTAATAATATTTTTTCTCATTTCTCTCGATATACTCGCACCACGCATTTTGTTTTATCAGTGCCGCTTTCTGGTGTTGAGATCGACAGTAGATTATCCTGACGACCTCAAATAGGGTCTCTCGCGGCTTCTGTTCTCCATTACGAGTAATTGCGAAAACTCTCAGCGAGAAGGCATCATTGAGCGTGTATTATGCATATGTGCAGTCTCGTCTCTGGTATGGCTTGGCGTTCTGGGACAACGCTGTGGACAGTGACAGAATATTGAACTCGCAAAAAGCATGTGTACGAGCAGTGTTCAATTTGAAGCCTCGTGACTCCTGTGAAGAGATATTTTTAGAAAATAAGATAGTCACCTAGGCGTTTCTTTATGTCATATATTCAGTAATTTTTGTGAAGACAAACTACAGTGCTTTTTTTTAAATAAATACATATTTATGTAATATATATATATATATACCGGGTGTCTGTTTAATCTCGGCCACCGGCCATATCTCAGCAACCGTTTATCGTACAACTTAGCGGAAAAAATCTTGATTGAACTAGGAAAATTTCAACAAAAATATTTTTAACTTTCCAAAATGACCGCAAGGGGGCGCAATTCTCAAGGTAAATTAAAAATTTGAAAATTTTTCATTAAATTGAAGGTTAAGATAGGTTACATCTTTTACTAGCAATATCTTCAAACGTTTTCAAACAATTGTCATTTGAAACTTTTTAATCTAACTCCCATACGAAGGGGAGGGGGGTATGTCTGCGTACAAAAGTAGTTATAACTTCAATGCGCCTTAACGGATTCTAATTTTTCAAGCTCATTAGATAGAGAATTTCACAGAGAATTAAAGTGTATGTAGTAAAAAATTACTTGGTTGTCAAAAAAAAAATAGGGGACGCTGTTTTTAGTTTATGTATATTACTTGTTTTTTCTTTAAAATTTTAAATAGAACAATATATTTTTAATATCATAATATTGAAGCGCATAGAAGCGAATAATGAAAACCGGAAGGTGCTACCTTTTTTCTTGACGAAGATACAGACATAAGAGAGTAATCCAGAAAAGTAACAAGTTTAAATATAAAAATATTTATTTATTACGAGTAATAATTTTATTTTTATTTTAAGAGTGTGACTAGAGAGTGTATAATTTGTTTTCCAGTGAATTTCCATCATACTCTTTCATAGATATATTGATTTCAATGTTTTTACCGATTTTTTAATTCATTGCATATATTACGTTGAATTCCCCTCTTAATGTTTTCAAATTCTCTGGCTTTTATTTGTTACATTTGTCTTCTTCGATATTGAATTTTTCCCAAGAGATGTGCATCTAATTATAGGACAACGGGAAGAACAATTCCCATAACTCATGAACTATGTATACAATAACGAGAAAAAAGACAATATAATATAATATATTGGTAACGAATATGAAAATATGTTAACGCAGTAATATAAACGAAACCAACAATACACATATATTTAAATAAGAAATTATAAAAACTAAAACAAAAAAAACTTCAATTCAATAAATGTTCAAAGTGTCCACCATTATTTTCAATGCACATGTTTATTCGGCGATTAGAAGAGAGCACAGCTAGTTCAATTTCGGAGGCAGAGATTATATTAATCGCATCTGTAATTCTCTGAATCATATTTTCACGTGTAGTCGGCATTTTATTATAAACTGTCTTTTATTCTGCCTCATAAATAAAAATCAAGAACGTTAAGATCCGGAGATCTTGGAGGTCATGGGAATAAGCTTCCTCTTCCGATCCATCGATTGGGGAACAGTTGATTTAAATGTGCTTGTACATTTTGTGAAAAGTGAGCGGGACAACCATCATGTTGAAACCACATATTTGCTCTACATTCCAATGACACATTTTCTAATAGTGGAGGAAGATCGTTTTCAAGAAAATGTAAGTAATTTCCGCCATTTACGTGTTTGTTAAATATAAAAGGTGATTTTGTTTTCTAAGATACCACACCACACGTTTACTCTTCACCGATGTTGATTGTCAACCTCTTGAATCCAGTTGGGGTTGTTCCTTGACCAATAGTGCAAATTATGTACATTGAATATCTCGTTATTTGCAAAGGTTGATTCATCAGTCCATAAGGTTTCAGACAAGAAGTTCCTCTTTTCTTGCATCTTTTGGTTTAACCATTGACAATAATTTAACCTGATGTCGCAATCTTGATCTGATATGGCTTGATGTAGTTTCATATGATTTGGATGCAACTTGTGCTCCATCAATATATTTCTAACACGCCATCTTATTAAACCAAGATCTCTCGACATTTCTCTGATGCTTGAATGTGGATTAGTTTCAACATAAGCTAAGACATTGACAACACTCTCTTCATTTCGACTTCTACGAAATCTTTGTCGAGCAGGAATATGTACTTGTCCTGTTTCAGGTAGACATCTCGCAAGTCGAATAAAAACTCTACGGGAATAATGTCTTCTTTCCGGATAATATTGTGAATATTGCCGTGAAGCAAGAACTGCATTTTCAAAACATTGAAAATATATTCTGATCATATCAATGGCCTCAACATTAGAATATTATATTATACAAACTTAATAACTATGGGCAGGTGTCTAAAAATATTTAATTTGTTAAATATGTACAAAAAGTTTAACTTACAAGTGACACTAATATTTTGACATTTCGATTTTCATGGCCCACTTTCGAAATATAACAATGTAATTCATTTTCACGGTGCATACGATATTGTATGATGGAAATTTAAATAAAAGCTGTTCAGTATTACTATTATTATTTTATTTCGATGTTAGAAAAGGCAAGAAATGAAATTTAAAAAATAATAGCCATAGAATTTGAAAACATTAAAAGGGGAATTAACGCAATATATGCAATGAATTAAAAAATCGGTAAAAAGATTGAAATTAATACATTTATGGAAGAGTATGATGGAAATTGAATTGAAAACAAACTATAAACTCTCTAGGAATTCTCTTAAAATAAAAGTAAAATTAATACTCTCAATAAATAAATATTTTTTATATTTAAAATTGTTATTTTTCTCTTATGTCTGTATCTTCGTTAAGAAAACTCGTAGCAACTTCGGGTTTTCATTATCCCCTTCAGTTCTTTATGCGCTTCAATATTATGATATTAAAAATATATCGTTCCACTTAAAATTTTAAAGAAAAAACAAGTAATATACATAAACTAAGAACAGCGCCCCCTATTATTTTTTTTGAGAATCAAGTAATTTTTTACTACATACACTTTAATTCTTGTGAAATTCTCTATCTAATGAGCCTAGAAAAGTTAAAATCCGTTAAGGCACACAGAAGTTATACCTACTTTTGTACGCAGACATACCCCCTTCCACCCTCCCCTTATCTTACCGTTGAATTTAATGAAAATTTTTGAAATTTTTAATTTACCTTGACAATTGCGCCCCCTTATGGTCATTTTGGAAAGTTAAGAATATGTTTGTTGAAATTCTCGTGGTCCATTTTACTATCAAGATTTTTTCCGCTAGGTTGTACGATAAACGGTTGCCGAGATACGGCCGGTGACCGAACTTAGACAGACACCCGGTATATAAACTTTATTTAACACAAGGTATGAAAATAATCAATCATATCCCAATCTCTTAGAAGATAATGACAAACAGCCAGCTGAAGCGACACTTGACAGTGTATACATTGTGACATCTTACTGCCAGAAGGCCCGCTGTTCGACCCGCAGGATCGCCATATGACATCCGTCCCTTGTTAGAGGGTTGGACGTTTAATCAAACACATATGGATGTTGTGATGTGCTTTTATTCGTAGTGGACAACTACATCAACTATATATAGTAATTACGTTACCATACCACTAACACTATATACATACTCAATTACTTAATACTGACTACTCAATACTGCATCCTGAATACTGAATATCTAATGTTCCTAAGATTACCCTTTTATATTAACTATATTATGTTAACCTATTTCAGTGAAGGATTGTTTAAACAAGTAGTTTGTGTTTATGTATATAGGCCTTGTCTATATAACGAGACCCTGTGTGATGACTTTCTACTACTTTTGCAATATAATTTGTTCTGCATACGTTACAATATTAAGCAAAGCTTTTTACTCCATCCAGGAGTTTTTATCTGTGTACTATCCGCAATTATCTTTTATATTATCCATAAATATTTTAGGTTTTATGCACTATTAAATTAATAAAGTTATTGTTATTATTATAAGGAGGATATGGATAAAAAATTAAATCAATCTTTGACTAAGTATAGGTGCAGATGCAAGTGAGAGGAAAGACAGTTTGCATCAATAAAATTCTTATGCGATTGTTTAAACACGTGTCTACATAAATTGTTCTCGAAGTACTTATTATTATTATTGCGTTATTGTGCGATTTTAAGTGTTAATTATAATAATAATAATAATAATAATAATAATAATAATAATAATAATAATAATCTTTATTTTCCAACAGGCAAAGCCCAAAACAGGGTTACAAACTATATTACAGGTGTATACATAATATAAAAAAAGAAATAAAAACAGTAAGTAACAACAAATTCCATGATAATCCACTATCCACAGTCACAGTCTTCACGCAAATAGGTCAACATTTTTGTTCGCTAAGCGACAAAGCGTGTAAGTTGGAGCTCGTCTCATGATGTTGGTTCGCGCAAAAGGTGTTGCAAAAGTGCAATTATGTCTGGAGTTAAGCCGCGGTATCAGAAATGACATTCGGGTCAGGATATCAGGGCAGTCAATGCTGCCATTCAACAGTCTAAGCAAAAATCTCTCACATGTAGCGCATCTCCTCTCACTCAAGGATACCATATCATGACTCCACAGCAGATCACCCATCGCCACGCCCCTGTCCGGATAAACACCACCTGCCTGATACGTGAGAAACTTCAAGAATCTACGGTGCACACGGTCCAATGCCAAACAATCACTTGCATAAATAGGAAACCATATTAAGGAGGCATATTCAAGCCTACTCAATACATAAGCAGAGTATAGAGATTTCAACAATGCTGAATCAGTGAAATACCTAGACACACGCATAACAAAACCCAACGATCTGAACGCAGATGTACAAATGTTCTCTATGTGAGATTTGAAGCTCAAGTTGGAATCGAAGGTAACTCCAAGATCTTTAAATTCAGTTTTACTCATTAACTTGTTGTCACCAATGAAGTAAGAAGAATTGTACGAAATTGAAGACCGTGTGAAGGTTACTGCACAACATTTATCCACATTCAACTTGAGTCCAGAACGTTCACACCATGAAGACAATACACTTAAATTTCTCTGAAGGTTATTTGACTAATATTCTATATTTTGAGTAAATAGTTCCTTTCAATTGAAGCCAGTTACACAAAATAACCAACGTGTGTCTTCAATTATTTAGCGTAATTTGTATACCGGTTGTGTCAAATAGCATTAGGCATAGGGACTCTCATGCATACGTATATACGACGTATACGTCTGTATATGTTTGCCAACCCGGTACCTACTGCCGTCCCAATGCCGGCGACGTATAAATTGATTTCCTATGCCTAATGGTATTTGACACAACCGGTGTATACATCAGACCTATACTTTACCTTAATTAGTATATTAAAATTTTCCGTTGTAATAGGTTCATTATTAAAGTAGAATTCTTTAAGTTTTTCTGATATTTCATTCCGTTTTTCTTCATCGTAAATATAATAATTGAATAGCAGAGGAAACCACCATTTCCAATTTTCATTTAATTGATCTATTTGATTATACGCCACTGTAAACACAGAGAACTTTGTCAGTATAGAAAAATAACAAGAAAGAAAATGTAAATGAATTAGAATCTTTTAATAATGGGTGATCCAATTCGAGTTTTCTTTATTGACTACACTCTAAATTAGACAGATGTCATTAATGGCGCGTATTTGGCACATCAAATACTAGTTTGAAACAACACATTTACGAAATTGTTTATCCACCAATAAACGCGTTAGAATTGTACAATTGCTCTACAGCAATAACAATTCTGTACATATTGTGTATTGATGTTTACGGGAATATGGTCGATTTAATTGTTCTACTGAGCAAAGAATTTTCAACTTAGTAAACAAATTTGAGAAAACTAAAAGCATTGGAGATAGGGTAAGCCGTTTGCAACATCGTGGCGCACGTTCACTGAGAATATTATTACTGTAGGTTATAGTGTGGCTGAAGATCGGCAATTATCATTTTGTCGCGGTTCGCAGACAATGGGCTTTCCTAATGGTTCCCTTTAGCGCGTTTTGCATAAAGATTTGCACCAACATAAAAATCATTCAACACAATAACTGAAGTCCAGAGATTATGGACAGCCAAGAGTATACGCAGGAAAGGAATGAATGAGCAGGTTAAACAAACAGCTTTCAAGCTAATTTACATTCGAAACGCGTTGGCTTGTATATATAATAATAACCTACGTCTTTCAAACGAATCGTGTTACTGACCAAAAACACGCCTTGTTCACGTGAACAGCTCGTGCTGACGTGCATCTAGTATACATAAATCACATGCACAAGCCATATTAGATCATGTAGGCATCATGGCGTCATTCTTTTTAATATAAATAATTGGACAGAAATTCCATAATTCACCATATTACATTTTACATATTTAGAAAACTCAATCGCATAATTACGGCAACAAATTTGTTTGGAAATCCTGAATTACTGAAGCAATTTAACATTTGTAGTCAATAACCAATTTTTCGACATTTCAATGCACGACCGAACGAAAGTTCGTTAAGATTTGAATTTGTGAATGTCAGTTTGTTCTTGAGAATGGGTTCCAGCACAAAATGTCACTGTATCTGTTCAGTTACATGAAAGTAACGTATTTAAAATCAGCATACTTTAGCTTTTATATTAAGGTATCGTAAATATATTAAACAAATAGGTACAAATGTACAATAATGTACATTTGTTGTAATGAAATTGGCTGTCCTGTTGCTACTGATATCGTCTTTATTTGACATTTTATTTGATGTACCGTCTCACATATTGGAATTTTAAACCTTGCCATGATAAAAACTAAACTTAAAAAATCTTTCCATTCGAAGAAAGGTCCCACTTTTTGACAGTCACTCGATGGTAATGAAAAATATTATTAGCACGGAAGGTAGTTCTATAATGTTGTAATATGGATTTCGCAGTGTATTCAAGGTCACTAAATAATTAAAGTTTAGTACAAGTAAAGGACTTTGTAGACTCTTGTAACGAAAACGAGGTATTTGGGAGGTTAACTTACGATTTTGGTATGAATCAGAGACGATATAAGGAAAATGTAAAAGAAAATAAAGCAGTTGTGTCTAAAAAGTCATACTTACATGCAGCAGGTACTGTACCTTCGTCTGCAACCATAGATATCAATAAGGGAACATCTGTCATTTCTTTGTCGACCAATTGTGAGTATGGGGACTTTGTTAAAAATGAATTTGGCGAGTTTTCCTCGATTACTGGTCCAAATGGTGTGATCGGTAACAATACATATTCATAAATATTGAACAGAGTTTCTATAATTTGTTTTGCTGTTCGTTGTTTCAGGCATTCGAGTATGTCCTCTGTAGGTAGGCCAGAGCACCCAACTTCGTTAGCCAACTTCATAGCATTTACGGCAGGATTCTTGTTTAAAGCCCACGGATTTAAAGCCGTCCCACTCAAAGCAAAACCCTTATGGAAAAGGCCTAAAGTTAAAAAAAGAAAAATATGTAGTTGGCTCTATTCAGGAAGGAATGATAAATATTTTGCATTAAAAAAACTGAATTTTGATTGAAGATCCGCGTATCAATAGCAGAGTGGCATAGCTATACAGTAATCAAATTAAAAAACTATACTAATGTATATTTATTTCGAAATTTTTGATAACACTGGTAAACAATATATACACTGAGATAAAGGAAAATGTTAATTCAACCAATTTCGAAATGTTGAACTATAAACGGTTAACTCAACAGAAAAAGTGTTTACCCAAAGAAAAAGGGAATTCCCTGAACATTAAAATATTTTATGTTTGAAAATAGAGGTGCTCCGGAAAGTGTGTAGTTTTAGTTGAATAAATAGTATTTCAAACAAGATTTAAAATTTGCCTCCAAAATTTAAAATGTTAAAAATACAACAACGAACTTTTGTGTGTTTTTTGTGCGTCTGGAGTCGAAATAAGTGAGAGCACGTGTTAGCTTGTTCTCTATCCTACAAATTATCGAAAAAGAAATAGATTATCAACGTTATGCGGGTAGTTATGCTAAGGTCGTACTTATAAACACATATGCGCTATTTATCCCCATGATTTTATATTTAACCACGATTTAACAGCCTGTGCTAGATATGTTACCAACAGCCTCTTCCGATGGAAACAAATAAGACGTTTTCCCACAGAACAAGTCCAGGCCCAATATAGGTGTACATGTTTTATCCCTATCTTATCCCGTTCCTCCAGAATAAATTAAAATCCCAATATGAAACATTCGTAAAGTTAGGAAAATTTCGCGTAATAACTTTTTTTTAATACAATTTTGATACGAATCATAGGCTCCGCCTACGACCAAAAACGCTCAAAATTCTAATACACGCAGAAGACGTAACCCTATTTGGGCCCCAAGGGAAATTACCGTGACATGAATACTTCTTTGTTCGTCACCTGCGTCACTGGGATTCCCAATAAAAAACGTAAACACATTTGGAAAACTATATAAGATGGGACAAATGCCTATACGATATCGAGTCCTAGCTCGGTCACCAGCCTGCCAACAGCAACCTCCTGGACCAGCAGAAAACAGGCCACCGATACAGAGAGGACTTTCCAGAAAGCCATCCAGCCGAATTGTATTACTGCTTACGTAATACAAGGGAAACAAAAGACACTTTCCAGGTCATTGGAAGTACACGGCGAAACGTGTTCAGGAAAACACGCGGACCAAGAATCCACTAAGAATTCTAGAGGAATTCTTTATTTCGGACGGCTTCTTCATCGGAATCCAAGCTCGTCGACGTCCGAGAATATATCTACGTGGTGGAACACATCCGACGCTTCGCCTAGTATCAACCGAAGAAGTTGTAGGAGGATTCTATTACTGCTTACGTAGTAGCGGCCGTTTTAGTTATTTACAGTGCGCTTATTTCGCGTAAAGATACCGAACTTAAGGTCCCTCTTTAGTGTTCGCCCATAGTATTAACTTCAGTGCACCAGGACAAGCTACAGCTGCTTACGCTGTAGCAATTAACCGTAAGTGCAGTGAAAAACCTATTAAGCCCGCGTTTTTATTTGACATTGTTGGTTGAATGCCAGCACCTCCACCGAAATATTTAAATTCAGTGTGCGCCTTTGTTAATAAATTATTATATTAACTTCACGTGGACTCATTAACGACATTGTTATTTCTAAAGTGTTAATATTAAATTCCACGCGTTAGTGAAACATAACCTTCAAATATCCAACCGATATCTACCCTTATACATAATATTTGTTTATAACAATATTATTATCCAAGTTCGTTATTACTGGTAGCCATATGCAGCGTGTGTTTAACTTTTATTCCAGTAACAACCATTTTATTTAACATTGTTGGTTGAATGCCAGCACCTCCACCAAAATATTTAAACTCAGTGCGCGCCGTTGTTAATGTATAATATTAATAAATTCACGGTGGTTCATTAACTATATTGTTGTATTCGGAGAATTAATATTAAATTCACGCGCTAGTGAAACCATAACCTCCAAATACCTAACCTATACTTATCCCTATGTACATTATTTGTTTATAACATTATTAGTATTCAAGTGTATCGTTATTAGTACCCATATTCAGTGTGTGTTTGACTTTTAGTTGATACCTTTTATTTTATTATTGGTTAATGCCAACTCCTCCATCATTGTTATTCAGTGTGTGTATTGTTGCTATATCATAATATTTATGTTGTTTCAAAGTGTACAACAACTATTACTCAGTGTGCCCGTTTGTATTTAAACCTCGACTGTTAACATTTGTTCGCGATACGACTTGTTTTTGGTTATAGTGTCGTTTATTAACACAGGTCGTTATTAACATCGGGTATCATTACGTATTCATGAAGCTTTGAATTATTAAAATATTATAACGTTGTGGAACATTATTGTTTTAATTAATAACATAACCCAACTTTAACCCAAATTCAATTAATACTTCCTGGAGGAGTCTTTTGCCGCGGCCCCTTTGTTTGTTTGTTTGTTTTACAAATCCCCAGGATTAAGAGGAGGTATTAGATAGTGTGTTTTAATAACAGTTCTTGTTAACGTGAGAAAATATGGAAGACCTATTAATGAATTGGGGATTCGGTGACTACATAGACGTTTTTAAAGGTATGAAAATATTTAATGCATTGTATGTAATACTTATCATTGTGAAATTTGTTTCTTGACATGAGTTATTGTTTCACCTTGTTTTGAAATGTTATTTTAAAGAATTGTTTTTTAAAAATGGAATAGTGGCCTGTGAAATGTCCTGTTTGCATTGAAAATCTGTACGTATATGCTCATCACAAGTAAAGAACACATTTCCTCACATAGCAAGTTAACAATAGGACAAGCGAAATACATGCTAGTCGTGAATCATACATCAATAAGCCCTTGTGCTTAATGCATTTGGGATGTTTTGTATTCTTTTCGATAATCCGTTATACCTACATATGCCTAGTAGCGAATAAAAACCATAACTTTTTATTTACTTTCAAATAGTGTGGTTTTTGAAATTATAGGCCATAGGTAGATATACAAAATATCTTAAATATATAGAAAAAAATGAGGTGTGGCCACCACACGACTTTCTTATACGTATGAGCGTTTCAAATTATAGAATTTTAATTTTAAGAATTTTTTTACAAAAATTATTCAAAATTCTATTCTAAGTACTTCTATTCTCTTAATAAATCTCTATAGAATGCATACTTTGCAAGATATTATGAAAAAAGTGCTCCTCGCTAAGAGTAAAACTGCTACTTCCGGTCCGAATTTTTAAATTTCATTTATACAAAAAATATTGCAAATCCAGTTTTAAATACTTTTGTACTCTTGATAAATATATATAGAATGCATAACTTACGACATATATTCGATAAGAGTAAAAGTGGCACTTCCGGTCTGAATTTTAAAATTTTTTTTATACAAAAGATATTGAAAATTATGTTTTAAATACTTTTGTACTCGTCACGTACTTGTCTAAAAGGCATGACTTGCGAAATATTTGCAAAAAACTGATTTTCGATAAGAGTAAAAGACCTACTTCCGGTAGAAATTTCGAAAAACTTTTTAAATAAAATTATTCTCAATTTTAATTTTAAGTATATATGAATTCTTCATAAATTTATTTAAACTTAGTAGTTGACGAAATATTGGCAAAATTCGATATTTTCGCTGAGGTAAACTGCTACTTCCGGTCTACCGATTTTACTGAAAAACTAATCAGATCTCAAGAGGGAGATTATACACGTAAATACAAAATTTGAAATTGATATCTACAGCCGTTTGACCGCTATCGTGGTCACACACACACACAGAGACACACAGCCACACACACAGACACACAGACACACAGACACACAGACATTTTTTAAAAACCACTTTTTTGGTATCAGGGGACTTCGAAACGTGGACATCTGCAAAAATCTCGAAGTCGAAAATTTTCATCATCACAATACTTCCTTATACTACGTATAAGAAAGTAAAAAGGTGAATAGCAGTAATTAATGTATTGAATTGCTACAAAATATAATACTATATTACCCGAAAATATTTTAAATAAATCCTCTGTTGGATTAGATTTAAAAATATTCTGTAACAGATATTTAGGCATTGCAGAGTAGAATATGAACAAGTTTAATTAGAAAAGTCAAAGTAGTAATATGTAATATTAGCAGAAGTCAATAATACGATGATCATTGTTATAGTTTTACAAAAAGTTTGACAGACTTTCAACATGTTTTCATCAATATTTTTCAACAACGACTATGTTTTTCCATAACTACCGGGATTTTCAATGGGTAATGAGTAATATTTGAAAATAGCTTTGAATATCTTGTAAAATATCGAAAATAGATATACGAAAGCTGTCGAAGGGCTTGTATGATTCTGTAAAAAAATATTGGGTGTTCCATTTAAATTGAATAAGATTGTCTTATTTAAAATATCCACATTTTGTCACACCTTTTCGAACACCCAGAGTATGTTAGAACAAGATCTGAGTTATAAGTAAAACTTGGCACTTTTTGTCTGTCCGCCATACAAAATTATTTCGTTGTAGGTATGCCACGTCACTCTTGAATTATACGCACTCAAAAAGACATCTGTGAATGCCACTTTTTGATTTTTATTATAAATAAGTCGAAAAATAGTAACTATATATGGTGTAGTCAATTTGAAAAATATTTTTTTTGTGCTCCTGATTTATTAATTACTCTGTATACGTGTATCTATTTTCTAATTGTGAAGCAATAACAGTCCTATCAACTACAGTCTCGAATTTTTAATTACATTAAACATCAAAGACTAAATTTACTTTGTCAGATCAGTGAATAAACTTGTAAAATAATACTTAATTTTATTACTCTACTTTAAATAGTTATTTAATTATTGTATGTATATATATTAAATGAAAGTGGTAAAAAAGTAACTACAAAAAAATATAATACGCTTATATGTTTTAAAAGGGCATGAAATTGCATATGAGCTGCTAATGGAAATGAACAAGGAGAACATAAAAGGGGTAGTACCAAAACTAGGACCGCGACTGAGATTTATGAAAAAGTTGGAAGAGCACAAATCGATGAAAGTTACCGATTCGGGAGATGATTCAGAAAAGGTACGATCTATACTAAAGGTACGAAAAATTTGTTTTGCTATAGATTAATTGTTTTAGTGTGAATTATCTGTAGGACTTTCAATAGATACTGACGCTTCAATGGAGTTAACTGACACGACAGAAACAGAAATCATTTTACCCCAAAATCAAATTGATAATCCGCTTAAAGCATATACAGGTGAAGAATGTGAGACTTCAGAAACATTCTCATGCTTTTTCTGGTATAGAAAATTTAGACAAAGCATGTTGAAAAGTGTATAGTTTAGTACTAGAAGATTTTCTCGGCCGAACATTAAACAGTCAATATATTCTTGCTTATTCCGAAAATAAAAGAGCCTTAATAGAAAAGTTCGCAATATATTAGTGGATTTACTAATTAATGCAGCAATGTCTATTAATTCAGGGTAAACTACAATATTCTTTAAGTACTTTAAAATGATAATGTATTCACATACATGTTTTGTAGGCGTTTATTAGCTGTCGATTTTGAGATATTTTCGCAGAAACTTTGCGAATTCTTTCGTAATGAATATCCTTCGACGTACTATATTCCTCGAAAAGCAACAATGGGCTCCGGACAGAGAATAGTGAATGCAAAGCTTCTTGATAAATACTGGAATTTAAGAAAGATGTATAAATATTTATCTAAGGCACCGCTAGGAGCATCTACTACGATATATATAATAAAACACAAGTGTATAGTTTCAAAATTATTATAATGTTTAACACACTACATATGTTTCGCCACACTGTGGCTTCATCAGGTGGATGAAAATACAATTTCAAAATACAAATTAGCTCCTATATATATCAATACAAATTACAAAAATAATCTCATTCTAAGAGGGGGTGGACATGTTTAAATTTTAGATTTAGTAGGGGGGAGTTATTTAAATCTAGTTGATCATTCAATATTATACCTAATTTATTACATTTATTAATTTCTAAAGTTTCTAACATATTAAGTTTTTTACTTTTTCCTAAAACATGTAACGTTGTAAAATTAGTATTGAATTTATGATTATGTTCTAAGCAATGATTAGCAAAAGTTGAGTCTGTCTTCTTATCCCTATAAAATCTTTCGTGTTCTTTCATTCTAGTATCGAATGTCCTTCCTGTCTGTCCTACATACACTTTTTTACAGTCTTCGCATGTCAACTTGTACACCCCTGAGTTTAATCTATTGTCCGTTTTATCTTTATTGTTTTTTATTGCGTTTTGTAAGGAATTGTTGGTTTTGAATGAAATTGTCTCTTCTCTACTTGTTTTAATTAAGTTCCCTACTGTGTTTGAAATTGTACCAATGTATGTGATGGAATTATAATTGTGCGTTCTATTGTTTTTTACTGTGGGGTAAATTGAAGATAGCGTTTTGGATTTCTGTAGTTTTTCTAAAATATTATTAATTAAATCTATAGAGATCTCTATAGATTTCAGCTAATTTGTATTTTGAAATTGTATTTTCATCCACCTGATGAAGCCACAGTGTGGCGAAACATATGTAGTGTGTTAAACATTATAATAATTTTGAAACTATACACTTGTGTTTTATTATATATATATATATATATATATATATATATATATATATATAATGGAGTTTCAACATGTATCTCCTTCGTCGATTATTAATCTACTACGACTCTAACTACTGATACCGGCTCAAGTTTAGGTGGTTTAGAACATCAATATAGTTACTAAAAAAGTAGATTCACTCATCTTTTGTTTTAGGTGAAACGATGGAAAGTACTCTATGGCTGCAGCATAACTGCGAACCATAGGAATTGGTTCTTGAACACTGGGACAAAACTTTCACATCCAGGAGATGTAGCACTGCAGCGAATTGCAAAATTTTCTGAATGAATGGCCTATTCTAAAATTAAACAACTACTATAGTCAACTGGTAAAATGTTATGTTATCGTAGATGTAGAAATAGTAATTTTATAATAGAATACTATCATAACTTGGTCAATTTATAGGTGGAACATCATTTCCAAAAACTGTACAAGGAGCGCGCTTTAAATATGTATTTAAAATGGAACGACTTCTTTAAAAAATTAAGTATTAACACAAATGATTTAGACCAAAATTGTACGGCGTTGCTTAATATTTGTGAATCCGATAACATAACGCAAGGTATATATTTTAATAATTTTCCAGGCATCAGTGAGAATATTTGTAAACATAGTAAATATTATAGTGCTTGTTAACTTCATTTTCTGTTCTGTATTTTTATTCGCGTATATACTATTTTTAAATTATAATTCTTTATTCGCGCATAAGCATACTTGATTTGATTATGTTGCAGATAGTTACACGCAATACAAATTATATTGCTTAGCGTCGCTTTTTCCTCCGCGTGGTCAGATAAAAAGATCTAACAGAAAACACTGGAAACCAACAAAAAGCGAATGTCAGGAAACAATAATATGTCATGCTAAGGTAACACTTTCGTATTCTTAAGATTAGAAAATTTATACTTTTATTTTCAGAAACCAGGAAATATTGAAGAAATTGTTTCAGAGAAACAATCAGTTGAACAAACAAGAAATCAACCATACCTATTAGTGGAAGGACCAACCTACGATGTGCTGTTCAAGACATTCCGTACATTAAATGCCCAATACCCAGCAGCATCCGAACATATATGGTTATTAATTCAGAAAGTAATATACAAAATAAGCACTGATCATGACAAGTAAATTGCGTATGTAATCTCTAAAATTAGCAATCTATTTAGTGAAAAATGATTTTGTGTCCGCATTGTAGTGAATCATTCAACTTATTTAATATTTTCTGTAAACATAATTGTTTTGTTGAATCGTACAAATGTAAACAATCTAACTGTTATAGAATCCTTAGCAACTTTTCTTCATTTTTTGTAAAGAAACACATTTTTCTAAACCATTGTCGTGATTTTAAAAATCAGAATGATGTTTTTACATCTCGAAATTTAAATGAACAGGTAGTTGTTCTTTAATGAAAATAAAACATCAACTGATTTAGAATTATTACCACCTGCTCAATATAAATGTGGTGATAATACTTTTACTTCTCATAATGCAAGCAATATACATTGATATTGGAACGTTTTAAAAATTGTCTTAAAGAGTCTACTATTAATTTCGTTTCTAGGTTATATGGTAACTATATGATACCAAGAAATCTTACACAAAATCCAAAGAAAGGAAGATAAAAAAATTAAACAGATAGGAAGATAAAAAATTAAACAGATAACAGGTCTATATATTACCAACTGTTACGCATTTTATACTTCTATTGGGAAAACATTAAGATTTTCCCTAGAAATGGATGGAATTTATGATGCAATTATGAACTTCATTTCAGAATCATGCTATGATGAATATATATATAGCAATATTTTACAGTCTCCTCTGTGGAAAAATATAACCGCTAAATATCAAAATAAGGTTGTACTACCTATTATATTGTATTTTGATGACGTTGAGGTGGGAAATCCTCTTGGCAGTCACGCTGGTGTTTATAAAATAGGCACAATGTAATCTACTTTAGCTTGTATACCTCCACAATTTGCATCTCGTTTAGAGAATATATTTGTAGCTCAATTGCATTATACCAGCGATCATCGTTCATAAATGCCAATACATTTAAATGACTTATAGAAGAGTGTAAAGCTTTAGAAGAAATCGGTCTAAATAATAGAATTCAAGAAAACAATTTTCAGGTATACTTTTCTGTTGTTCTTTTATTACGCGATAATTTGGGTTTCAATTCTATTCTGGGCTTCAATGAAAGTTTTTCGTCTAATTATGTTTGTAGAATTTGTCGTGTCAGTAAACCAACTAGTGAAACACTAACATACGAAGACTTCATTTATTACGCACAATTGAAAGTTATGACAATGACGTAATCACTCTTTCAAAAGGGGTTAAAGATCGTTGTGTGTGGAATTTATTACCAAGTTATCATGTTTTAGTTAACTATTCTTGCGATATAATGCACGGAATTTACGAAGGCATTAGTAGATATGAACTTGCAAATATATTGAATCAATTTATTAAATTACACAAATATTTTACACTCGAAAATAGATTGAGATACTTCAATTTTACTTTTCAAAACAAACCTCTTCCTGTTTTAAAATCACATATATTAAAGAAAGCAATAATGTTCTCTGCATCAGAAATGAAAGCATTTATGAAACATCTATCTTTTCTAATAGGTACGTGATTTAGTACCGCAAGAAGACCCATTTTGGAAAATTTATTTATGTTTAAGAGAAATTCTTGATATTATTGAAAGTAAAAACGTTACACTGGATCTTGGAAATTCTATAGAGTTAGTAATAAAAGAACATAATGAAATGTACGTTACTTATATAGGTCGTTTAAAACCAAAACACCATCCTTTAACACACTACCCAAGAATTTTAAAACTTGTTGGTCCGCTAGTAAACCTTTCGTGTATGAGATTTGAAGGAAGGCACCAACAACTAAAATCAATTGCGAACGTGGTTTCTTCTCGTAAAAATATTGCATATACGTTAATGTTTAAATAATGTTTAACAAATCAATTGGTGTTTTATCACCGAATTATCTCCGGAAAGACTTTATCTAATAACATTAATTATGGTCAAGAGGATGCCAGCTATCGAGCCTCTCCTGAATTTACCCAAACTGTACAATATTTTGGGCAAAATGTTGATAATGTTGTGTAATGTGGGTCAAGTTCACAAAGATAAATGAAGTTCATTATTATCCAGATTATTGTTTATTTTTAAAATTCTATGATCTGATGCCCACTTTCGGAAAAATTCTATATATTGTATTAAATTATTATTTTAATTATTATTATTTATTATAAAACAATATAAAGCATTGTTTTTTAATAATCATATACATGCATACGAAGTGTTTGACACTGCAGAAATAAAAGTTATACCATAGGATATATATATATTTTTCATTTAGTTTCTGATAAGTTGTATGTATCTTTTTCCCACACTTTTTAATAATATGTTGACTGCTGAACTAATAGAAGTGTGCTGAAATATATTTGCTTGTTTTATGTCCTCCTTGCTCTAGAGATATGATCCAATAATGGATATGAACATTATTGTGGATACTGTACTCGTTTGTACATCATACACATATTGCCATAGGTACTTACATACTTGTAGTATGGTTTGAACAGCACATTATCACAGTCATTAGGTACATTATTTCACAGAAAACCTGCAACGGGTACTGTAGTATAATGATACGTTTTTTAACACTTCCTTCTTGAAGTCGCTTAAACTACTAAAGGGCAGACAAACATAAACTTTATGATGATTAATGTAAAGTTCATTTATGTTTGCCCTTGAAGTAATAATGGTTATATGAGAAAGAGTTTGTTAGGCATAGATAGCAGACTTTTGTGTATGACTGTGCTATTTGAAGTGCATTGGTTAAAATTGCATTTTAATTTTTGTAATAGTGCTACCTACAGTTGCTAACTTAGGTATAATTATATCTTTTAAATTTAATTTGACAAAACATTAACGTCACTGTGACGTTTAAAATAAGTTTAAAAATAGTAATTATACTTATGTTATCAACTGCTGTAGTATTAAGATAGTAAAATGCAATTATTAATATAATTAAGATTATTAATAATTAATTAGGGGATCGGCAGTCAGCAGGGGAACATTAATTAAAATTGCTATTTAAATTTTACATTTCAAGAACTATTCAAGATTTAAAGTTGAGCTCTTAAACAAATCTTGAATACTTCTTAAGATATTGTAAAATTTAGAAAGTAATTTTAATTAGTGTATCCCTGAGTGCCGATCCCTAATTATTAATCAACTCATTTGGATGCTCCTCCAACAATACATAATTTTAAATTCAACCTATTGAACATGTTCATGCAAAACTACTTTTTTTTGAAAGAACACTAAAAAAGTATTATAATAATACATCACGTCTTTTGATTCAAGCATTATGAGTAGTACGTAACCAATACCACCACATTCGCTCAACTAAAATTTTCTGTTGCACTTAGAAAACAGTAGCTTGATTCAATTTTTTTTTTGTGTGTATTACTATTAGTATTTTAGGTTGATGTATCTATTGTTTTGAATCAAGCCCTATAAAAGTCGCTTTAATACGAACAATATCTTGAGTTAACTCAAAAGATTTTTCATTCTTTAATTTCAAAATGTTCAATCAATTAGTATTTCGGATATAAATTTAACACTTTTCGAAACATAAAATGAAGATACGGGTCTCTTGCTCATATTTAACTACACAAAAGTATTCAAGTTATGCATTTTTGTATTGACTTAACACTTTATTTCTATCAGTGTACCTAATCAGCGTTGCTTCACTCAATTTAGGAAGCATTTCCCTGACATGCTTGAAACCCTAGCCTTCTTTATTAAGGGCTTTGACAAAGTTCTTTATCAAACTTAATTTTATATGAAGTGGATGTAAAATGATTTTACTACACTCAACTAATGGAACATTTAGTACAAACTTTTTCTCCTGTCACATATTATATTCTCACAGACCAGTCCTAATCTTGTAATGGCTTTTGGTGTCTACGCTGTTCCATAAACACAAAAAACAGCAAAATTTTGTATGTTAATCAGTAGTACAACAAATCACAGCGAATGTGTGCCACACATGATTTGTATATTTGACTTGTTCCAGTAGCAAAGCCACGTTTAAGTTTCTAGCATGTCCACTGCATGATCCCAAGGCAATAACGGGAGTTTGTTGCCATTATGCGGTAGCACTCCTTTCAAGCTAGTTTTAGAGGAATTTATAAAAATTCAGTAGTCTTGAGAATTACGCTCAATACCTAGGTGACACATCAAACCATTCACTTCTGTTCAGAAACACATTGATTTTCGATTTTCATTTGATAAAATTCAAATAAACTCCTATTTCTTATTTTAGATCTGGAAATCTTAGTACTTTTAGTTAGTAGATTCCATCGTTGCAGCCTAAAACCTAATAGTTCAGCTTGCTGTTTAGAAGGTGCCAAACCACGAGCCAAAATCATTTAATTATTCTGGTAATTTTTCAGGTGAAGCGGCATGTCATGAAATTCGTGTATATTCTCTTCAACACAATGTTCATTTTTGCTGTCACTTTCGTCCGATCCTCGCTCAATTGTTTTCAAGTTATAAATAGGAACACAAAAACCTACCCCATAAGGCACAGATTTAACTGTG
The DNA here is from genome assembly GCA_963170755.1 of Amphimallon solstitiale. Lineage (NCBI taxonomy): Eukaryota > Metazoa > Arthropoda > Insecta > Coleoptera > Scarabaeidae > Amphimallon > Amphimallon solstitiale. The sequence continues at coordinate 7,097,372 of OY720677.1, forward strand.
ATATTTCACCTTAAATTTCGTTTATCGATCGACACAGGACATATTTTTACAAATAAACAGCTAGGAGAGCGTACTCGAAAATATGGAAAGAATTATCTCTTGGCTTTTCTAGACTTAGAGAAAGCGTTTGACAAAGTACCGAGGGAAAAAATGCCAGAAAGCTTAAAACAGAAAGCAATATCGATCAAGTTACAACGAGCAATAGCAAGTATTTATAAAGTTAACAGAAACATAGTTAGAACGAATAACATGGAATCGCAGGAATTCAGTATCAACGTGGGACTACGCCAAGGAGGAGTACTGAGCCCAATTCTCTTTAACATGATCATGAACGACGTTATTAAAGAGACAAACACACGAATGAAAGTCATTTACATAGGGCACAGAGACTTAGGAGCAGAGTACCTAAACGTATGTGCATTTACAGACGATTTGGTTGTATTGGCACGCAATGAGACAGAACTGATAGCCAACCTGGATATATGGAATGAAGTCCTATTAACCCGAAATTTAAAGATCAACGTCAACAACACCAAGGCCATGATACCGGGGCAACCACAAACAAAACTAAATATAAAAATAGGCAGCCACGAATTAGATCAAGTAGAAGTATTTAAATACTTAGGAGTCCATATTAATAGTACGGGAACACACAAAACAGAAATATCACATCGAATAGAGACTGCAGCGAAATTAAAAAACCACTTTTATATGGAAAAAAGAAATATCGCGAAGAACTAAGATGAGTGTATATGCAAGAGTGTTCAGCCCAGTCCTGACTTACGGATGCGAGAGCTGGGTACTTACCAAAAGAATGAAGACCCGACTGCAAAGTATGGAATTGAGATACTTCAGAGCAGTCCTAGGAGTAACGAAGAGAGACCGGATAAGGAACTCGATAATAAGAGAGCAGCTAGAAATAGAACCGGTGGCTAGAAAAATTGAAAAGAACCAGCTGAGATGGTATGGGCACTTAGTGCGAATGAACTGCGACAGACCAGTCAAGAGAGTATGGGAATCAAGGATACATGCATGGTTGGTAACAGAAAAGAGGGCAAGGGAAAGACATGGGACAAGAATATAGAGAAAATGCTCGAGGAACGTGGCCTAACTAACACAACGAAGAACGAAAGAATTGGCAAGAGACAAAACACAGTGGCGGAAGTTTGCGCACCTGAAAAACTAAACTAAACCGAGGACATACATATAGAACCTTACACCTAAGGGTACAACAAGGTTTATTTTGATTATACCTGGTGTCAACGAGATCATGTATCAGCCCGCCATTTATTTATTAGTTAAAATAAAACTTTGAAATTCGGACCGTATATATGAGTGATTGGTGGGCTTCTTCGGGTACACTCAGATTTTCTATAGCACTTCCGGCCAATCCGGAAGTGACGTTAATTTTGAATTTTTAAATACAACATTTATTAATTCTCTTCATATTCTGTTTCTTCTGAAAATTTGCCATCTAGTGCAAGTTAACTTTTGACATTTCTGTCAAAGATGGCGGTATCTGTTAAATTTATCCATTAAAGTGAAACTGCTTCGCAACAATTGTCGAAATGTAACAACCATCAAAGTTAGCTTTGAAAACAATTAAGAAACGTATTTTTCACATTTACACGCATTGGCGAATGAAACATGTATTTCACGTTGAAATTACTAAAGAGAATAAGTTTTTTTTTTTCATTTTCAAATGACAGATACTCGTTTTTTTTTAAATAGTAACACCTATTTTTTATTACAGCGCCATATTGGCATAATTTTTAGCTTTCAAGTGATATAAAACATGCTGTGGTTTAGTGGTAGACAGGTAGTACAAAATATAAAATGTTTTAAAAGTAGTCTAATTCCAAAGCAACAGAGCACTACTAGAGACTACTTTTAAAATATTTTATATTTTGTACTACCTGTCTACCACTAAACCACAGCATATTTTATATCACTTGAAAGCTAAAAATTATGCCAATATGGCACTGTAATAAAAAATAGGTGTTACTGTTTAAAAAAAACGAGTACCTGTCATTTGAAAATGAAAAAAAAAAATCTTATTTTCTTTAGTAATTTCAACGTGAAATACATGTTTTCCTTCGCCAATGCGTGTAAATGTGAAAAATACGTTTCTTAATTGTTTTCAAAGCTAACTTTGATGGTTGTTACATTTCGACAATGGTGCGAAGCAGTTTCACTTTAATGGATAAATTTAACAGATACCGCCATCTTTGACAGAAATGTCAAAAGTTAACCTGCACTAGATGGCAAATTTTCTGAAGAAACAGAATATGAACAGAAATAATAAATGTTGTATTTAAAAATTCAAAATTAACGTCACTTCCGGTTTGACCGGAAGTGCTATAGAAAAACTGAGTGTACCTGAAGAAGCCCACCAATCACTTTTATTTTAACTAATAAATAAATGGCGGGCTGATACATGATCTCGTTGACACCCGGTATATATATTTCGTTTATCTTGAATACCTGCCATATTAGTAAGGCAAACATAACAATCATTTACGTGATCTTTTTGCAACCGCCAAATGTTTGGAAGAACAAATGACAAAAGGTTTTGTTTCATCCATTCAGCAGTTGTGCAGGTGATACACAAATATGAGGTGCCCCTTTTCTATACATATCACCAAAAACACAATCATAGGCCTCTTTCACTAATTTGGTGATTGGCTTACTTTGTAGTTTTTTAAGTAAACTTGCCACACACATATTGGAAGATATCAGGGTTCTTTATGCAACTACGATGCTTCGTGGGTTACTTTAATAACCCCCACAAGACAAATCGAATAAGACTACATTACAACAAAATCAGCAAAAAATAAATAAATAAATAACGCGATTGACACCATACATCGGTTCAATGCGCACGTTTCTTTTCCAAACATTATATTGTGCTGCCGTCTTGTGGTCATTAATATAAGCTTTCTAAACTGTTTAATCCGTCGAACTAAAGATTTAAACTTGCACAGTTACTTATTCCATCATCATTTTGCTATAAGAGAAAAATTGAAAGACATAAAAAATGTATATTTTAAAATTAATTTTTAATATATGTAAATTCTGATGGCTAATTAAGTTTCTATACGAAAAAATACATAAAAACATCTTTATTTTAAACCACATGCAAAAGGCATTTGACTAATATTTAATGCGATGGTGCCGCAAGGGGCAATTGTGTGCCATCCTATCAATAAATCGCTTCCATATCCAAGTGAAATACATATATATATATATATATATCGAGGGGGAAACCACTACTGGATATTTTTGTACAGACCTGTGGAAATGCTTGGAAATTCATTTTCATCTAAACAAATCAATGATCAATTCTTGATGGATTCCAGTTCAGAAAGTAGTTGTGATGTAAACTATACAGAAGATGTTGATGATGAAGATGAAGAGAGTCCCAGAGAAAGTCTTAATGAGGAAGAAATTGATGACCGTGATCAAAATCAAGTGACTGATTTAACAGAGGGTCAGTATTATGCAGTATATTATGATAATGATTGGTACCTTGGTAAGATAACTGATATTAATGGAGCAAAAGTTAAGATGACATTTTTGGAGTCACATCTGAATAAATTTGAATGGCCAAAGAAGGAAGACCATCAGATTGTTAAAAGAGAGTTTATATTTTATGGGCCAGTCAAGTTAAGAGGATCTCATCCCTATTACTTAAGTAGGGTCGAAAAAGTCACAATTACACAAAAATATAAATACATCAAAGAAAATTAAGGATTTCATATAGCCTTCCGCTGTAGCTAGAAGACGCTAATTATGTTTTGGTTTGTTATATATAAGTATATTTAACTTTAGAATATATACTATGATTTCGAGGAGTACCTGTTATTTTTTTTATTTTGAAATGTATTTTTATGTTTATTATACCTTACTATATATGTTTATACACCTTTGTGTTTTATTTTGGATATGTCGTACACCATCAGTGGTAGTGGTTTCCCCCTCGATATATATATACATGTCGGGTACAAAAAAAGAAACATACAAATTATATAACAAAAGTAGAAAAATATTTAAAAGGGCCATAACTGCAGAGGTCCTTTAAAACACTGCACCATTTGGTCTGGAATGTAGGAAAAGACCTGCAGAATAAAAAAAATCAATCACAGCGTCACAATACTAAAGGTCTTTAGTTATTAAGATCCAAATCAAACAGCTTCTGGAGTTAAATTATGTAAATCTGTGTATCTAAATTCAAACATAGCTAGAGGGTATTCTTCAACAATATGTTTAACTGTTTCATCTCTGCTCCGCAATCACAAGTTGGATTGCAATCACATTCCACTTGAATAACATACTATTGCACCTTCCATGACCCGTCCTAAGACGATTCATCTTACACCAAATTCTTGGTTGTGTAAAGTGAGACACTTCATTCAAATGATCATCTATTAATTGTTTATTAAACACTTCACGTTCTAACCAAATAGATTTCCATAATGTATATACTATAATTATGTTACAATTAAAGCAGATTTTTTTTATTATTATACAGTAGTTTGAATATGAGTTCTGTTCTGTATACAGTATCATTTAGATAAAAACCACAGTAAACATGAGATCAGAATGTATCACTTTCTTTAAGTAGAATCTATAGAATGTATGGCATTTCGTAGACTCTACTTATGTTCATGACTAGTTTCCCTTAAAGGAAAATCATTAGAAGCCATTTACATTTCTGGAAAAAAAAATTTCGTGCAAAATAATCTTACCTCTGGATAACTTCGAAAAGTATTGTAAATGAACACTAGCTCCACCTGCTGACATACCGGTGATAGTAACGGAATTCTTATTACCTCCAAACTTTTCAATATTATCTTGAATCCATTGTAATGCTGCAGCTTGGTCTTTCAACCCGTAGTTTCCACGACCATCACCGAGGCTGTAGAAACCTGTAATTAATATTTTCAAATCTTTTTTTCTTGTCAAACATTTTTTTTTACCCAAGATTCCAACTCGATAATTAATATTTACATAAACAACTTCCCCATCCATTATTATATCTGGTCCAGCATATTCTGGCTTTCCTAACATAAAAGCACCGCCGTGAATGTGAACAATTACATCTAACCTTTCATCAGAATTTATCTTGTCTCGTGGAACGTAAACATTTAAGTAAAGACAATCTTCTTGTCCTGCACAGTGAAGAAGAAAATTATCACAAAAACTGAATGGATACGTAGCTGTAAGTTTAAATATTTTACCTTCTACACCTCGGACAAATATGGGATCTACTTGTAAACAGGTATAAGTGTTTACTGCTTCTAAAACCCCTGACCATGGTTCTGCAGGTTGAGGATCCTAGGTGTAAATTTAAGTTGTACGGTCAAATTAAAAACTACATTTTAGGTGAGAGAACTTAAACTAATTAATTAATATTTAAGAACATATAGCTTCCATTACTAAAACTATTACATGATAGTCAAATCGTGAGATTTTAATGAAGGAATACTAGCAAAAAAGCTAAATTATATTTCTGCGTATTTTAATATATCAGATTCTAAAATTCTTCACTTTGATATAAATATTTTGTGTCAGTTGAGTAGATTTACAATAACGTGTCTGAAATATTTATTCAAAACCAAGTCAAATGTTCAAATATTAAAAAAAAAATCAAGCTGATTGAAAATAATGGAACTAAAGGAATTAGTAATAAGTACAAACAAGAAAATGGGTGTGCTTAAAACCACACAGCAGAAGTGTAAACTTCGTCAAGGTGAGGTTAATAATACGAAATACACGCGTATAATATTCAGTAACGTATTATACGACTGATGCGTCATGCTCTCCCATGTAACGGTCGCCGAACGAGTATAGCAGTGACGTATGAATATGTATAAATAGACAATATGAATAATCGATTACGTGTCCCGCATTGGCCTGATGCAACGTGCCGGCGTCATACATTGGTCATACCCGTTCGGCTCGGGTTCGAATCTGCTCGGGAACATGAATTTATTTATGCATTTAAATCTCAATTTAATTGAAATTAAATACCTCTATATGATATATTTATCTTGTTCCCTTAGTCGACTCGAGCCGACATTACCCGAACGAGCGTTACATATCCGAGCGTGACGGGTCAGTCTTGTTTAGTGCCTACAATCAGCGCAACGCGCCCAAAGAAGTTTACACTTCAAAAAATGTTGAAACTTTTGAGATTCCTGAAAAAATACACTTGAAGATTTGATTTCTAAGATGTTCACGGTAACATACTTTTTAATAGAACATACTCTAAATATTTTTACATATTTTAAAAATAAAACTTACAATTGTTTTAGAAACATTAAAACTTTGACATAATTCAATGTTTTCAGAAGAAAAGTTTTGCAAACAATCTTGATGAAGCATGATTTTCTGTAGGTCAAGTCAACAATTTTCCAGTATTCTGCATTTATACATTTGTTTTTCTATTGATATTTTTGGCGCACACTTTTGTACACATGAATCATCACAACCAGATTTATAATATGATTTTCACAACAACTTTTGCAAGTCAAATTTCTTTCTTCTTTTCTTCAAGCTGCGTGTAATATTTTTCTCTTTACCTTCCACAAAGATAATCTGCAGTTTTAGATGTTTCAAATAGTAAAGACTTAAATAAAAATGTTTAAATTAAAATTTATCTTATTTTTATTTGGTTTGTTTATTTCAATTACTATACATTACAATATGACATAAAACCCCTCTACGACTGCTATAGCTTCTTCATACGACAAGCAATTCTTTCTATGGAGGAATCAGTTATCGGAACAGATAGAAGTCGCTTGGAGATAAATCTGGCAAATACGATGGAGAAAACACTTTTGTGAGCAGGTGCGTTGTCATTGTAAAAAATGATCTTTTCGTGTTGCAAACCAGGTCTTTTCTCACGCAGTTTTGCGACCAATTGATCTGAAAGATTACAATAATATTCTGAGTTAATTGTTTTACCGTTTTTGCAGATAGTGAATGAACAAAATCCCTTTAGCATCTCAAAAAATGATACCATAACATGTTTTGCTGATTTTTTAGCATTTCTTTGCTTTGGAGCCTAACTTCCAACTCCAGTCCACTGTAAACGTTCTTGTTTCAATTTAGAATCATGGTGATAGATCCAAGTCTCATCCATAGTTATAAAATAGACGAACAAAATCGGCTAAAAATTTGCTTTCGAGCGAGTTTTTGTTGAATTGTTATAACATGTGCGGCACCACCTCCTTTCCTAACATGTTCTTCATTTCTAATTCTTCTTGCAAAATATGACATACCCGTTAATCTGAGATGCCTATGGTAAGAGCAATTTCACGCGTAGTCACACTTGGATCTTCAGACACAATAACGTGTATTTGCTCAATGATTCTGGTGTTGATGTGCTTTTTGGACGTCCACAGCTTGGGTCATCTTCAATGCTTACACGACCACGTTGAAGCTCAAATTCCCATTTACAAACCACTATTTTTGAAGGAACAGATTCCACTAACACACTTACTATCTCGGAATGAATTCCCCTTAAAACCTTATTTAACATGTAAGTCATTTACTGCAGGATGTTTCAAATTTTCCATTGGAAACAAAATATAATGACACGTAAACTTCAATTGGCTTGTTAACATTGGCAAAATTAACAGATGAAAATGAAACCTAACCTACGTTCATGTGATGAGTTCTTCTATTTAACCGACTACAATTTATAATTCTATCGTTTACTTATAGATGTCGCTCCGCGAACTTTTCATTTCGCGCAACCTATAGGTAAAAATAATAGTATTATTGATTAATGAACTTAATTAGTAACCAATAAATTAGTAATTACTGTCATCTAATAAATAAATTTACCCGTTATAAGTTTGTACAGTTGAATATTATTATTTTTTTATTAAATATTTTCCATCGGCAACCACCTGTTACAATAGCAGCAAAGCCTCATGAGCAATGAGAAACCTCAACTGTCTGAATACAGATAGTTGGTCCCGCCAGCATTTATAAATTCCGCCTATGTATTTGGCACCAGCGGAGTTTTGATTGGCCGAATCAAAATGATTCGGCCAAGTAGCATAATGCCAGATGCGAGTGAGTAATGGAATTCGGTGCGAAACTCATATGCGGAATGGAAATTTGAAAATAGTTTCAGATGCGGGTGTACAATTGAATTCGGCGCAAAGTTGCAATGCGGAATGTGGAAAACATTAATAATAATTAACTAAACATTGAAATTTTTGCGTTCAGGTAAATATGTTATTCAAAATGCCATATTACACTATATTATATCGTCACTACATTGCCAAAACCACGAATGTGCAAATCGATAGTTTTAAGATATTTTGCTTTTTGAATATTTGCGGTTCTACTAAAAAAGATTAAAATATTGAAATTAATATATTGCTGTATAATTATTGACTACTTTTAGAAGTCCAAACTGTCTTTACATTAAATTTAAATTAAATTCCTATTTTACAAAAAAAAAGCACATTCGTTGTTTTGGTTTTGCCAAATATTAAAAAAAAAATCGTGTTTCAAAAGAAAACATCAAAATTTAAGGAACAAAACATTTTCATTTATTAATTTTTGTTGTTTACAAAAGAACAACAGATTATAATTCAAAAATGAAAGTACGAATGTTACGCTCAATCGGTGTCACTCTCACTTTCCTCAGCATCAGGTTGTGGTAAATTATCTCGAACATTCTTGTTCGTTTTCAAACCTTGATAAAAATTATGGTAAGCTTTGGGTATTGTTAAATTTTTACACATTGTCTCCAAATTTTGCCATTTAATCTCGGTTATGGGTAGTGTACTTTCGTAGGCTTTGTTTAGCAATGCTTGTTTCGGACGTCCCCGACTTTTGGCAGATTTAGGACGACAGTCTACCTCAATAAACTCTCCCGCGAAGTCCGCCTTATAAAATACTTTGGATTGCTGCTCTTTGATGTAACGAAGGCAGCAAAATTGTCTCCAGGGAATCTGACTAAAATTGAGCGAATTTGACGAAAAAGCTTTAAAATCCAAAATATTGTCAAACATCACGTTATTCACAACAAAAGGCCGAGTTATACGTGAATCTCGAATAACTTGTGCCCAGCTCTCAGGCGTATAAACTGGTACGTGTTTAGCTTTTTTTTTCAATTTTGGAATGTATGGAGTCACACTCCATTTCTGTATGTCCTGTTTCGAAGAACTGATGATCTATTGATCTTAAAGACGGATGGTTAGCGCAAAGTCGGAGACACATAGCTGCAAAAATAGAATTTTTCTGCTGTCCGCCGCATCCGTCGGACATCAGTGATCTCACTGTGAGACATAATGAAGTCGTATATACATGAAGCTATCTCATTTGCTCCTCTTTTGCCCTGGATCTCATGCCAAAGATAACACTTTACATCCTGATAGGCCAAGTAGTCAGTACTGCCTGGAGATCAAAATTAAATGCTAGAATGCCAGGATCTTCTTTTGCTAAAGTTTTATCATTATTGCACTGATCTTTTTTTGGGTTTAAGAAAACCCAAATTATATTCTTTAAATATTCGCCTATATTTCTCTAACGTGACAGGCTTTAGACTTTTAGTACTGCAGAGTCCTTTGTACATTCTGTGCATTATAGATATTTTCAAACATGCATCCAAGTATCTTTTAGAAGTGCCCTTACGGCACTCTACTGCCGGAAAGGACAAAATGTGTTCGCGTATCACTTTTTCTTCATCTTCGGGCAACTTATTTGGAGGTTTATGCTATCCTCGTCTATCTTTTTCTAGAATTCCGTTGGTAGAGCGCTTTTTAACAGAACTTCTCATGAAAACATCAGTCACATTTAAAGTAGCCATGAAAAATTCTCTGCACACGATGCATTTTGTACGATCAACTATGAACGAGTAGACGCAGGTGTAGGTTTTTCGCGAGTTTTCTAAGATTCTCGTAGTGCGATTCTTTGGTTTCTGTTCTATGCGGTTGTACAGAAATTGTCTCTGATCGTCAACATGACTTAAACTACGAAATTCTTTATAAATTTTTAGTCGCTCCTGCTCATTTACCAAATCTTTACATTTGTGCTCTGCCTTTGCCAGACACGGAACTGGTAAAAGAGGTCGCGGTGGTTTCGCAATCCCACGATGACCAACATATAATTCCCCTTTAAACCTTTTAGCTTTTCGAATATTATTTTTCCATTGTTTCTCATTTCTTTTCTTTTTTTTTTCAGAATATTTTGCGTAAGCTCCTCGGTCACATGATTGTTATTGTTGTTTTCATTTCGATCAGAGAGACTATCTGCATCAGTCCCCAAAATAGTCCCAGAGTCTGTTTCTGAAGCACCTGACGAGGGTTCATAATTATCAGATGATGACAGGGAGTATCTAGATCTTCTAATAGTTCATCTCCAGAAATGAATGGAAGAGTTTCGGGATTCAAGTGTCGGTTTTCATGTACATCCATATTAGTACCAACCTGATTTATAAAAAAATCTGGCTGAAATGCCGGATTATTAGAAGAGCTTGTTGAGGGAAAGTCCCCTAAAACAAGAATAAAAATAGTACACAAAAATAAATAAGTTTAGTAAACGTATATGACCAAGAACATTCGAGTCAGGTATTGAAGAATTTAAAATAATAAGAGATGAAATTGAAACAAGGTCCAAGTTCCCACAGATTCTTTATTTAAATTAAGGCGACCGGTTTCGTGAGTTTAAAAATACTATACTCACATCATCAGGCCAAGCTTAAACAAGAAAATAAGCTAGTGACACCAATGTACAAATTAATAAATAGGTGATAAAATGTGTTTTAAAAAATGTGTTTAACAAATTAACTAATAAATATAACATATTGTACAAGTCCTATAATGAAAAATATTTTTGTTATTTAAAACAAATTGTGAAAAAAATTTCAAAAAGTCAAAAATACAGTGAAATTATATCAAATGAAGGAGACTAATCACAACACTTACAATCCCAAAAAAGACTACCTTCCTTGCACCAGCAACCACATCCATGTAAAAATTATATGTCTCAACAGACAGTACTGATATCAAAATTTATTCAAAAAATAAAAAGGAATAAATCCAAATTATTCCTGTGTGTCAAATATAATAATCTCTAATTCACATACAAGTCTGTTATATTTAAAAACGACATACAACACATTAAAACCTTGTATATGGGACAACACTCACAAGCAAACGGTCAAACGCAAAGTGACCTTATAATTCAAAAGTCAAATTTGTAAAAAAATGTTTAAAAATGAATATAGTTTAACCAGTACAAAATGTGTATTTTTTAATATATATTACAGTAATCCTAAAGAAGCAAAATAATTCAACAAATGAAATAATAAAATAATTATTTTATTATTTCATTTGCTGGTGCAAGGAAGGTAGTCTTTTTTGGGATTGTAAGTGTTGTGATTAGTCTCCTTCATTTGATATAATTTCACTGTATTTTTCACTTTTTGAAATTTTTTTCACAATTTGTTTTAAATAACAAAAATATTTTTTCATTATATGACTTGTACAATATGTTATATTTATTAGTTAATTTGTTTAAACACATTTTTTAAAACACATTTTATCACCTATTTTTTAATTTGTACATTGGTGTCACTAGCTCATTTTCTTGTTTAAGCTTGGCCTGATGATGTGAGTATAGTATTTTTAAACTCACGAAACCGGTCGCCTAAATTTAAATAAAGAATCTGTGGGAACTTGGACCTTGTTTCAATTTCATCTCTTAACTATCCACCCACACATGGCCCATCATACCAATTTTAAAATAATAATTTGTATTCTAAACTAGTATGCAAGAATAAAAAAAATACCTAATCTATTCATAGCACTGGTAGGGTTTTTAGAACATTCTTGCTGTTGGTCAGAATGCGTAGAAGTTAAGTCATTATTCGTGTCCGCTAAAAAGAGTTAAAAAACAATAATATAAATAAAAATACATTTTTTAGGTTATGTTATAAATAGTTGCCTACAACTTATAATACACACAGAAAAATATAAATATAGATAATAGTTACTTTACCAATTAACTTCCGGCCGAGCCGCATTATTCTCTTTGCTCGGGAACTCATTTTTCTTAAGTAAGTATACCACAAAATCACGACTACACTTAGACTGTCTTACTATCGTTTCTATTGGCTAAACCACGAATGTGGCACGTTCGCAAAAATACACTCAAATAATTGCGGTTCTGGCGAGGGTATGGTTTCACAAACACATTCGCGCTTTTCTCGTTGACAACTTTTAAGGTTAACAATGTTGCCTGTGCACATAGGCGAAATAGCAAATTTGCATATTCGCGGTTTTAGCGTTGGAGTGACGATATGTAATATATAAAAGAAAACATGCCTATATACCAATTGGTATGTTTTTTAATATCATGTTTCTGTATGATTTATAATACAGAAAATATATAATTAGTGTAAATAAAACTTTAGTGTATGAATAACATAGGAGAGTAGGTACTTATGATCTACCTAACACCTACACGCCTAACTCGTGGAACACACTATTAGTGACTTGTACTATGTTTTATAGCGTTCGCCTGGTTTGCTACCACATTTGCTGCTAAATTATACCTTCTTTTTTGCCTCTTTTTGGGACCTTCTAGATTTTCTGAACGTCCACATGGTGTTCTTTTGCTTACTCTTGTTACTCCAACTCTGCGTCTGCTTATGTTTGTGGAACGAACTCTAATATTAGATTTCGAACTATAGCATAAACTTTCTCAAGCTGTGCCTGTTTTAACGTTTATCAGCCGCTTGTAAAAGCTCTGGATCGTTGCTGAACTGATTCCAAATTTATCATTTCTCCTTTCAATGTATTGATGACTGTATCGAAGGAAAGTTTATTAGTTTCAAGGGCAGCAGCTTCCCCGCCTTCATCACAATCAACACGACAATCTCTCGTCACTATTACCGCTGCACTGGAAGTCCCAGAAGGATTAGAGGGATCTATAACTGTCTTTTGAAACTGTAGAAATTTTGGGATAGGCACAAGAGGTGGAAAAAATAAGAATGGCTGACTTTTTTCGCCAAATGCCAGTTTATTCATTAAAAACAGAGACTCTGGAGATATCGCGGGCGCAATAACAAGGGATATACCATAATAATGGGAAATTGCTGCTTGATGTTTGCCGAACGTTCCTTGTCTTCCTACTACACAACTGTAACAGTCGGTTTCAATGTCCACTTTATAAAAAACATTTAAGTTTTTTACTGGGTACTATCGGTATGTACTACTTGAAGTTTTTTATCTTTCGACGTTAAATATTAATTTTTTTAAATCTGTCTATTTAGTAGCAAATATGGGGTACGACTTATATTGTTAACAACATTTCGAAGTCGTCTTTGGTAATATTTCTCCATGGCTGTACACGTGAAATCTATTAAAGCAATTACAGTGTAGGCCTTATTTCTTCGTAGAACAATGTCATTTAAGTTTTTTACTGGGTACTATCGGTATGTACTACTTGAAGTTTTTTATCTTTCGACGTTAAATATTAATTTTTTTAAATCTGTCTATTTAGTAGCAAATATGGGGTACGACTTATATTGTTAACAACATTTCGAAGTCGTCTTTGGTAATATTTCTCCATGGCTGTACACGTGAAATCTATTAAAGCAATTACAGTGTAGGCCTTATTTCTTCGTAGAACAATGTCATTTAAGTTTTTTACTGGGTACTATCGGTATGTACTACTTGAAGTTTTTTATCTTTCGACGTTAAATATTAATTTTTTTAAATCTGTCTATTTAGTAGCAAATATGGGATACGACTTATATTGTTAACAACATTTCCAAGTCGTCTTTGGTAATATTTCTCCATGGCTGTACATGTGAAATCTATTAAAGCAATTGCAGTGTAGGCCTTATTTCTTCGTAGAACAATGTCTTTAAAAAGGCTGACTGTAATTTCACTATTTGCTCTATAAATAGCAACATTCACATTGGACTTTACTCGTGACCAAAATATGTTTAAAACAAATAGGCAAACTCATTTTATGCAATAAATATTGTTAGAAATAATAAGGCGCGCATTTGGTGGTTTCGCACATTATCGTTAAAGGTCCTCGATGGTGGATCTGTGAATAGTTGAAAAATAGCAGATTTTTGATGCAAGATATATTTATTGATTTTAAATTTGGAGAAAACCTTTCATCGTCAACTTATGAAGAATTTAGTAATCTACCCTGCTGAATAATCAAACTTAGAAAAAAATTATCTGATTAAAGAAAATTAATTAATATGACAAAATATTTAAAACAAGTTTTCTTAAAAATCCTTTGCAGCAGATTTGGTTGCTTTAGTTCACGTTAAAAATTGAATAAAAAGCTAACCCGCTCTGTATTTATTTTTCGTTCAACTATTCTTACTTTGTTTTAAATGAAAATAAAATAAATTAATATTAGGCAACCCACATTACAATGAATGTTATTCTGGTAAAAATCTTTCCCGCGGTTACAAATGTAAATATTTGATCATAAACGAGTTTTTATTCGTTTAGATATTGAGTTATTATTTGAAATATTTATTATATATTACCTATGTCTAATAGCTACTCGGACATCCTTCGGTTATAAAGTATGTGGTATGCAACCAATATTGCGATTGCCGTTTCAGTATCGAGGAGCCTTAAGACGGGCGTTTACCAACAAATAGAAACTTATGCAACTTAAATTACTCGCTGGACGGGAAGACGCAAGGGGGTGTGAGTAAGTGAAGCTACACGATATTCGGTTTCCTTCACAGCGCTTTGGTTTTATTCATAGTTTAAGGAATGCTATAGATGGGAAACATAATGTATAAAGAATAAGTACTTACGGAACTGTTGATGTTTTATAATAAGCCAATTTTTGCTTGCCCGTAACTTTTATATTATTATACACACGAATATTATAGGTATATATGACATTTAAATGCCAGTGACAGTTTGTAATTAAACTGTCACTCGCATTTAAATCTGCAATAGCAGACAGAATTATTTTGAATTGACTAATCAAAACTCGCTGGTGCCAAATACATAGGCAGAATGTATAAATGCCTCCCACCAAGGTATTTGGCGGGAAACAGCTAGATACGAGGGACAAGCTACAGTTATTGAGAATAGAAAGATTGATACAAGTTTTTAGAATTTTTATTTTAAATATGTTAAAAGTAATTGCCATTTAAAATAATGCACTTAACCATTTTCTCCTTCCATTGTTTAAAAGCGTTCAACAAGCTGTCCTTAGAGATACTATAAAAAAAACACTTAACGGCGATGTCAATCTCTTTTTCTGACTGGAATCTTTTCCCTCTCAAATGTTATTTGAGCTCAAAAAATAGCCAGATGTCACACATCGCCAAATCCGGTGAGTAAGGAGGATGTTCTACAATTTCGATTTTGTTTTCCGCTAAATACTGAACAGTTGTCCCTGCTGTATGGGACAACGCGTTATCATGATGTAATATGATCCCCTTCCTGGGCACTTTACTAAACGCAGTAGGCAAACAATTTTCAACATACCATTTAGCGGTAACTGTCTTCTGATCTTCTAATTTAATTGCGGCCACCAAACCCGTACTTCTAAAATATACTGCGTACATAACTTTTTTCATTGCTCGTTGTTTTTTCACCATCGTAGGGATTTCCTCGTCTTCATATATCCAGACTCGGTTTTCTTGGTGAGTGGGAACATCAAAAAACGGTATGTACGTTTCATCGCCAGTTACAATTTTAGAAATAATTTGATGGCCTCCAGCATTCAACATATCTAAAGTTTGTTGGCAAATTCTAACACGTTCTGCTTTTTGTAAATCTGTCAGATGATGGAGTACAAACCGAGATACAACCTTTTTCAAATGTAAATTTTCGTGCAATATTCATCTCACTTGCGAGGATCCAATCTTCAGATTGGACTCTATCATTGCATAGGTAATGCGGTTGTCCTCTTCCACCATCTTCGTTACCGCAGCAATGTTTTCGGGGTTAACAGAAGTTAAAGGAGGGCCAGCTCCTTTTTTATGTACCACCGACTTGCAACCTCCCTCAAATTCTTTATACCATCTATAAACAGTAGCCAATGATGTTGCGAGATCCCCAAATGCCGATTTTAAACGTTCCTCGCACTCATACGCGCTCAAGCCTTTCTTGAGATCATAGTAAATCATTATCCGAAAGTTCTCTCGTGATAATTCCATTTTTCCGATAACAGAAGCTTATTCTATGGACTATTTCCCAGACACTATTCAACCAAATGTCACAAACTAAACTGCAATTGACAGATAAAATAATGCACTATTTAATAAACAACAATTTGTTTTGCACGGGTAACCAGATTTTTCAATTCTCAATAATTGTAGCTTATCCCTTGTATCATTAGAAGAATGGTGATATTCATAATTACGGTTATTTTGCTTAGGAAAAAGACTGCTCTTCTAAACATTTGGTGGTACGCCGTAAAGGCGTAAATCTGAGTTCTCAATATTAGACTAAGGAAACTGAGATATAGCCAATTCCCTTAAGGGTGCTAGAGACGATCGGGCCAGTTCTTTGTCGACCGTAGCCCCACCAGTAGACGAGTGCGTATACTTAAATTAGCTATGCAACGAACTATACCTACACAAAAAGATTCGATGGTTATATTGTCCTTAATGATTTACAGTTTATGGTACTCTCATAAAATTAAATTTTACAAGCATCTTCTCATTTCGCTGCTCGGATTAGAATGGTGAGTTGTTGCTATTTAAATAAGGCATCCTTATTTGATCCCTTATTTCGCCGCTTGCTCATTCTGGTTTTGTTTTCTTGTGTTTTGTCATTGCTTTTATGTATTATGAGTTTTAAATAATTGATTGACGATGGAGATACGTGTTGAAACTCCATAATTTACAAGTAAAAAATTAAATAAAATCCACAATGAATTCAAAACAGATTATGTTTAATCACTATGATAGTTTCCGTCCACTAGAGCCTCATCATCGTTAACAATTATATAATATCGTAACTAAATGAAGTTAACGACTTTAAGACCATGGGGCAGGGGGATTGAATAACTTATAGATTTAATATATAACAATAAGTATGATAGTTATAAGAATATTAACAAAAGTGAAAAATGATTTTACTGATACTATGACTATGGTACATCTGAAATATCATTCCCTTACGGGGAAATTAAACAACTTATAAATAGGCGAGAACCACGTACATTGGGACAACTTTTACTTTTCTCATGCTAAAAATATATACATTCAACCAAATAAAATGCAACTATACAAGGAAACTTTAATGAACAAAATACAATATTCAGATGGTTTAAATTTTGTATAACAATGTGATATTAATACATTTTATTTATCGTGTCTAATGTCCCAAGGTACAGTAAGTGGCACGTCCCTTGGGATGAGTAATCACATACCTTGGGACATAAGAAATATTACTCTAAAGCATGAAATAGTGAACCTTAACCAACATTATATGCAGAAAAATCAATGCCAAATTCAAACAGATTACTTTTACGGGCAGTACTACCAGCTAATTTGGGGTGAGGTACATTCATGATGACATCGTTCATAGATATTTCATAGACTTCATCGTTTTCGTAAGTGAATTTGTTAGTAGATTCTGCAACTCTTTTCAGGTACCTTATTTCTAGAACATCCTTACCGACAGAAATAATTTGAGATACGTAATAACGAACAAACTTTTTTCCTTTAAGCTGCACCAAAATAAAATCATTTACATTAAAAGATTCAGAAGCTGTGATTTCCTCATTTATGTCAGAACCGATGCTCATATCTTCCAATGAATCTGATGATTCTAGCTGCAAACTTTCCTCTGAACTTGTAGAATCTTTTCTCATTATTACTTCCTTCACCTTCTGCTTTTTAAGATTAGTGCTACTACATTTATTTTTATTAGCAGAATTCATCATTATTTAATTTTTTTCGGGTGTCTGTTAATATGCGACATCGCCCTGGTCTTCTAGCGCGTTGATTGGTTTTCCTGGGCTTTGATTTGGGGTAAGGGGAATACTTTCGGGTGTTACCTGGGTTTCAGGTTCTTCTTCTGAGTTCAGAATGTGAGTACTTGAACAGCTTGGTAAGTCCCTTGACGGAGTTGCACATTCCTTAGGAATATTATTTGAATCTTCATGTGGCCTATTTGTAACGTATGATGTTGGAAATTCATCATCTGTGAAAATATATCTGTTGACAGGAAAAATTCCAGAAACTCTGAATCCAGATTGAATATTATATGGTGTAAATGCTAAGGGATGTGCTTTTCCTGCACATTCAGCAACATCAAATATTGTCATAGGCACTCCAGGATTATTGAGTAACCATTCATGGCACGCAGTGTTGTAATATTTCTTTAACGGGCCAAAAACTGACCTATCTAAAGATTGCAGCTTGTGGCTGGTGTGAGGGGGAAAAGTAAGCAATGTTATGCCATTTCCTTTAGTTGTATCTATAGCTTCTATCGATACGTGACTTTCATGGTTGTCAAGTATTAATAGTATTTTGTTTTCTACACTTGGTGTAGATTGTGCAATAAAATGTTCAAGAGGAGCTTGTATTTGACCAACCACTAATTCTGGGGCAACCTATACTTCCCGGTGGAGCACCTTTCAACACTGGATTCTTGAAATGTACCCGAGGGAACACAAACATGGGCGGTATGGAGTTCCCTATCACATTAACTGCAGCTAACATAGTCACATTGCATCCTCGCTCACCGGAGGTCATACTACCTACTTCTTTCGTTCCTTTTGTTGATATTATTCGTACTGGAGAATGAACTGTAGATAGTCCAGTTTCATCAAGGTTGTAAACTTGATTAGGCTGGAATTTGTATCTATCCATTACTTCATCAAGTTCGTCAAAAAGCAAATTTACATTTGTTTTATTAAATGCCGTTGACCTGGCAAGACTTGTTGCTTGCGGCTTACCCAAAGACAAATCTCCATGTCTCTTCATAAAGAAAGTTACCCAGCGTTTTCCAGCTATTCCGTTCTCAATCCAGGCTTGAGGACATCTTATTCCATTAGCAGTTGCATACTTGCGAACTTCTTTTAAACTAAGGCCGTAATGCGTATTTGCCGCTGTTTTTAAATAGTTTACTATTTCTTCTTCATTCTCTTTACTAAAAAAATTTGTTGTGTCGTTTCTAGCTTCGTATGAAAAATCTTCGTTACCACAAATTTTATACTTTCTAATATGCCTGCTTAGGGTAGACCTCGAAATACCAAATTGTTCCGCTGCTTTTCTTAATGTCAATCGTCCTGATAATACCATATTTGCAGCATTTGTAACTACTTCTGCAGATGGTTTCCACCTTGTAACATTATTCTTACTTCGAGGCATCTGCATGGAAAGAAATTTCTCTCGTAAAGTTAATATCAGGAAAAAACAAAGAAACATTGCACACCAAAAAATAAGACCGTACCTTGGGACATGTCTTATGGTACGTACTGATCTATGTCCCAAGGTCCGTAAATAGCACACTTTGCTTAGAGACAAAAGACGTTGAACACATTAAGGTTATAATGTTTTACAATATGATAAATAAGCAACATATATTGCATATTAACAAATAATACATAAATATAGAAAATACATACCTTACTTTCAAGATAGCGCAATCCGATATCACCCAACGAAGATTACTTTTTTTATTCGAAAACTACAACTTTCATGTAAATACCGTTAAGCTGTTAAACACATGCTTCTACACACAATAACGTGCCATCTGGTATTAAAAGTGGTTAACAACTATGTCTAACTCATTTCAATACATTGTGGAAATCTGTAACTATTGCTGTAAGTATAAATATTGGTAATAACCTTAAGACGGTGAAATTAATTTTTAAATGTTTAAATTTAATACTTGTGAATTATTAACTTCTAGTTGGTTGTTTAAGATGAGGTTTAATTTATTTAATTTATATATTTCTAAGCTCTCTAACAAATTTAATTTTTTATCCTTATCCTCTTTTTTGTAATTTATATCTTCTTTCGTGTTCTTTTATAGGTGTGAAAAAGGATCTGCCAGTTTATCCAATATAAGCTTTTCCACAATCGCAATTTAACTTTTAAACCCCAGATTTTAGATTCTTGTCGATTTTATTTTTATTATTTTTAATACCATGTAGTAGTGTATTGTTTGTTCTAAATGAAATGAGTGTGTCTGTCGTTTTTTGTAAATATTTTTTGATTTTTATGGAACGTGTACCCATATAAGTTACAGAGGTAAATTTTGTTGAATATGTTTGAGAAATTATAGGTTAGATCATAGAAATGATTTTTATTTTTGTTTATTATAAAGGAGATTATTAATTAAATCTTTTGAATAACCGTTATTCAGGGCTATGGTGTAAATTCTACCAATTATTTATCAAAATTATCCTTCTACATAGAAACAAGAAATAACTTATGTAACATGGATTGGAAAGCAGCAAGTTTATGACTAACCGGGTGAAAAAAGTTAGAATCTATAGAAATATCTGTGTGGGTGGGTTTATGATAAATAGCGAATTCGTCTGCATTAGTACTCTGACAAATTTGAAAGAATAGGAAACTAATAACTTTATTTTCTTCTAATTCTATGGTCAATTTAATATTAGGATGCACAGAATTAATATAATTGTAAAGTGAATTTATTTGTCTATCCGTTCCTTTAAAACAAACCAAAATATAATCTACATATCTAATCCAGTATAAATAATACGGATGTTTATTAATAATATCTTCAAGGTTCATGAATATTTTGAATAATCAGGGACTGGTGGGTTTTCCATAACGAACCCTTTTGTTTGTAATAGGTCCCGCAAAATATAAAGTATTTATGGTCTGAGAAAATTTTAAGGAGGTTTAACATTTCGAATTTAATTATGACATTAAACTGATTGTATTCTAATTTAGTTTCTATTAAGTTTAATACTTCTCTTGGAGGAATACTCGTAATTCGGGAGTCTTTCTAGGCGGTTTAACGGTTATAACGTGGATAGCAGGTACAACGGGTAATACAGTACAGCAGGTACTACGGTGCAACAGGTATTACCGTACAACAGGTATTACCGTACAACAGGTTCCTATTAAGAATAATAAAACGAAGGAATTAAAATTCTGACAACTAGCAAAAATACAATTCCCTTAGACTTACCCCAATTTTGGAGAACAACGGTATTCAAATCTTTTTCGGAAGCCACAATAGCGCGAAAAGCAACGCTCAGACCACCGTGTGGTTCAATCACGAAAAACCGAAGGGTGCCGAAGGATTACGTAAAACACCCATGGTAATTTCTGCGGAAAAGTAACGGAATAAGTCTACAAATCTCTTTCAAGCTGCCGAAGCAATAAACTGTCTTCTTAGACACACATTAAAATTCACCAAAGATATGTAGTTTCGCACTATGTCTACTTCTTCCGATAGATTGACTTAAAGTGAATTTGAAACAAAGTGTTTTCGATAATGAGAGAGACAAATTTTCTCGTAGGCTCTAGAACACAAACGCGGAAACGTTACCTATGAGGGCGGGAAGATTTTGAAATTTATCGAACACTCAAACTATCTCATAAAAGAGAACAACAGTAGCATGACCTGAATAAAAAACACGAGCATCCTCAGAACTCCGAATGACGGCAGAATTAACTTAAAATAAACTTCTACGAAACGCAAATTACATAGTTATATAAGACGAAGGAGGTAATTTCACGTCTAGGAAGTTGGCACTATGCATCTGACAGATAGATAACCTCGTTTGTGAGTAGATACGCTAAACATGTTTCGAGACTAAACACACATCGAAAATGGATTAAACACCAGGTAATTAGATTGATTACGAGGGAACAACGCTCACGAAATATCGGCGGAAATATTCCCGACCTCAATTCTACTTACAGGTCAACAAACAATGTCCAGATGTCATGTTTGATGTTAGAATAAACTCGCAGGGTACTACCCCCCAAGGCATACGCGCACCACACCCAGGCTTAACGCTTGAAGAAGGAGAGCAAGTATGGTACAACACATGAACTGTACACATGCTACAAATAACCCCTTTTTTTAGCGACATGAAAACCCAGAAAAGAGAATAATGTCTTCGACAGACACATACATAATTCACACAGCTATAAATAAATAAGACATCAAAAGAATATATTAGAACAGAGTTCTCCTTCACAAAACAGGGCTACACGGGAAGTAAATAAGAGCCTCAGTGTGCATAAATGCAGACGTACGTGGACAACGCAACCTGAGAGTATAAAATGTCGACTGTAAACAATAAGCGTTTACCAAAATTAGATTAAGGCTGAACGCCCGCTTCAAGCTGAGTTCGATTTGAAAGAGGCGTACCACTGCTTTTCGTGCAAATGTAAATAAAAGACAAATGTTTAAGGTTCCGCGTGCTCTGTCTTATGCTGAGGAAAAAGATAGAGAAAAGAACTTGTCACCTAATCTAATCTGCCTGTAATTTATGGCTGCGTTATGGTCTCAGATAATCGCCGGTTGGCCCACATGTTTGGCAATCGGGAAGCAACCGCCCCTAAATTATACAATCTATATTTTCTCAAACACACAAAAAAAGTGAAGCTGGATATGTAAAATCACCTGCCGGATTCAAATTTTGAGTTGGAAAATAAAATCGAAATCGCAAAAAGGTCGAAAAATCGTTTTTTTTGTGTAAATTTTAAAATTTTCATTTTCTTCAATTATTAATACTTATCTCGTGATATCTCAGCAATGCAGAGAGCTAGGGATCTGTTTTATATATATATATATATATATATATATATATATATGTATTGAAAAATTGAAAATCTTCTTGGTAGTAGTGGCATAAAATGAATTAAAAGTAATAACAATATGACAACTGGTTGTCAATTAGAAAACAATGACAAATATAAAATGTAAATCAAAATGTAATCAATAAGCATAGGACAGTCGAGATTATTTCTATAATCACATTAAAAGGCTTGGGGTCTACCACAAACTGTTCAGTCAATCCAAATATACAAATAACAACGACGCAACTATGTAAAGAAAAATTAAGAGTAGAACTGTTGATAATATAACAATATAGAATGTAAAATAGTCAAGTATAAATGTAAATGACTATTTTACATTCTATATTGTTATATTATCAACAGTTCTACTCTTAATTTTTCTTTACATAGTTGCGTCGTTGTTATTTGTATATTTGGATTGACTGAACAGTTTGTGGTAGACCCCAAGCCTTTTAATGTGATTATAGAAATAATCTCGACTGTCCTATGCTTATTGATTACATTTTGATTTACATTTTATATTTGTCATTGTTTTCTAATTGACAACCAGTTGTCATATTGTTATTACTTTTAATTCATTTTATGCCACTACTACCAAGAAGATTTTCAATTTTTCAATACATTTGTATAATTGGCAAAGAATTGTAATATATTTTATATATATATATATATATACATACATATATATATACCCTAAAGTATTTGGATGATACTAGTGTTTTCGATTTTTCTTTATGGTGTGTAAATTTTATAAAAAAAAAAAAGTTTTAGTAGACCACCAATTTGTGTAAGATGTTTTTCAGCTATCGAGTAACTAATCTTATTTTTCAGAATTTACCCATATATATGTGAAACAAAATAAAGCCAACATTCCAAAATTATTTTTTGTGCAAGAAATAAATTTCTAGATCGTTCCAGAAGCAAATTATTGCGAGTCAAATATAATAATTATACTCTCTGCCCGCAAGCCGTGTGAGTTCTAGCATGCGCTTCTAGCAGGTATAGCGTTAGGGACGGGAAGAGTTATTGCTTTTAGTTTCTGATACGTAGTATAAGGAAGTATTGTGACGCTGACACTGTATATGTACACTATATTGTAAAGAAAATATCAACGGTTTCGATAAAATAATGTCCGAGTAACGATTACTTTCTTAACATACACCGATCTCAGAAGTATTTTACAAGCTGCGTAGAAACTGCCCGAAATGGTAGGCGGAGCTACCTCTCGACACAATGTGCGAGCGTACCACATACTCTATTTGATTTCAGTGAATTTCGCCCAAATTTCAAAATTTTGTTTTCCGTTTCGTGACCTTATTTTTAAAAATTAAGAAAAAATAAAATTTATATATTGCTGTTGAGTGTTACATAATGTTAAATAAAGGCTTGTTTTTTGAAATTTTTTACATTTTTATTTTTATTTAGGGCCCTTTGGACAATTTCGAAGAAATTACGATTTATCCATTGAAAGGCATTTTTTTCTTAAATTAGCGTGTAAATTCGGTAAGGTTTTCATGAAAAATACGATTAGGAAATGGGAAAAACGATTTCGAGGTCGGGCGTATAGCCTTAAGAGGTAACTACAGGTAAGGGTAGCTTAAATAAGTGTCGAACATGGCACAGGAAATATTTATTCTAAAACGTACTCTCAAGAAAACACAGACATGTGGCATAAACGTTTAAATGCATGCAAAGTTATAAAACTTGAATTCTGATGGCCCTAGCTTTAAATAAGAGGGCGTGTTCATATAATAGGCATGGGTCACGTCAAATTTATATACTTTAGCATACCAGGTACGGACAATAAATAAAATTATGGTATAATATATTTCGATATGCTAGAATCATATGGGGTATTGCCAAAAGTAAAAGTATGGCGTAACAAACTTCCCGATAATTCTAAACTCATTTCATGTGATGTCACTAATTTGTTTACGAGTATTCTACAATTTTTTTGAGATACATCTTCTTAGTTTAGCGATTTCTTAATATTTTTAAATAAGATACTGCTTCTTATTTAGGAATAATGTCAAGTAGATCAACTCAATTATTAAGCAAGAAAAACCGTAAAAATGAAAAAAATAGAGTCTTCTATGCTTAGAAGGGTAGATTACTTAGCGGATGTAACTCGGTGAATCAAACGACGTTTTCTTTCCAGATGCATACATTGTTGATTAAAAGGAGTATCCTTGGTGCATAAGTAACAGACAGGCTTAGTATAAAATTAATCTTATCATACTAAAAGAAAAATTAAATGTCTTTTATTTGCAGATAAATATGACCCTATACAAGATGACCATTTATTGGTATACTACTAAAGTATTATCCATAAAGGTATGCTAACAAACACTTGCTTTACAGGTATGTATGCCTAAAATTAAAATTATTTTAGTTTAAGTACATATACAAAATACATATAATAGATCATTAAATGTAATATTGTCCAAACTTTTTTTGTATTCAATATTAAGTTTATATGTTTTACTTCTGTAAAGTTCTTGTACCAATACAATGTGAAATTGGCTGCTGATTTGGATGTATAATATTGAAAAAGTAATAAACTTGGGTTCTCCTCCTATCACCAAATCACCATATTCAATCATCATTACTATTTGTATTTGTTTTATTTCATTAATATAATTCAACCATTATTGACTAATAAAAATGATTGTGCAATACTTTTAGAACAGTAAATGTGTCAACCTACCAATCCTAGTTATAAAACTTAAAGAAAATTTTTAGGTTAAATTTTCGTTTGACACAAAATGCCTTTGTTTTATTCTCGACAAGACAGAAGAAAAGCAAGGATCAAGCAATACTTCAAATTTTAGGACTACCCAAAAATAAAAATTTTAAGAATTAGCGTTTTGGTTTGCATATTAATCAAAAGGTAAATACTTTAGACCTCAAAGATTATATTTTGATAAAATCGTGTTATTAAGGAAAATCTCATGATATCATAAAATAGATCTTACTGGATACAAGTAAAAATAAAACACTCAATTAAACTTTGAATACCTTCAGTTTATCATTATCCATAATGACACGTAAAATGTTGAAACTGCAGGCACATAGTGATCAAAAATAAAGTGTTGGTATTCAAAGTTTAATTGAGTATTTTATTTTTACTTATATCCAGTATCATGAATCTTCACAAAGTAACAGCCGAAAGTGTTATGTGTTTGAAATAGATCTTATATTTATAAAAGGCCGATTTTTTTGAAATATTGTAGATATTTAAAAGTGAAAAAGTAAAAGACTTATAATCGACAATCTTTATGTCTAAAATTCTATTTTAATATCTTTATTAATTTGACAGATATTTAGATGGTTCTACACTATTGCCATTTATGCCGGTTACCTTAGTGAGAATATATTTCATGGTTACAACCTTAGATCATTTAAACATATAGACACGCCTTAACTACCAAGCAGTGAAGCAAACATAATTCTACGCGGGTGATGTCACGGGTGGGCATGATGCAACTACATACCTAGACTTTGTACTACAAAAGTAATTTTAATTTATTAAAAACCCCAATCTTCTTATTTGAAGAATATTTGTTTAAAAACATTATAAACTTGATATTTTAAGAATATTTGTAAAACAAAATCTGAATATAAATATAACCCAAAAATTATGTTTATTGTACCCTATCGTACTTACCTCAAATAACTATAAATTTTTAAAGAGACCAGTCAATTCCATTTATTTTTGGTTATTCAAAAATAAAACTCAAAGCAATTTGTGGTATACATTTATTATTAAGAAAAAATTAGGTGTGGGCACCACACGGCTTTCTTATACATATATGAATTTCAAATTATGCAAAGTTGTTCCAAATTAAGCTTTAAATACATTCATCCTCTTAAAAAAATACGTATGTGAGTAAATATGTTCGAATTTTGAAAATTATTTTATACAAAAATTATTTAAAATCCTTTTCTAAGTACTTCTAGTCTCTTAATCTCACAAAATGCATACTTTGTGAGATATTTGCAAGAAAATGCTACTCGCTAAGAGTTACTTCCGGTCCGAATTTTGAAATTTTGTATATACAAAAGATATTCCAAATCCAGCTCTAAATACTTTTATACTCTTGATAAATATTGTAGTAACCCTGAGTGTAACAAAATACCCAAGTAAAATCAAATTATAAATTATCATTTACTTATAATATCCCTTAATTACACCCTGAGTTAGACATTTTACTTCTTATTACGTCACACGTTGGGTAAGCCAATTAATTCTAGTAGAATGTTTTCAATATAATACCTTACTGGTATAGAAGTTTAATATTTATTTGCCCTAACTAACTCAGTCGTTAAAATTTATAATACGTGAATATTCTTTTTTTAAATAAAAGGAAAAAACATATACACTTTTTTATCAAGATATTTCTAATATCGTAAATCATATATTTACTATAAACAAATTTATTTCTTTATTATTTGTACTTTCATATTATCATTAATTAAATAAAACTTAGTCCGGACCTGTCTTTTTTATATTAACTAAGAAAGATTATTGTCCAAGTACTTTTCACTATATAAGTTGGTAGCATGTAACTAAAACGATATTACCGCTACACATGTGAACTAACTTTAATAATTCTACTAAATATTTTTTTCAATCGATATCTAAAATCTTTATATACAGTTTAATCTCAAGACTACACCTTTAATTATCTCACAGTCTGGTAAGTTATTTTTGAACTGTTACCATATCTTCCCTATAAATTAATCTGTATGTTTACTTTTATTTTTAGGTCAAATAACCATGAATGCAGAATGTTTACTTATCCAAAATACATCTACGAAATGAAAATCAAAAATGGTTGAGTAACTATAAATATAATAAATAGCAGTGAAATAACATACAATAAACATGTATTTGATGAAAATGCCAATATTTTAACAATTACTTATTTAAACTTGTCCAATATCTTGGTACTTATATATGTGGTTATGATAAGAATTGAAGTTATAACCCTATTTTTATTTTTGAAGGTAGGTTAAAATAATGCATGTACTAAAACTTTTAAGATGTATACCCTTGATTTCTAATACAAATAGTACTGTGTAGCTGTTATTTATGGTTAAGTATTTAATTTATGATACATTTAGTCATTTAATTTTAATCTATTTGGTGCCAATTCATTGAATTAAAGAGATTTTCATATAAATAGTAACAATTAAATGATACAAACTTCTTTTACATATGTGTAACTTCTTATTAAGGAGTTCCTTTTAATTTACTGATTCTTGTCTCTTTGTAGAATCGGATGAACTGGAATCCCACAATAGAACAGCTGTTCGTGCTTCGGAAAAATAATTACAAGTGTTCGAACTGGATATTCCACTGGATATGCACGTACTTGGATCCTATTATTCGGTGTCTTCGTCCTAGGCTGGTTTTTTTTACTGGATATACACTTCTTATATTCCTATTATTCGGTGACTGCGCTCCAGAATATTTTCGGAATGAACTTCCTGCAATGGATATGCACTTCTCCTTTTCCTTTCGAACTGTGACTTGCTTCAGAAATTCTCCAATAAATTAAATCCTTTTATGGTAAGTACCTTCTATATATTTTTATCATATAACTATTAAAGAGATATAATGCTCCTTAGCTATTCTTTACATGTACAAAGAGTCTGGCAATCAAAGTGAAACAAAATATATATCTGCATCTCACTTTCTGAGACTATCCATTTGTGCGCATGAACTTCGTAGCCAATCCCAGAACGAGGCGAAAGGCGCTAAGATTTTGGTTTTTGGGGTGTTTAACATTTTGATAGATATTATGTTTGCCTGTCACCTACGACATACGCAATTGCCTCACTTTGTGAAATTTTATACAAATGAAAATTATTTATCGTTTTATCGTTTGAATAGTCTCAAGAATTCTATTTTATTTTATATAATGTGATTCTACCGTAAGCTGTTTTATGTATGACATATATTACGAAATTTTTATCAAAGGAACATTTGTAAAAAGGATTCTGATCCAATATAAATATGAAAGCAAGATTTTTTAGGTTGAAGTTGATACAGAGATTTATTTTGTATCCATTATTACCATTCAAATTCAATGGTGTAGTAATAAAACGTTAGTTTAATTATGTAAATATGTCACCTGAATCAAAATTAATACTCACCTTAAAAGATCAACCACTCCAATAGATAGAAAATTATATGTGTGGTTAATAAAAGATTTTTCATAACTGGGGGAAAAACAAGTTGATATGTAACATAAGAAATTAAGAAATTAACTGAAAAAAATCAATTCCTTTATTTACTCACATTATTTACCTAATATACTATATTATATTTATTACAATAGAGCAAATTCTTTTACAAATTTCGAAGCTATTTACAACAATATTTTAACTAATAATATATGACGAATGCTGATGCTGAATGTGTGATGCCAGTAAAAGTTACGTTTTCATTTTCTTTATTTTGGGGTGACGAATTACCGGAACAGCACCAGGTTTTAATTTCAAATATCCACCGAGTTGCTTCGGAACATAATTGGTGAAATCCGCCGAAGTAAAATGATTTGAACACAGAACAATTCTCGATACATCATCGGTGTCTGCTAAATTACAGAAACGCAACCATTTTATACGCGTTAACTCATCATTTGGAAACCTACAATAGATATTGTACATAACTTTATAATAGCTGAGAAACATTATACATACTTATGAAAACTATATTCAACTTTTGCATTACGCAGTTGTTTATTATCGCACATGTAGCAGGATCTCGAGTAACTTGACTTCGACATACCTAACACAAAACGCTTAATAACTTTCAGCTAAACGTAAACACCTAAACACGTTTTCTCTTTTCTCTAAATTTTTACGGTTATGTATGTCTTCGTTGTTTGTATGCGTTCGTTTGACGTTCATTGGTTCTACCCACTGTCGGCTGTCGCATGCGCACTCAACCGATATCTCAAAGAGTAGCGTAGCAATATGTTTTCTATCTCATGATGGTAGCCAGAAGAACTGGCGGAAAGTCGCATTATTTCTAGTAGTATTTATATGATTTTTATGCCTTATATTCACTCTAATCTTCTTAGCTATTCCAAATCACTTTATACTGCCTACGTTATAGTAATGTTGTACTAATACTGAGTTTAAATTTATAATTTACGTAACATAGTATTAGAATATTAATTTTCTATACACAATATGTTATTCATACACTTTTATACATGAAAATACGGCTTAAATCCTTCTTACCGAATTTTCATCAACTCTCTTCTCAGAATTTTTTAAGAAGAAGCCCTTTATTTACTCTGATTACCTTAGTGATAATCTATATATTTGAATTGACCAATCTCTATTCAACACCTCTTATTTATATTCAAAATACATTCTATTATTTTAATATTTTCTTGTATGCCTTTCTATATTTCAATACTCATATTTTAACAATTTTAACCATGAATTTATAACTGTATTTTTAGTATTCAAAACAATTTTAAACCATACTATATCAAAAATTCTGTAAATGTCAAAATCTGTCAACCATTGACTTTTCCTCTAATTAAATTAAGGCGGGAGTTTTTTATCTATTTTGACGTTACATTTAAACAAAGTTTCCCTTTTAAAATCAATTCTCATCATTTAAGACAATTGAACAAGTTTTTACAATTTTATATTACATAACAAACACTCAATTAATATCAAAATCTCTATTTTACAGGTTTTGGTATCATTTGCTGAACTATGGACCTTAACCAAAGGACTTTTCTACAATATCAATTCAACAATTGTAAATATTAATACTAGTATAATAAACACTTTTCTTCATAATACTATTTCTATTTATAAGTTTCTTAAACTTTTAACATCAAAATAAATTTCATATCATAACCATATACCTATAGATATTGATGGTAGGTAACTAGTACTACCTCAATATATATAGAATGCATAATTTACGACATATTTGCAAAAAATCGCTATGTGATAAAAGTTAAGTTTTTTGTTTGTTAAGTTCTAAATACTTTTATACTCGTAACGTACCTGTCTAAAAAGCATGGTTTGCGAAATATTTGCAAAAAACTGATTTTCCGGTAAAAATTTCGAAAAATTTTTGTAATAAAATTTTTCTCAAATTTAATTTTGAGTACGTATGAATTCTTTATAAATATGTTTAAACTTAGTAGTTGACGAAATATTGGCAAAATTCAATTTTTTCACTGAAGTAAACTACTACTTCCGGTCTACCGATTTTACTGAAAAACTAATCAGATGTCAAGAGGGAGATATGATACACGTAAATACAATATTTGGAATTGATATCTACAGCGGTGTGATCGCTATCGTGGTCACACACAGCGAAACACACACAGACATTTTTTAAAACCCACTTTTTTGGAATCAGGGGACCTCAAAACGTAGACATCTGCAAAAATCTGGAGGTCGAAAATTTTCGTCATCACAATACTTCCTTATACTACGTATAAGAAAATAAAAGAAATTGGTTTATTTAATACTTATAAAAATGATTTTATATTTTCAATTATTGTCCAGAAAACAAAATTGTTTTATTTAATTTATTTCTTAATTTATTAATATATCTGTTCATGCATTCACCTTGATGATATAGCCTAATTTTACAATAATTAAAACTAATAATTTTAATTAAATTTACAATATGATAATTGTCGACATCGTGGTCATACATGTGTTCTTTGTAATTGTTGAAAATTGTGCCATGAACACTGCTCAGAACTTTTATACATAATTTAGCCATTAAATTTTTGGATTGTACCATAATTAAAATTAGAACGAAACGGACGTTAGCATACAACAACAGCAGAAACAAGCCCACCCGTGACGTCACATGCCTGCGTTATGTTTGCTTCAGTTCGTATTCAAGGCGGGACGGAAAACGGAGTGTCTATATGTATAAATGGTCTAAAGTTACAACCACACTGGCATCAGAATGTTTTGATATGATTCCGTATGTAACTAGTCCCACGAGGGTTACTCCCCACACGTCGACTATCATTGATATTTTCGTGTTTTAGGGGCGAGGCCCTATTTTCGGATCATTGTTATTAACTCATGACGATTGGAGCACCAATTAAGCGATCAATGAATAATTACCATTGGTTAGTGCAAAGATCATTAAAGGCATCATAAATGATATGTTGATAAATTATCCCACAAAGTATGGTCCTGTATCCGAGAGTCAATTTGGTTTTTTGCCTAGTAGATCTACACAGGATGCAATTTTTCGATCATTGAATCATGTATATGATGAGCTGGGCAAGAGGAATGATGTAGTAGGAATTTTCTTTGACTAGTCCAAAGCATTTGACGATGGCGTACATATGACACGTCGCGTGAAAGTTACTGAGATACCTCAGGCGTTCTTCAGGGTTCGACCTTGGGTCCTACATTGTTTCTTGTCTATGTTAAAGATTTGTATCGCAATGTGGGGGTGGGTCAATGGTGTTAGTAAGCTGATGATACCAGTTGCATTGTTAGTGGTGATACAATGCGTGATGTGTGTGCGAGGGCGAGTGCATTAATATCAGTGATGGATGTGTGGTGTGACAGAAAAAAATTACAGTTGAATGCTGGAAAAACAGACTTGGTTCGTTTTAGAACAAAAGGGGGGGGCAATATAATAATAGTAGTATAATTGTCCATTTTAAAAGTAAATCTATTCCTGAAGACTCCTCAAACAAATTTTTGGGTGTGACCCTGCGGTATGAGGATCATTGTGAAATATTGGAAAAGAGATTATGTTCGGCTTTATACGGCATTAGGAGTCTTCGGGGGAATGTTAGCTTGTCATCGCTCCGGATGTTTTATTTCGCATATGTCGAGTCTTCTGTTGCGGTATGGGATAGTGTTCTGGGGATCGACACCATGTTTAACAAGGCTGTCCTCTTACAAAAAAATAAGGTGTGGCCACCACACGACTTTCTTATACGTATGAGCGTTTCAAACTATACAATTTTAAGAATTTTTTTATACAAACATTATTCAAAATCCTATTCTAAGTACTTTCATTCTCTTAATAAATCGCCATAGAATGCATACTTTGCAAGATATTCAAAAAAAAGTGCTGCTCGCTAAGAGCAAAAGTGCTACTTCCGGTCCGAATTTTGAAATTTCATGTATACAAAAAATATTGCAAATCCAACTCTAAATACGTTTGTACACTTAATAAATATATATAGAATGCATAATTTACGACATACTTGCAAAAAATCGCTATTCGGTAAGAGTAAAAGTGGTACTTCCGGTATAAATTGTGAAATTTTTTTTATACAAAAGAGAATTTAAAATTATCATTTAAATACTTTTATACTGGTAATGTACCTGCCTAGAAAGCATGACTTGCGAGATATTCGCAAAAACTGATTCTCGATAAGAGTAAAAGACCTACTTCCGGTAGGAATTTCAAAAAACTTTTTTAAGAGGATTTGTCTCAAATTTAATTTTGAGTACATTTGAATTCTTTATAAATTTGTTTAAACTTAGTAATTGACGAAATATTTGCAAAATTCGATTTTTTCACTGAAGTAAACTACTACTTCCGGTCTACTGATTTTACTGAAAAACTAATCAGACCTCAAGAGGGAGATTATATTCGTAAATACAAAATTTGAAATAGATATCTACAGCGGTTTCACCGCTATCGTGGTCACACACAGACAGACACACAGACACACAGACACACACACAGACATTTTTTAAAAACCACTTTTTTGGTATCAGGGGACTTCAAAACGTGGACATCTGTAAAAATCTCGACGTCGAAAATTTTCATCATCACAATACTTCCTTATACTACGTATAAGAAAGTAAAAAAGGTAATAAGATGCATGTTGGGAGCCGCATATACTGAATCGTGTAGACCGCTTTTTAAGAGGTTGATTATTCTGCCGGTTTGGCCTTTGTATCTGTACGAATTACTGTTATTCTGTAAACGGAGCGAAGCAAGCTATCTTAGAAATACTGACATATATAGCAACATGACTACACGATCGTTTAATAATTTTAGTGTACCTGCTCATAGAACCGCTCTGTTTGAATGTAATCCGAAATATCGCTCAATTATATATTATAATAAATTACCAGAAGAAATTAAGAGAACACCGATAACGCACGCGGCTTTAAAATAATATTCCTAGTGAATCATAGTTTCTATAATGCTGGTGAGTACATGTCTATGTAACACTCTTGTGTGCCTATCTCTTTAATTGTATAAATGTTGTATTTATCTGTGTTGTACATTTTGTATACCTTCTTTGACGATGTCGATGTTTTTGTAACTAATGACAAAATAAAATTTCTATGACTATGAGTATGAGCAAAGCTTTAGCGAATGTTAAAGTCTTACTTCAAACCTGAGATTCCCAGTAGGTGGGCGGGCGTATGGTATCCCTTCGAAAGCTATGAATTTTCGTGCATCGTATGATTCTCTGTAATATCCTTTGACTAATCCATCCTTAAGAGAAACAATTAAATTTTCATTGGCAAGAATTCCTAAAACGTAAATAATTAGGTATGCAGGACATATTGTAGCTGATATTCTTGTTGTATCTAACATCTCCTTTCATATCTGTACTATTTTCGTATATATTTCTTTTCTGCTGTCGAAAATTTTGGATTATAAATATCTCTGGGATGTTGAGATGGGTGTTGACCATTTGCGCGCGGCGGTCAAAATAATCCCTGCAGAGAAGATTAACCACCCAAAATTTTCTATACCACTTGCGCGCAACTAAGGGATTAAGATAATAAATCTATTTTCGAGTTAGGCCATAATGTTAATTTTAATAGTAGGAAACCAAATATTTTTGTATTTTTGGACGTATTAAAAAATATGCAAATAAATTCTTATATTCATTTAGAATG
This sequence comes from Amphimallon solstitiale, assembly GCA_963170755.1. Taxonomy (NCBI): domain Eukaryota; kingdom Metazoa; phylum Arthropoda; class Insecta; order Coleoptera; family Scarabaeidae; genus Amphimallon; species Amphimallon solstitiale. The sequence continues at coordinate 7,132,053 of OY720677.1, forward strand.
TAAAATAAAAAGTTCAAGTTATAGAAAGCGCAATATGTACATAGAAAATGTAGTTAAGTTATATCAAATTCATAAAATTGACCGAATTAAATTTGTAATATTTAATAATATAGAACATTTTTCTCTCCATTGTCTCTATTATTGTTTAATTTAGTTAAGTTATTTCAAACTCATAAAATTGACCGCAGCGCGCAACTGTTATATAAGTTTTCGGGTAGGGGATTATAACACTTAGATACCCCCGGTGGGTTTTATGACCGCCGCCTGCAAAAGGTATATGCCCGTTGAGATACTTTTTATTTTAACAAATTATTTTTATCGAGTTCTTCATACTTCCTTAAAGTATAACAACATTTTCAATATGCCTACTTCAGTAATTGTTTTGGTAACGATTGATTTAATAATACCATATTCAAAATGTGTTCAATAGAATTTCATTAATTTCACACCTGCTATTTTGGCATTAAATGTTGAACTACAAATACATTTTATGTACCATTTTCCATTTTTGAAATGAACTTAGCATCAACATAAATAATAACGACGCAACTATGTAATTAAAAATTACGAGTAGAGCTGTTGATATTATGACAAATATAGCAAGTAAAATCAGTCATGTATAAATGTAAGCAAATAAGCATAGGACAGCCGGGTATTTATGTATTTGCATTGAATGTACATGTTTATGGTAGACCTAGACCTTTTGATGGGACTGCATAAATAATACCGGATGTCCTATGCTTGTTTGCTTACATTTACATTTATAAATGTCTGATTTTACATGCTATATTTGTCATAATATCAACAGCTCTACTCTAATTTTTAATTACATAGTTTCGTCGTTATTATTTATGTAATGGCATTGAATGAACATGTTTATGGTAGATCTAAACCTTTTGATGGGAGAGCATAAGTAATACCGGCTGTCCTATGCTTATTGTTTACATTTTCATTCATACATGTTAGATTTTACAGTCTATATTTGTCAATATTTTTAAATGACAGCCAATTGTCATACTGTTATTACTTTTACTCATTATATTATTATTGCCACTACTATCAAGAACACTATATAAACAAGCATATAGACTTAATTTTCAGTAATCTTTCCATAACAGAAAATTTTATAAATGTAAATAAAGTAACATTTAGGGTTTTTCCAAAAAGATAATATATAGAAAAGTACGAAAATTATCTAAAAAATGAATATACACTTTTCCAAAAATAAGGCAATAATAAATGATAACATTAACGTTTTATAATTACGTACCAATAATAAATAGGAGAATGGTCCCTGCATATATTAAGAACTTCATATTTGAATAGTACTAGACAGAAACACACTTTAAATGCAGTATTTATTGCGAATCTAAACAAAATCTGTCACTAAATTAACTATCACCTCTGCTCACTTCTTAATTTGTTTTGAATAGTCGGCTTTAGATTTAGAAATTATATAAACTGGAGGTTGACAATTATCATTAAATATCTAGATATTATAAGCATCGCTTACGCTGTGTAATATTTGTTGATTATTAGGAATATATTTTAAAAATGACTTGCTATTATTTTTTATCTGAGTAATTATATGTTGTTGTTAGTATTTTAGATGACGAAATTTTAATCAGTGATTATGCAGATATTTCAATTTAATTCAATTTCATCTTTGAAAGGGACCAAATAAAATTGCAGTGTCATACATGTAGATATAATCATGTAATTTGTCATTTACTAAACGCATAGGTACGTATGCAGTAAAGAAAAATAAATTCGTCTGGCCATCAAACAATTTTCTTAAATGGAATAATTGTAATAATAATAATCATTTATTGCTGCATTATAATGCAGTTATTTTCATTTAAACTCACAATTCAGGAGCTGGGGCTCATAAAATGGATTTTAACATATATCTGACAAATACTTTTTGGCAACTATATTGGCGAAAAATATATTGTATAGAAAAAATAAAAAAAATACTGTACTATATATTTGCAACCTATTTGTAAGTTTTCAAAGTTGACAAACAGGTATTGTCAAAATCACTGTTATTTGAAAAGATATTTACCACTTTTATTGCCAAAAACAATGTGAAATTGCGCTTTGGTACTATTATTTATGATCATTGTAGAGTTGTTATCAAAGTTGTTTTTCTTATTGGCATGTTTTGACAAAAATATTATCGTTACTCCCTTATAAAATACGTATAAGAAAGAAAGTAAGGATAATTTTAGTATTGTGATGGCGACATTTAACTTCGAGATTTTTCCAGATATCCACTTTTGAATTCGCTTAACGACGATATAGTGGTTTTTACCAACATATATGTATCTCTTTTTCTCTCTCTGTGTGTGTGTGTTACCATAAAAACGGCCAAACGGTTGAAGGTGTTAATACGAAACTTTATACTTAAAATCTGGTTACATTTTAAAGGACATCGACTCAAAGTAGTTTCGTTTAATATATGTATAATCAAAATAAACCTTGTTGTACCTTAGGTGTAAGGTTCTATATGCATGTCCTCAGTTTAGTTTAGTTTTTCTGGTGCACACACTTCCGCCACTGTGTTTTGTCTCTTGCAAGCTCCTTCGCTCTTCGCTGCGTTAGGCCACGTTCCTCGAGTATTTTCTCCACATAGCAACCGCTACTTCTAGCTGCTCTCTTATTGTCGAGTTTCTTATCCGATCTCTCTTCATTACTCCTAGGACTCCTCTGAGGTATTTTATTTCCATACTTTGCAGCCGGGTCTTCAATCTTCAGCTGGGTACTTTGGTAAGTACCCAGCTTTCGCATCCGTTAATCAGGACTGGGCTCAACACTGTTGCATATACACGCGTCTTAGTTCTTCTCGATATTTCTTTTTTTCGTATAAAAGCGGTTCTCATTAGGTGGTATAATTTAGCTGCAGTCTCTATTCGAAATGATATTTCTGTTTCGTGTGTTCCCGTACTGGACTCCTAAGTATTGAAATACTTCTACTTGCTCTAATTCGTGGCTGTCTATTTCTATATTTAATTCTGTTTGTGGTTGCCCCAGTGTCATGACCTTGGTTTTGTTGATGTTGATCTTTAAATTTCGGGTTAATAGAGCTTCATTCCATATGTCAATACAACCAAATCGTTTGCAAATGCACATACGTTTAGGTACTCTGCTCCTAAGTTTCTGTGCCCTATGTAAATGACTTTCGTTCGTGTATTTGTCTCTTTAATAACGTCGTCCATAATCATGTTAAATAGAATTGGGCTCAGAACTCCTCCTTGGCGAAGTCCCACGTTGATACTGAATTCCTGCGATTCCATGTTATTTGTTCTAACTATGTTTCTGTTAACTTTATGAATACTTGCTATTGCTCGTTGTAATTTGATCGATATTGCTTTCTGTTTTAAGCTTTCTGGCATTTTTTCCTCGGTACTTTGTCTAGAAAAGTCAAGAGATAATTCTTTCCATATTCTCGAGTACCTTCTTGTAGCTGTTTAATAGTAAAAATATGGTCCTATGTCAATCTCCCTTTCCGGAACCCGCTTTGTGACTGTTCCATGGTTGGTTCAAGTTCCTGGTTTAGTCTTTTTACGAGTATTTTCTCATATACTTTAAGCACTATACTTAATAATGTAATGACTCGGTAATTGGCGCAGTCATGTGTGCTTCCCTTTTTAAAGATTGGGATAATAACACCCATTTTCCAGACCTCTGGTATCCTTCCCTCGTTCGTTTACTTTAGTGAGAAAATCAAAATTTACTAAGTTTATACAAATATCTAAAGAATAGAACAGTACTCAAAACTGAGTTTAAAAATGATTTTATACAGATCTGTTGAAAATTTCTACTGGAGGAAGGGTTTTTACTGTTATCGAAAAACAGTTTCCACAAATCAAATATTTAGCGCAGATTTACTAAAATTATGCAAATACTCAATTGGAACAACTTTAGTAAAAGAATATTTCTAATATCGACATAGGAATTAATCTGAATAGTTCGGGTCCATAAATGCTTGTTGTGTTTGTAAAATAAAACGCCTGAGGTTCTGGTGGTAGTGGCATATTTTAAGCTTAATAATCATTTTTCAGGTTTTTATAAAATTGTTCTTGTTGAGCCTCCTGATAATTGCACATTCACAGAAACACCGATAAATACATCAACATTGAGGCAGATCAGTTTGTGTTGATAGCCTTGATAATCGTTCACAGGGTCACAGCAGCACATGGGAATAGAATGACATTGAGTAGGTCAGTTCTTGTTAATACACAAATGTTGGCCTTGATTCGTTTCTCATAACAGCATAGAATTCTTACACAGTCCCATGATTTATTTACATAAGTGTATGATGTCCAGTAATTTACCACAATATTGGGGTCCTACTTAGACACAAACTTCATAAAAGTCAAATTCTTTAATAGAATTTGAATGAGTCAAATTCTTTAATAGAAAATTCTTAGTGCTAACAAATTACTAATGAAACAATTCTGCGTGTGCTTATTTTTAGGTTATTAAAGTTGATTACCTACGTGGGCAAATTTCCGCCGAATAAATAGAAATTATTATCAAATGACAGGTTTCACTTAACAACATTAGTAGGTTAGATGTTTCTATATTACGTTCAGCAATAATTAATAACTAAGCTTACTCTAGTGTGTGATGAGGCATATGCTATTAAAAAAAATGCATTCGTGAGCGATCGTCATATTTATGAAAGTTACAAAAACAATATCGTGAATCGTGAATGCAGCTCTTACAGACGTATGCGATACAGTGGGGTGCTTATAAATGAATGACGCGCTAATAGTTGCAGATCGATGTTTATATGGTGTTACCTATAATGATTGTCATTGAATTATCCAACAAGCATTTCTAACTGCTACAATGACAATGCAATATGAATTTTTTTTATTTATAAGTTTTAATGTTATCTAAATTCAACTACATTGCTTAATAATCTTAAACTAAACATTCTTTTCCGCCAGAAAAAAAATAAACAGAAAGAGTTGAAAATTACTTAAATAAACATAAACTCTAAAATTAAAAAATGGCTTGATTCTGTAAATGAAATAAAGACAAAGAATTTCTTCGATAGAAAACGAAGAATACCGGTTGTCACTAGAATATTTCCCGTAAAATCACACAAGAGACTAATTCAAGTAGAAGACCTGATAATAGGAAATTCTTCGGCAACGGTTTTGACATACCATTTACACTAAATTTGAGTATTATAAGCTTGTTCTATATACAGATACCTGTTAGATATGTTTCTATTCAGGGCAGTGGCGGCTGGTGAGCGCGTTTTGGCGGTGCAGTTGCGTGGACGGGACTGGTTCGTTTGTTGTCGGTGATATGCTCGACATCTGGGAGTACATCGCCGATAATAGGCGAGTCGATATTGTCTGTGTGGTTGCTCACGCCCCGAGCCGCCACTGATTCAGGGTGAGTTTTTTTTGTCTTGAGACAACGTAATATCTCTAAACCACTGCATCAAATCAAAAAAAGATCTTAATAAGATTTGTTATAATGTAGGGGGCTCACTGAATGATGCCGAACTCGACCCCCCCCCCAGAGTGAGAGGGGAGACAACTTTGAAATATTAAATGGGAACCCCCATTTTGTATTGCAGATTCGGATTCTACGCCATGTGGTGGTGGTCTTATATGATGGTAACACCCACGCACTACATACAAGGTATGTTCACATATTAGTATACATGTATATAGTTACATAGAATTCTTATCAAACATTTTTGGATATTATTAATCATTTAAAATTAATTTTTTTATTAAAACAATATTACCAAGAAAGGATTGCAGTGAATAAATCGTCGACTATAGGAATTTTGTGGAATTATATGCAAATTCAAGATATTTATTTTAAAATAAATTGAAGAACTGCTAGATATTCCATTTACTTTTCAATGTCGTAAATTCACCGGAAGTAATAAGTCTTATTTATGAATAGCTATTTTTAAGTGTAGTTGTTTATATTGACAGATACTTGTAGAATGAACCAGTTAAAGGCTGTGCAAACAACAAACGTTATTGTGAACACTAATTATGACACTTAACGGCATCAATGTTATCAATGAGTGTGCACGCAAATGGTTACGGGTTTATTCATAATTTTAGCAAGGGGTAGTATAAATTAGACCTGTGCTCGCTAGTTTTACAATAGATTCCACAGGGTGGATATTTGATTAACTTATGAAGTTGACCTAGGAATGAGCCACATATTTGTAACTGTGGGAACATCGTAGCTACGTAAAACCTAGACTAGCATTATTTTATTTAATTATTTTCTTGATAAATTCTTGTGTCATAATGTCTGAATATTCATACAAAAATATTTTCTAAATTTTAATAACATATCTAATAAAGGTATAATAAATTACTGGTACAATATAAATTGTTATTAGCTTTGTTAAAATATAATGTTCGTGCATACTTGTTAATATGTTATGAATTTGTTAAATTCAGTTATTATATAATCACTTATAGAGTGATTTTTGTAATAACCAATTATTGTAAAAGGTATTTGTAACAAGAAGATTACACAGTTATAATGACTATAAATAAAAAAACTTGTTATTGTTGTTATAGAACTATTTGTTTTATCTTTCTCCCAACTTCACCCATCAAAGTAAATAAATAAATAAGATATTCAGAGAGGAGGAGTCTAGGCTGGTATTTTATACTTATCAAGACACAGAAGAATATCCAAAAGGTAAGAATGGCCAACACGTGATCCACTGCAAACTCACTAATTATGCAATTATACCTGCAGCTTGTTTGGACGAAGTTGATGTTTTTTTCATTCAATTTAAATCCAGTCTACAGTTTATATAAACTGTTTTTTTTTTTATGAATTGATATTACGTAATTGGTTATTATAGATGAATCTGATCTAGCCCATCAAGGCCTTGTAAAAACAAGAAAATATTTAACCGGTTCAATATAAGGTATTCATGCACATATAAATAAGAATTTTGCATTTGCTCACTTATATAATCTGTGCTTTTGTTCTATAAAGAATACAAACTGAAAAGATGTTGAAGATATTGTGCATTGTTATTGTCATTTTTATGAATATCGCGAGTTTCGAATCTTTAAAAGATCCTGATTATTATGACAAAGTATTCGCAAGAGATAATTATTTTTAAATATTCTACTGATATGTATAACAAGCAATTGTAATAGGTATAGATAGATAGATAGATAGATAGATAGATAATTTTATTCGTTCCATGATACAAAAAGTATGCTAGTAAAGAACACGTCAGAGATATCACAGGTAATGATTAATACATGTACACAAACATTTTAAAATTTCAAATTATATTCAAAGAGCTACTTAAATTGTAAAACACTTTTGATTAATTTTCATAGACCCAATGTCCTCAGCAATTCAGGAACTCCTCCAACGAATAGAACGCATTGCCCATCAGAATGTTCTTTACAGTTAGCACATATCTTTGTAGAGAAGCATTCTCCAGACCACCAACCACGGCGTTTAACTTGTTGTATATTTTAGGTCCCCAGTAGTCGCCTCGTATGCCTCTTTATTACGTGTTGCGTAAAGGTGTGTGTCGCCATTTTTTGAAAAGGTATGCTTGTTTTCATGTACGTATTTTGCTGTTGTTAATATTTATATATACATGGAATTGTAAGTATTCTTTGGCTTATAAACCATGGTTTACACGATTCATCTGATTTTAGATTACACAACACTCTCACAGCTCGTTTCTGGAGCAGAAAAACCCTTTCACCACCACCAGAAGCACCCCAGACCTGGATTCCATAGCGAGCCACGGCATGGAAATTCCCAAAGTATACCTGTCTCACAGCTTCATAGGTGAATATGGATTTCATTCTTCGCATACTGTAAATTGCGGCAGTCAGCTTGTCAGCAATCCCTGCTACATGTGGCAACCAGCTAAGCCTGTCGTCCACTGTGAGTCCTAAGAACTTCATAGTTTTCATCTCTTCGCTTGTTCCCCTTGCAAATTGTATCCGTTGCGTTTTCTTGTTATTCACGCGGAGACCATTGCTTGCGAACCATTCTTCAGCTTCCTGCATCACCATTTCTGACTTGTAATCTCTATCCTCTTTCGACGATGCCTTTGCGAACATCGAGGTGTCATCCGCATATAAGAAAATGTGGTCGGCTGATATATTTACTTGTAGATGGTGGCCCAAGGGTAGACCCCTGAGGTACGCCTTCTGTAACATCCATTAAGCACGATTTTTGCCCGTAGAACTCCACAAATTGCCGCCTACTCTGCAGATACGAAGCCAAGAGACTATGCCCAAGTCCCCGAACCCCCTAGTGCTGTAGTTTTTCCAATAAGATGGTATGGTCCACTGTATCGAATGCGCGCGTTAGATCGCAACACATCAACTCAGGGTATTCTTGGTTGTCCAACGCTTTCATCAAATGATCAAATATGTCGATTATAGCTGTACTAGTTGATCTGTTTTTCCTGTATCCATGTTGCGCATCATAAAGTGCGTTCAGGTCGAGGTAGTCTACAAGTCTAGTGGCAACGACATGTTCGAAGATTTTCGACACAGCGGGCAATACAGATATTGGTCTATAATTTTGGGGGTCTTCTATATCTCCTTTCTTGTGGATAGGAACCACTCTACCTATTTTTAATTCTGATGGAAATAGCCCCTCCATTAGGCATTTGTTCATCAGTTTTGTCATTGGTGCTAGTATGCTATAAATTACAGTCTTCAATAACCTTGTGGACACGCCATAACAGTCCAGTGCAGCTTTTGGTTTAATTTTATTAACCAATACTGTAATTTCATCTTCCGTCACTGGTCCAAAGTAACAGGATCCACTGTAGGCCACATTTGCCCTCTCCAGGTATGTTGAAAACCTTTTCATATCATTACCGATTTTATTCACCCTGGAAACACCTGTTGTCTAATAATTATTCAATATTTCCGCGGTTACCGTCATAGGATGTGTTCTTGTTGACTTTTGCTTTGTTTCCTGGTTGATTATCCTCCATAATGTTTTTTGTTTATTTTCAGAGTTGCTTATTTGTCTCATATAGCTCTCCCTTATATTATCATTCAAGGCAGCCTTATAAGTTTGTTTGTATTTATGATATTCCTGATGTACAGCAGCAGCATTGTTTTTTGTTACATTAGCCGTAGTTGCTAAAGCATTTAAAGTGTTCCTCATTTTTTCAATTTCTGGAGCTAATTTTTTGTTAGGTTTGCGTTGTTTTATTTCTTTTTCAGGAAATGCTTGATGGTAAAGATCACAGAAAATATTAAAAAACGTCTTGGACGCATCAACTGCGGATTTATTTGCAAAAGCATCGTTCCATGGGTATACAGAGCGACTTTGCTTAAAGTTATTTATGATTCTATCATTTATTATCCTTATACTTTTCACTTCTTGTTTATTTTCCGTTATTTCAGGCATATAATCCGTATAAGTTATTTTCTGAGCAAGGTGGTCAGATATATGGAGATTCAGTGTTTTCGTCTGATATTCGCCCTTTCCTATGTTGGAGAAGACATTGTCTATACAGGTTGCTGTGGTCTGTGTCACCCGAGATAGTTCTACCATCATAATAAATAAGTTGTGTGACTTAAGCAGATCCAATAAAGCATCTCTCTGTATTGTTTTGTCTCTGAAATCTACATTAAAATCACCCGCAAGAGATATGCGTCTTGTGGGTATCTCCATCCATCTCTAATTTGACTAGTATGTCATTAAGTTTATTCAAGAAAATATTGTTATAGTATAAAGGCATACGTTAACAATATAATATGGAAAGTTATGAAAGTTACCAAATTTTAATTAAATAAACGTAGAAAAATTTATTATGATGTGTTTAAAATAAAATTTATTAGGTTTATCATAATAGAGGTTTATCGTATTTAACAAGTATTCGAATTTTATAATAAACCACCTGTATATGGAAAGGTTGACCATGTTCATTTTTCTTAGAAGTTCAAAATATTCTGGAAAGAAGAGAGTTGAATATTAGTTGTTATTTTGTAAAATGTATTATAAATTTGTAAAAACTTGGGTAATTGACGTTTATGAGGTGATAAAAATATTTAGAATCTTATTTTGAAAGGTGTATAGATTGTATTGTAGAACAGTTCCCGGGAATAATTTGAAATACAGGAACTGTCATTATTTGACATTTTGTTCAAAAATATAGATGTAGATAGGTATTGGGATATGAATATGTACAGAAGGGTTGATAAAATTATGAAAAGAATTTAGATAATCAGATAATACAATTTTAAGAAGTATTCTAGGTATATTAGAGAATTTAAAAGCTATGTTGTTAATTGTTATTGCTGTTGTAAAACTTTGATTGGAGAATAAAAAATGAGAAAGGATTACTAGGGAAATGAATAAATAAACGAGGGAATTTTTCGAATTCTAAAAAACGGTAGACGTGTTTTTTGAAAAAGGAATATCTTTACTGATATTAACGCGATAATAATCCTAAAATAGTGTTTAAAAGGAGAATTTTTCAAATTCAAAAATACAAGAGACGTGTTTTTTCAGAAAGAAGATAATTTCTGATATAAAACACGAATACAGTTAATTATAAAAGAGAAAAGTGTGTCCTGAGTGAACTACGTTAACTACGAATAAATTAATATAAAAAAAAATAATAGTACTTACAAATTTGTACAAGATCCACGTATATCCGAAATAGGGTTGTTGTCTCTGGGATCATAGAAGTTTTCAGGAGGCTATTGAGTACCAGAGTTTTGAAATTCCAAAATGTTGAAGTAATCTTCAAAATCCGGTTATTATAAAAGGTAGCTGATTCCAGAAGTACTGGTGTTCAAAAGAGGCAGATTATCACAAGAGATCCATAAAGGTTGGTAAATTTCACAAGTTCCGGGTGTATAGGAGAATTTGCTGTGCACTAAGAGATTCGGCATCCTAATAAGAGGACAATTTATTCCAAACGTCGAGTAAGCTCCTGTACAGGATAATTGGTATTCTTTCTTCAAGAGTTTGAACAAGATTGAAGTTGAACAACATCAAAGAAAAAATATCCGTTCAAAAACGTCATCAGGAAGTGGATAGTTATTCATCTGAAAGAAGAAAGCAATTAAGTATTACCATTTTAGTATATTATTTGTGTCAGTATTAAAGAAAGATAACATTTTGTGAATGTTGGAAAAGATTTAATTATTTGCAATATAATTCAGTATTGAAATAGACTGAACTAGTAGTTATTACAACAAGTACATATGTTATAAACAACACAAGTTATTTTTAATTCTCTACTATCCAGTAATATGTTAAGATATGAATAATTGTCATTTATATAAAAATTTATGGAGTTATCAAACAAGTAAATAGTTTTGAACACATTATAATAATATTATAAATTAATCTGAAAAAGAAAGTAATAGAAAGAATTACTTAATTTTGAATTTCAATAATAAATAATATCAGAGCACGTACCTGAATTATTTAGTTACATTTGGAACTATACACCTTAGATTAAATATTTTCTAAGCGTCAAATATTCAGTTTCCGTATTAAAATATTGTTAGCAAATGTCCAGTATTTAAAAAAGCACGAAGTTTGAATATAAACATATTATTTATTAGTTGAGTATCGTTTTATTTTATCATAATCAAATTATCAACTAAAGGAAATATTGTAGTAAATTTATAACCTGAAAGAAATAAATGTCATTTGTCATATTGAATTGGAATCTGTTTATCATTGTTTTCTTACCGAAGGAATTAAGTAAATGTTATAAGAAGTATAATCTGAGGAATCAAAAATCCACTTAATAAAGAAAAATAGCATTTCACATACAACAATTTAACATTTAGAAATTTGCAATAAATAAACTGGTAATAATTGTTTTATACAACTACAATGAAATGAGTAGTGGTGACATCTAGGTGTTTTATTGAACACTCGTTAGTAGACTGGAATATTTAAAATATAGAAAGTATTATGATAATACAGAATTCAGTAATATATAAGATGTTAGTTTAGGAAATAAATAAGTAATTTAAAAAAGGATTATTGAGATTTATTAAAGTATATGATTGAAGGCAGAGTTAAATACTGTAAATTAAATAAAGAGTTAGGATAGAGTAAAATAATTTATGTAGAGATAAAATATAAAGCTAGTTGGGCATAAAAATAAAACACTTTCGTATAATGAATGGAATATTAGGAAATAAATAAAGATATTATAAAATTAGCACATACGAGGGTTGTTCATTAAATAATAGTAATTTTACAAAACATGTCTAGAGTGTTATTTCATTTCATATACAGTTCAATTTATGACATTTAAACTGTAATAGGAATTAATAATTATTTCGAGGGTTGAACTGATATGTATGAGATATTACCTAGTACAATATATTATAACCGGTTAAATTTGCATACTAATAAATAGGCAATTTATCACATTATCGTAGGCATAGGGATTTAATCACAGCATAAGTCTAAGTATGAAATTTTATTATTATTACATAAACATTTAATTACCGCAAAATAGGCATTTGTAACCGATCAGTTATATATAAAGAAAATATAGGTAGCTAATTCTATTAACGGTAAAATATTAAAATATTCTTAAGGAAAAAACCCTCTGCGTGTCCATTCATTCTTGAACAAAATAACACTATATCCAGGGTTATAGTCCTGTGAAGTTGGCAACCCAATTGGCAAACATATAATATTTTATCGGAGTTCCCGGTAGATATAGAATTGGTCTAAAGTGCTTTGCGACAAATTTCGAGAGTTCTGCAGAAGTTAGCAAAAAAACGGCAAACATCAATAATAAGCTTGTCTATCACTTTTGAGAAAAACAGTGCCTTTTAGATATATTTCTGCACCTCGACTAGAGTTCTTTAAAAATTTTGCACAAAGTTCTGCGAAAATATAAATTTACCAATAAACCATTGTTACTAGTTTAAATATGTTTTTGAATCTTTTATATAACTTGATATACATTTATTTTATTTCGGAGCCAACCGCCCCGTTCCCCGACCCCATCCCCACCAAACTAGTAGAAAGAATAGGTAATATAAATTCGTATGTTCAGTACTCATAATTAAAAAGTAAATATATTTTAGGAGGCGTTGGTAGAGAAAAGGAAAACGTTTCTTCGACGGCCGTTATTACAGCCACGAAAGACTGATGTTATTATTCAAAATTACTTATAATTACTATTTTAAAAACAATATAATTTCAGTACAAAATCCTCTGATAATTTCATTCAAAGTATGCCTAGACATATACCTAGCTGGGTTAAGTTTCTATGTAATGAACTTAATAAAATTATATTTTTGTACTGAGTCTTTTTCATTTACTATTGACAATATTATACGCCAAATCCAATGATGTAGTACAAGAGTAAGTTTATTTAACAATAACAATATTAAAATTAACAGTTGTTTCACATTTTATATTTCCTTGCATCAATTGTATATTTGCTAATTTGGAACTTCACGAAAAATTTTTTTAATAGAATGCTACATTTGTAGCGTAATTGTCTATAGTCTTCTTGCGGTCCAGCACTGTCTTAACTGGAACGTAATGTACTCAGTAATTTCGTATTTAAAATATTGAATTTCATAATTGGGTTCAATTCGCAATGATATGGTGGTAGTATTAGTACTGTTCCATTGTAAGTTTTTGCAAGTTCATCAATCGCATATTTATTGAAATTTTCTTTGTGCACCTTAACTAAATGTAATAGTTTATCTTTAACCGTATCGTTTTGAAAGGATATATTTTTCTCTTGCAACCAACTGAATTTTTCTACTGTGATAAGAAGCATTATCTAATAACGCAACACATTTTTTTTCCAAAGTTGGCAATAACTTTTCAAACCACTCCCCAAAGGTATTTGTATTCATTTCCTCGTGGTAATCATTGGTCGTTTTTGACTCGAACAACAACATGCCGTTTTCAACAATTCCATCTTCTGAACCAATATGAAGAACAGTCAATCGTCTTCTCTTTCCAGTTGAATTTTTAAGACCCGTAGAGAGCCCTTGTAATAATCTTTGCCTTAGACTTGTGACCGTTTCATCTACCCATATTTTATGCACAGTATGGCCTCCATTGACCCATGTCTCATCTAGTTAATAAATTTTTCTATTTCGTTTCCTAAATTCTTTTATTTGACGAAGGTAGCACCATCTCCATGTAACAATTTCATATTTTCCTTTAAAAAACTATTATGAGCTCTTTTTTTGAAAGAGAAATTCATTTCTTTCAACAACTTCCACAATGCTATACGTTTGAGGTTTGGCAAGTTCTCATCTTTATTTACTTTGAATAAAATTTTATCCACTGTTGACACCTCATTTCTATAGAAAAATGAGTGTACTATACGTCTAATAATATTTCGCATATCATCATCAATATTATCCAGGACAGATTGTGCTCTTGTATACGTCTTTGGAGGATTCACATCTTGTGCATTGTGTTCTCGCAAAATATTAAAAACACTTGCAGAGCAGATACCTGCAGCTTCGGCTGTAAAGTCAACAATTCGTGTCTTAGAGTCAGCTGGGCATTCTTGTTGACGTTTGCTAAATATCTTCAGTAAAGTCTCTTTCTAGCACTGTAAGATGTTCCTTTTCTCGTTTCTTCGTCAGTTCTGGCTGTATTTTGCACATTACTGTATAAACAGGTAAAAACAGTGACTTAAATTCAACACTTCTGGAATCTGAAACGTAATTAACCTATAAACAATTTGCTTTGTTTATGATCTATAGATTTTACCTGCAATAAATTTGTAATCATTAATAGAGTCTTTAAAATCCAGAGAAGAATAATAACAACTTAAACAAATACAAGCAGCGCAAACACAAAGAACAATACAAAATACTTAAGCAAAAAGTAGGTACACATATATTTCAAAATAACAGACAATGTTAGTCACAGTCATGTGACAAAATCATAGAAAGCAGATAATTTATATCGTGTGCTGTAGGATTTGAATGTAGCTATAAGAACCAATAGAAAGGCAGTATTCAAAATCACGCGTTGTTCACGAGGCTTTTCCTACTCTATTCGTTCAGTGAATGAAGATAGCACCCGCCATAAGCCACCGACCTCTAGTATCCATTTTTTTTATTCTCTTTTTTATCTTTTGCGTGCCTAAAGAGTTTTCTATTTATACCTGTTTATGGTTATGAATACACACTTATGAATACAATATTTTGCTTGAATTATGTATAGCGCAGAATCACAGACTAAAGTTTATAGCATTAGTGTAATAGGCTTGATAAAGAACACTGTTCAAATTGATACAAGAAAATTGGATGACGTTTTACATTGTACTATAAAATCCTGTCCAATTTTTTGGTACAATTTTATATGATATTCTAAAACGGGCTTTAGAATATAGTCGAAGACATTTTAAGAAGCCGTCTTCTTTCTGCATATTTTTTGAAACCCGATTGATGTCATGTGGAAGGAAGTAACATTTTTAAGATAGATAAATACGAGGGTTGGGGCAAAAGTCACGGCAACTATTTTTTTTCTTGAAGATACCAGTCCGTTTGGAAAATGTGACATATACAGACGAACGGACAAGGTCTTAACTACATGTGTGGATAATGAATAGCACTGAAATATCGTAACACACTAATTTATTACGGTAGTATACTGGGC
Organism: Amphimallon solstitiale; assembly: GCA_963170755.1. Classification (NCBI taxonomy): domain Eukaryota; kingdom Metazoa; phylum Arthropoda; class Insecta; order Coleoptera; family Scarabaeidae; genus Amphimallon; species Amphimallon solstitiale. The sequence goes on from OY720677.1 coordinate 7,147,695, forward strand.
AATATGGCCTTCACCGTGCAAAAGAATGATAACACAGTACACATAAAGTTGACATGACAAACCTGGGCCTAAAGACCCTCAATGTAGTCCCCTGCTACTGCCACCACACGCTGCCAACGATGTGGGAGGCGCTGAATACCATCAGCCTCAGCATTTGCCGCACCATGTGTGAATCGGGTCATCTGTTGGCGCACAGCATTAGCAATGTCCTCTCGTGTTGCAAATCGCTGATGGTATTCAGCGCCTCCCACATCGTTGGCAGCGTGTGGTGACAGTAGCAGAGGACTTCATTGAGGGTCTTTAGGCCCAGATTTGTCATGTCAACTGTATGTGTACGTTATCATTCTTTTGCACAGTGAAGGCCATATTGCGCTGTATACTACAGTAATAAATTAGTGTGTAACGATATTTCAGTGCTATTCATTGTCCATACATGTAGTTAAGACCTTCTCCTTTCGTCTGTATATGTCACATTTTCCAACCGGACTGGTATCTTCAAGAAAAAAAATAGTTGCCATGACTTTTTCCCCAACCCTCGTATATTCCATTTCTAAAAACCTTGCAAAATTACTGAAAAAATACTTTTGACTTTTTGTTATAATATATTCAAGTTTTTTATGAATCTTTACTATGCAATTATTACAGTCGATTCGGAACTATTCCATCAAGACCTTGTAAAAACACGAAAATACGTAACCGGTTTTGTAAAATATACCTACCTAACACGTATAAATAAGAGTGTGCATATTTATCTATTTAATTTGTGGTTCTCTTCTATAAAGAATACTAATTGGAAATATGTTGAAGTTATTGTGCGTTGTTATTGTCATTTATATAAATATCGCAAGTTTGGAATCTTTGAAAGATCCTGATTATTACCATAAAATATACACAAGAGGTAATTATTTCAAATGTTCTATTGATATGTATAACAAGTAACTGAAATAGGTGATATTATCGCCAGTTAAATTTGTATGCTAAGAAGTAAGCCATTTATCACATTAATGTAAGTATAACATTTTATTTACAGCATAAGTCTAAGTATGAAATTGCAATATTATATAAAAATTTAATTATTGCAAAACAAGCATTTGTAACAAATCAGTTATATTAATGATATCTAGTCTAATTATCTCTATAATAAAAAATATTTTTAAGAATGCAGCATTGCGTGTTCCTGATCATTCATTCGTTCTTGAACAAAACAAAACTACAATTCAAAATATATCATTAATGTGTGCTAATTCAATGTATATACAGTGTGGTGATAAAGTTTGGAACAAAATTCATAAAAGCGTTCGATAATGTTTTTAAGAAAATCGCTCGGATAGGTCAATTTTTGTTTTTAAAATGCCGTCTTTTGACGAAATTTTTTTTTGAATGGCGTCATTGGTTTTTAGATAATGACGTCATCGTCATTTTTTTAAAAAACAATTCCCACTGTTTTTTTCAATTTTTAATAGATCTTCTTACTGCTAAAACGGTGATGCACAAAAATTGGTACCTTACATAACCTTTTTTTTAAATAAATGACACATTTACTTCACAATTTTAATAGTTACAATTTAGTAAACATAATCAAAAAAAAAACATACAAAACATATTTAACAAATTAATCAACAGAACTTAAACGCAAATGTTCAAAGTGCCCCCCTCCAACCATTTAGCATTGACCAGCATAACAGTAAACACTTTCTATACTACGCTCAATAATATCTGGCCTAATTTGTTGCATTGCATCACGAATTCTCTGTTGCAAATATTCCAAGTTGTTGGGTCTATTGAAATCAACTTTTGATTTTAAGTAACCCCATAGATAAAAATTTAAGGGCGTTAGGTTGGGGGAGCACGCTGGCCACTCAATTTTCCTTATCCATTTTTCTGTAAATATAGATTCAAGCTATTGAAAGACCTCTATGTTGAAACCAAATATTCTGATGTGGTACGTCGCCATATTCATTATTACGAAAAAGAACTGCCACTGCTGGCACCAAATCATATTGCAAAAAATTTAAATATCGGGCAGCAGTCAAGTTTCCTTCAAAAAAAAGTAAGAAACGCCGTCCTATCATTCCCGCCCATACATTTAATTTGTCTTGATGTTGACTGTGTTATTCCTGAATTTAGTGAGGATTGTCCCGTGACCAATACCTACAGTTATGGCGATGTACTGATCTGTTGAGGCTTCATCAGAAAAAATAATGTTGTTTAAAATATTGTGATTTTGATCACATCGTAACATTAATTCTTCGCAAAATTGCAATCGGCGGTCTGGCTTCTTTCCCGTTCAGTTAAATGTGCCATTTTTTGTTCTTAACTTCAAAATTTAGATTAACTTTTTACAATTTAGATAACTGTCAAACTTTTCCAAGTTGATTTAAATTATTCAAAATTTAGAGTGACTTTTTACAATTTAGATAACCGTCAAACTTTTCCCAGTTAAGTTGATATAAATTAAAGATGGTATTAAAAGGTCCAAAATTCCCACAGATTCTTTATTTTAAATGGTGTTTGGCTACCGGTTTCGTGAATTTAAGAAAGGACTCACATCTTCAGGCCAAGCTTTAAAAACAAAAAGGTGAGCCTGTGACAAAATAATCCACAATACTAAAGCTAGTGATATGAAAATATGTTTAAAAGTTTTATATACAAAAAAAACTGTATTCGAACAATAAATTACTTTCTATGGATAGATGTGGGGTCTATAAACTAGATTGTACTACGTGTTCGTCAACTTATGTTGGTAGGACACATATAAACTTTAAGACACGTATAAAGGAACATTTAAGAGCCTCACGACCTGATAGCACTGCTTTTTCTATCTTTGGCAAACACATCCAAGACAACAACCACGCTTTCGATGTGAATACGGGATTCAAAGTATTACATTTTGAATATAAGGGATATAACCTTAATAACTTGGAGAATCTAGAAATTCTGAAATTAAAAGCAAATAGAGATCAGAATTATATTTTCAATACCCAATTGGTACCTGATGTCAGACCTGTTTTCTCTGTGTTCTTTGACTAAATTGACTTCATCATTTCTACTATTTTGTATATATCATTTTGTGAATTTTTCCTGCTTGTAACGACACTTGTGTGTTTCTAATTAGTACTTCACTTCAATTTTATTAGTTACATACAACATACTCTTTGGTCACTTCGACTCTTCACATGAAGATGTCTCTGTTATATTGAATTACTTCACACAACATTAATTTTATTTTATTTTATTTTCAAAAAGAAAAACTCAAACTTCGTTTCATGTAATAACTAGTAACACATTATATTTTCGTTTACATTTGCAATTATTCGGCTTACTCATATTCAGGAAAATATATATAAATATACCCAATATTTTTCAAACTTAACTATATTCACTATAAATATATTTTTTACAAATCTGACCTTTTTTGAATTAATAAGGTCACTTTGTGTTTGACCGTCTGTTGATTTTGTCCTATTTACAAGATTTTAATGTGTTGTCCGTTCTTCTTTTTTTAAAAAAAAAATTGTTAAGTATAACAAGTTATTACACTAACTTTAATTCAATAATTAATTCAATTCTTACACACATAAAGGAGTCCGAAGTTTTGCTTTAATGTTTTTGAAACGCCCGGTTTCTCTATACTTTTTGTTTGGAGAATACGAGGCAACACGGGTGTTGTTGCTGGTGCAGGAGGAACGATTTGTTATGTAGGATTGTGAGTATAGGTTTAGTTTTCCTCTATGGTTCACTTGTGTAATTTTATTGTTAACTTAACCTTTGACATATTTGAAAGTTATTTCACTGTTTTTTTTTTAAGAAAGTAATTTATTGTTTGACTAATAGAGTTTTTTTTTGTATATAAAACTTTGAAACATATTTTCATATCACTGGGTTTAGTATTGTGCATTATTTTGTCATAGGCTCACCTTTTTGTTTTTAAAGCTTGGCCTGAAGACGTGAGTCCTTTCTTAAACTCACGAAACGGATAGCCAAATACCATTTAAAATAAAGAATCTGTGGGAATTTTGGACCTTTTAATACCTTCTTTCTTGAATTATCCACCCACACATGGCGTATCTTACCATTTTGATATAAATTAATATTTTTGTTAAAATAACTTTTACTTTGTAAATGAGTCATTTATTCAAAAAAATTGTTAAGTAAGGTACCAATTTTTCTATATCACCGTTTAAGGAGTATGAAGGTTTATTAAAAACTGAAAAAAAATGGGGAGGTTGTCATTTAAAAAAATGATGGTGACGTCATTGTGTAAAAACCAGTGACGTCAAAAGACGGCATTTTAAAAACAAAAATTGACCTGTCAGAGCGATTTCTTTAAAAACATTATAGAACGCTTTTATGAATTTTGTTCCAAACTTTATCACCACACCGTATATTCTTTTCTAAATTTATCAAACTAAATGAAAATGCTTTGTTTAGAACATAGGGCGAGGACTAGATTATAAATAATGAACTGTACCAATAGCTCGTTCCTGCCGGTTTAAACATGTTCTTGAATCTTTTATGTAAACTTGATACCAAATTTGTTTTTTTCAGAGGCATCCCCAAACATTGTAGCTCCAGGTAATATTTAAGTTCTTAAAAAGCTTTATATATTATATATTATCAAATTTATCAAAATCATTACACGAGGAGTAGATTATAAATAATGAACTTTACCAATAGCTCGTTGCTGTCGGTTTAAACATGTTCTTGAATCTTTTATATAAACTTGATAAGGATTCGTTTTTTTTTTCAGAGACATCCCCACACTATGTAGCAGAAGCTCCAGGTAATATTTAATTTCTTAAAAAGCTTTATATAGCATCTATACCTAATTAAGAAGTAAATATGTTTTAGGATTGAAAGGTAAACGTAGAGAGAGAGTTTCTATAGGAGACGTTCCTATAATCACGATAAACTGATACTATATAACGTGAGTCTTGATTCAAAATTATTTGTGTAAACTGTTTTAACAACAATATAATTTCAGTACAAAATCCACTGATAATTTGATTCAGTGTATTCCTATGAAATAAAATTTTAATAAAATTATTTTTTTCAATTTTTTTTTATTTATTACTGACACCAAAATCTAGAATGTAATACAAGAGTAAGATATTTTCTATTTACTTAAAGATAGTACATTATATACCAATGACACTGATTTCAATATGGTGGATAAATTTATACAGACCTCTTCTCAGTCTTTTTTATGTCAGCTGTGGTTGAGTCTTACGTTTCGGCATTAATTTGTAGGGGCACCGGTGAACTCGTCACTATTTTTAATCCTTACCCTTTTAAACTAGCCAACTAGTGACCAAAGAAAGTCAGGTAATTTTGAAGGTACCCCTTTGAAACCGGTGATCTCGTCACTTTCACTTAACCCGTAACTGGTGAGGTCAGATTTTTGATACATAACTGGTGAGGTGGGGTTTGACAAACCCCATTGAAAAAATGCTATTTCTGCGAAAACATTATAAACGCTATCGTAATTAAATTTTTTAAACACCTTTTAGTGACTTTTAAGCAGATTACAGTGAGCTATGAAATGAAAAAGTTATATCCATTAGGGAAAGTATTTGTGTTTCAAGCCTATGTTAAAAAAACTGCAAAATTTCACCTGGAGGATATTTATTTATTATACAAGAACTAAAATAAAATACACGAAAACAAATTACACAGAAATACTAAGACGGCTTATAATAAACTATCTAAGAAATAATTTTACAAGTTTAAGGAAGAATAGGTAATATTTAACCAACATACGTTATTGGTTACAATCCACACAACGACCCAGAGTACAGCTGCCACAAATGGGAGTATTACAGTCAATACAAGTGAATCTTGTTTTCTTATCCTTATCTCTTGGGCATTTACCGCATCTAACTTGTTTTTGCAAGGGTTGTGGAACACTGCTTGTTATTGGTTTCATGAGAATTCGACCTATAGACAACCGCAATTCGCGAGGTAAACGGCTGTTGAGCAGTGTTATATTCAGTTGAGGCTCTACAAGTTCTCTAGCAACACTTTTGACAAAATCTATTCTTGTCTTGTCGCTATTTCCAGGAAAACTCGAAAATATCACATATGCATTGACGAGATTAATGTTGAGGAGCGTATAGAAAATAGCAAGCGGCCAGCGGTTGGTTCGTCGACTTGTAGAGTACACGGTGCACTTTTCGTCTAAAGCATCCACTCCGCCTTTCGTTGCATTATAGAGCATAATAATTTCTGGTTTTTCAGTTTCCGGATCAGTTCTACTGTCGTGATGCATAGAGGAAATTAAAAGAACAACTTTGTTCCTTTTTGGTACGAAAGATACTAAGCTGAGGTCATTGGTAAAACCGTAAAGTGTTGACTTTTCTTGCTTTCCTTTTGCCGGCAGGAATTCTCGTGGAACCTCTCTTTTGTTCCTTTTCAAAGTGCCAACATATGTCAAGCCTCTTTTCTGTAGCTCTTCTACAAGCTGGATTGATGAAAACCTGTTGTCGGCCGTAATGTTTCGGTTTGTTCCGTTAATTGGAGTAGCTAGGCGTAAAACCGACTGTGTAGGTTTTGCCATTTTTCTCTCGACTTCAGACAGTGTATCTCCATCGCTGTCTTTACCAGAGTAAATATAGGCGTTTAGAAAGTAGTGTGTCTTTGCGTCGTTCAATACCATCACCTTTAGACCATATTTGCGAGGCTTGTTGGGAATATACATCCGAAATTTACACCGGCCCCTGAATCCTACAAGCATCTCATCGACGCAGGCGTATTCTCCTATGGAGTAACATGCTTGGCATTTTTATAAAAGTTTCGAACACCCAAGATATTGCAGCAGTGGCATCAACCTTTTTTCTTTCTTCCCTATCTAAAGCATTATCAAAGCGAAGGCACGCTAGAATGACCAAGACTCGCTTCAAAGATATAGTGCAGCGAAAGATGTCACGTCCGGTGCCATCTGTAGCAAATAGTGCTTCCAGATCTTCATGATTTGATTTAAACACTGAAGAATATAACAAGATCCCCAGAAATGCTCTAAATTCTACAATATTTATATCTCTGTAGTCGTACCGATCTGGTGTAGAAAGATGCTGTCTAAGCTGTAATATTTTTTCGTTCGTTCGGAGAAGTATTTCGTTTAATATTTCGTCTGTAAACAATAGTTCCCAAGAAGAAAGAGGCCTACAATACTTTCCCATCCGTTTTGCAGGACCAATGATGCCTGGTAGATGTGAAATTATGTTATTATGTCTCGTGCGAACATTTGGATTCGGAGGTTCAGCAGACCACTTGAATTTGTTCTTCCCATAAAATGCTTTAGAATTGCTTTTCTTTCTTTTTTCACTATCACTATTGGTCTGGCTATCATCCTGAGACAGCTCTTGGGCGGAATCACTCTCATGATCACTGTGAAAGTTCGGGTCAACGACATCTTCTTCATCGCCACTATAATTGCTTTCTAAATCATTGTAAACATCTGTAGCCCATTCCTCAAAACGAGGATCATCAGTTCTCATTTTATAAACAGAAGATGTAGACGCCATAATACAGTTTGAAACATAAAAAGTAACGTATTTGGTGAGGTGGGGTTTGGTACACCCCAAACTGAACTTGAATCGAAATTGATCAAAACGTCGAACGTATTTCGTATTGATGGTCAACTGATTGAAAGCTACACGAACGGTTGCCGATCCCCCACCACTCCTTATCGCGCGGGCGCACTTCTTAATTTCGATGGGGTTTGGCAAACCCAACCTCACCAGCTACGGGTTAAATAGCTATTAGCAACCACTAGTAGGATTATCTTTATTATCATGAAACTTTGGATAAAATATTTTGAAATTTGCTATAAATTGACTCTCTTGTAAAACGATTGCATTTGTTTGCTACAACTTGTTACATTGGTGTCTCGTGTATAATGGAAGCTCTAGTTGTCGATTTTATATACAGCCAACGAGGTAAAAAAATGCTGGTGTTAAACGATTTCAAATTTAAAAAGAGGAAAGTTTTAAAAAACGCAAGAATTCTGTGGAGCTATGCTACATCGGGTTGTGGAGCAAAATGTCATACCGATGGTAAGCACTGTTTTTTTTTCATGTTTGTGTATTTTTATTTTTAACGGCGAGATCTGTTAAAATCAAATGTTACACCGGGAGAACAATTTATTTGTCAATAAGTAGGCTATTTCCTTTCTTGAACACTATTGTAGGATTCCAGGGATCATCTCTTTTATACAACGTAAACATATTTTTAATATACTGACAAAGAAAGAAACTATTTTATTAATCCATCAGAAATATATGTGTGTCTTGAATAGTTTTATCATAAAGAAATTATATTTTTGACTTTAAGGAACTCTTATAATCTCAAGTTCCTGAATTAGGTGGTGTAAATAAAGTCACTGTAATATAACAAATAATATTCTTGTGGGTGGTACCCACTGTGCAAGAAACGTCACAATTCGTTTAAACAACTTCCATTTTAGGTTAAAAACTAACGTTCTAATATGTAATACTGTTAACTTCCAATTAACTTTTGATTTGCACCTCTAATATTGGAAGTTTATACAACGTTATTCCTGAAAGTGTCAGAAACGAAAACTTATAGTCAGTTTATACGACTTCCTTTATATACTAAGAAAGAACGGTTCTGTAGGTATGAATTTCAACTTCAATATGACTTTGAATGCGCACTTTGACGATTGACGTTGTTGCTAAAAGCTATAGTGACGAAGCGTCACAGTCGTGCACAAGACTTCCTTTTTAGTCTAAAACATAACGTTTACATAAATATGAATAGAAACTTCCAAATAACTTCTAATAAAAATATTAACAGGGAATTGGGATTTTGCTGCTTGGGAGCAGTGCTACTAGCAGTAACGCATTATAACACGAGCAGTGGTACTAGTAAGTTGTACATACGCGGTAAACATCTGTTTAGGTATGTATATTGTAAAAGTTAAGTATTAAATAGATAAACTCCAGTGATTTGTTTAATTTCCATATAATCAATCCCACAAACAATGGGACTAAGAAACCAAGGAAGAATACTCAAGAATTTATTCAAAACGGAGAGGAAGTTCATAATTCCACTAGGAGGGCCGTAATTTCCAGATGAATCAAAAGTGAGTATGTACCTCCTATTTAAATTTTACAAGGATCAAAGAGATAAATCAGTACGCGAATGCAATAGGTAGTAGATACAGTAGTAAGTCGCATCGTCTGCCGTGACATCACAGACAAGCAAAAAGAAATAGACAAATATTTAACTCGGCGTCTGTTTTTTTTGTAAACATAAATTTAAGCTGAATAGATTCACATTGCATTCCTTTCCAATTTAATTTAATATTTGAGAAAACGTTTTGTAATTTTATTTAAGGACATATAAAACATTTTATAAATCATTTTACCGTTTTATATTTAAGCATAATTACATACAGGGTGTTAGAAAATTTATTATTTGTTAATTAATGCATGCAAATATGACAATGTTAAGAGACATTTCACCTATTTTGAGCTATTTAAAAACTGTTAAAATGGACACAATAAGAGCTCTGCTTAAATTAATTTTTGAAGTAATGGCGACAGAGGAAGGCTTGTGATGCTCCTGCAAAAGCATATATTTGAACATAAAAAAATCATAATGCTGCAATAACTGTACAAAGTGTAAGGTAGAAGGGGATTTCATAAATAATCGAATGACATTTAGAGAAACCACTTCATAATTAAGAACTGACACAAAATTATTCAACTATATAGATGAAAATCTTCATAAAACTAATACCATATTGACGCAGCTGGAAATTGGCTAGTCTCACATACTTGTTTGGATTACATGCATTTAGTATTTAGTATGTTTAGGTGTTGTGAAACGTTTGATTATTTTTTAGGTAAAGGGAAACAGGGAAGTTTAAATGACTGAACAACAAATATCAAACGTATGTGAGCAGTTAAAAGAATTTAGAAATTGTATGCCAAAAAAATTTAATCGCCTTCCACGATCAATTTTAGAAATGGATCGTTGGAAGGCAACATAATTAAGACAATTTTTGTTATATACTGCCCCAATTGTGTTAAAGAGAAATTTAAGTTCAGATCAATTTAATCATTTCTTAAGCTTTCATTGTGCCATTAGAATTTTAGTAGATGAAACTTTATATCATAAATATAACGAGTTTTCCAAAATATTGTTAACTTACTTTATAGAAAATTTTGGTGCTCTTTATGGTAAGAAATATGTCAATCATAATGTACATAATTTAATTCACTTACCAGAAGATACACAAATTTACAAAAATTTGAAGCTCTCGATAACTTTAGCGCATTCAAGTTTGAAAACGCAATGCATGAAATAAAGTTATATATGAAAACATCAAACAGACCTCTTAAACAACTTATTAATAAAGTAGATCAAATCAGAAAATATAGCGAAACAGAAACTTCGGAACATATCCCCAACTTGCAAAAGAGTACCTACGCGTATGTATGTAATTATACACATTTTAAAATGAGGTAAACTGTGTAAAAGTCATTATTATATTATTTTTATATACCGGTTTTTTAGTTTTCGTATGCTATAGTACAATTTGGCGATACGTCGTATTCTATCATACCATCATCTTGGCTTTAGGAAACTGGCAAATCCTGTTATTGGCTGAATAGTAGGTCCTTGAAACTTAATAGTTCGTGCAGTAGAGCCAGAATCAATTTGGAAACTACACGAAGTTAAACTTTTGGTAAACTGACGTTTAACTTTTTCATATTCAATACAACATAGTTTTTATATTTTAGATTTCTACGAAGAATCATTTTATAAAGAAAAGCATTTTACAAGTTCCTCGTCCTCTTCTTCTTCCTTCTGAAATTAATTTTTCGAATAGAAAACAATTTAAAAGAAAATTAAAAATTAAAAATCCAATTGACGACGACTTACCCCAACTTGAGGAAGAAATTTCTGGTAAATAAAGAAATTACATTTTATATTCACTTTTCAAACTATGTCTATGTATAATAATATCAACTTACAGGTGACAGTGACCCACAAAACACCGATAACCAAATATTTAATATTGAAGAATCGTTTGACAATTTGCGAAAGGAAATTGATGGTACTTAATACATATATTTTGGGAACCATTCAAATACGATTTTATTTACTATTTATTTTAGCCACTGGTAGGTTACTAGCCCTAGAAGAAGTTACGGAAGGAGCTATTGCAATTCATGCCATCCAACCGATTGCGTCAGGTACTGAAGAAAACAACATACAAATTGATAACAGAGAGAGTAAGCCTTTAATTTTGATTTTTAGCTGCAACGCATGACATACATAGGTGGATACAATGAAAGGAATTTTGTTAACACATACCAACAAAATTTATTAACCAATTATATGGCAACTTTTTGTACCTGGACGAACCAAAAAAATAATTTTCAGCTTTCCTGCTTAAAATCTATATGTATCATAAAAGGTACTCCTAATTTTCTAAAGTAGTTATGTTTGAATTGTAAAATCGAAGCTAATAATTATTTCTTAGAGGGGTAAACGAAAATTATCAAAAAATTACCGATAGACGTTTCCAGCTAGCAAGGATGGAATGCATGAAACATGCAAACCAAGGATACCAGCTGGCGACGACAAATTGAATTTTTTTTTAATCTCAAATTAGATTTATTGTATGTACCTAAATTTAGAAAATTATTGTTATTAAGGGATTGTATGCTATTCAACTGTTTTATTAAAATATTTTATATTTCAATAATACAAATTTTCATTTCTCCTAGAAATACTTAATTAATTATTAAATAATTATTATAAAACTAACGCTAGGAAAAGTTTATTATACTTTCAAATGCGACGTTGCAGAAAGTGTTTTCTTGAAAGTTAACGTAACGTCATGTGTAAAAGTGCCCGTGACCGCTGCAGTTTATCTTTTATTAACTTGTAAAAAGTAAGTTTAAAGCACCTTAAAAAAGGAAGTTGTCCAAACTTCTCGATGTCAACGTGCAGAGCACATTAAAAATAGCAAGTTGTTAAAACGTTTTCCAATATTCGTTAAATTAACTTCCCAAAAATTTGGTGCGAAGAACGTCGCATTTCAAACATCATAATAACTTTTTGGTGCGATGTTGGTGTGATAAAGTCGCTGGGACAGACATAAGAGCTTCAGGCTACGTGTCTGTAACGTCACAGAAGGTGTAAACGTAAAGTCACAAGGTTACAATGTAACGTTAACACAACGTTTATTGGAAGTATTCTTGCATAGTGGGTATTCACACACTACTTTGTCAAATCTCTTATGGTTATGAAGGTATATGTAAGTTGTAAATAAATTTCAGATCTAAATGTAGTTTATAAACATGTGATGTGTTGAAGAAAACAATAAAAGTATTTTTATTCTACTATGCCTTTTTATTTTTCTACACTACTTTGTCAAATCTGTTATAGTTATGAAGGTATATGTGTTCGCTAATCGCTTGGGTCCAAAAATTAAGCCGCGATTAAAAGTGCCGGGATGGCCCGTGTCCATTTGTAGATACGGTGACTTACGTATATGCATTTATACGTAAAACCTATATGCATATATGCATGTGTTTGGGATACACACATACAATAAGTACCATTGCCAACAATCGAATGCACAGACACCGGTGTTTCGACTTTTGAGGTCTCATCAGTGTACATGGAGACTGTCGACAATGGCTTTAAAACTTAAAACGCTACTTATGTCATTTTTGCGTGTTAAATGCAGTGAAAGTATCACAGCGACATCTAACACCCAAAGGACGACACAGAGAAAGCGATGGCTTCTGACGACATGTTCTGTTATACAGAGACCTGTATGTTAATTGTGTATCCCGTGTAATTTAGCCTTATGTGGCGGTACCAATCAAAACGAAAATGTAAAGTGTAAACACATGAATGTTAAAACTAACATCAAGCTGTAAATAAATTCTGTGACTTACATTTTTATTATTATATTTTATATACATTTATACGTAAAACGTATATGCATATATGCATGTGTTTGGGATACACACATACAATAAGTGCCATTGCCGACAATCGAACGTACAGACACCGGTGTTTCGACCTTTGAGGTCTCATTTTGGGTGTTAGATGTCGCTGTGATACTGCATTTAACACGCAAAAATGACATAAGTAGCGTTTTAAGTTTTAAAGCCCTTGTCGACAGTCTCCACGTACACTGATGAGACCTCAAAGGTCGAAACACCGGTGTCTGTGCGTTCGATTGTCGGCAATGGCACTTATTATATGTGTGTATCTCAAACACATGCATATATGCATATACGTTTTACGTATAAATGTATATATGTAAGTCACAGTATTTATTTACTGCTTGATGTTAGTTTTAACATTCATGTGTTTACACTTTACATTTTCGTTTTGATTAATTTGTAGGTTGCCGCTTCTGCTAGTGCAGACAATATTGACGTCTCATCTCCACTTGTAAAGAGTGTTATGGATTTATACTCAGTCTTATCTAATACATTTTTCATTTCAAAAGAGTATCTTTCAATAAAAACTGAAATGAGCCTGTTTTAAACCGGTTTATAAAAGAAGGCTCTTGCAACAATCTTGAAAATTATAGACCAATATCAATTTTGTGAACATTTTCCAAAATCTTTGAACAAATTATCAACAACCAATTAATTAATTACTTGCTTAAATTTGAAATTTTCTCCAAATGTAAACATGGTTTCTTGTGTGGTAACTCTACCAATACGGCATTATGTCGCTTTATAAGAGAAATCCGCTGAGGTATTAACCAAAAGGCCTTAAGTCTTGATCTATTTATTGACCTTACCAAGGTTTTTGATTGTGTCTACCATCCTATCTTATTACACAAAGCGAAGCGATGTGGTACAAACGGCGTTGGTCTTGAGTGGTTTTGATCCCACCTTAATAGTAGAACACAAAAAGAGAGGAAAAAGAGTCATCAACACTGCAATCTGATATTAGGGTTCCACAGGGCTCAGTTCTTGGACCTGCCCTATTCCTGGTGTACATAAATGATTTTCCCAAGACTTTACATTCGTCAGCAACTGTTTCACTTTATGCTGATGATATTAACATTATTCTTTGTTCTGGCACTCTAAGGAATTTGATTGACAGCTTAAATCTTACACTTTCATAAATAAATAATTGGATGAATGATAATAAATTGTTAATTAATGAAGAAAAAAGAAAGTCTTAATTGGAACAAAAATGTACTGAGTAATTTCGTTATTAAAATATCCATTTTTATTTGTTATCTAATTGTATCTCCTCTAACTTGTTGCATTCGAAAAAAAGAAGAGCTTTATTTAAATTAATTAATTCCTCATATATTACATTTTACATTGTATTCAAATTATGTTTTAATTTCTAAGAATTCCGTTCTAAATTATAATCAAATTTCATTTTTAATTACAATCCAAATAGTATATGCTATTTAAAATATCCAAAATCTAAAACTAAAAAATTCTTGAATAACCCGTTAATTTTTAATATAGTTTGCGTTTCTAATAAATAATCTTAGACTAGGTTTTACTGTACTTAACCATGATGTTCTCACAGTCATGATTAAGCATCTCATTCCTAGGACAAATATATAGTGCAATTGAACATCCCACCCTGAGGAATCTTTTTTGAATCTTGCGAGGGCAGATCAAATTCACACTAAACTTTGCTAAAATTATGTGCAATCCCGTAACTATTTTTATGTAGTAGCATTGATAAGATTGGTGATGTATTTTCACGATGAAAAATGTCATCTCCACTATACACAAAACGCCTGTTGCGTACACAGACGCAGACGAATCATCAATAGGTTTATCCAACAAGTGTCTGCGTCAGAATTCAACTACGTTAAAATAGTTTTAGCATAGATTAAAACATTATTTATAAAACATCTCATTTCCGAAGAATTTATCAACTTTTGAAAATACATGTAAAAATTTGATATCATGCTAAAAGACTTTAATTAAATTCTAAAATTGTATAACTCATTAAAATCTTTACTATCCATATTAGTCATTTTAACTGAGAGTTAATAACTATACAATATAACTATGTGAGTGAGTGTATATATATGCGTAGGTGTGTTATACCATCTATTTGTTTTAGAGCAATCGGAGAAAACACTCCTTTTCCCCGATTGCTCGTGAGAAGATTTCTGTTTAGAAGCTGCACTCAGGTCTTTTATAGATTTCTCCCACGTGTGTGTGACCACGATAAGATTTGTAGTAAAATCGGTAAACAGAAAGTAATAGTTTATTTTAATAAAAAAAAAATTGAATTTTACTAACATATCGTTAACTACTAAGTTTAAACATATTTTTATTTAATATAATTTTTACTCTTATCGAAAATCATATCAGTTTTTTCCAAGTATATCTCACAGATCATGCTTTCCAGGCAGATATATTGTGAATATAAAACTCTTTAAAGCTTGGTTCTTAATACCTTTCATATAACAGAATTTTTAAAATTCGGACCGGAAGTGACACTTTTACTCTTTGCAAATAGCATTTTTTTTTGCAAATATCTCGTAATTATACATTCTCTATAGATTTATCGAGTACAAAAGTATTTAGTGCTGGATTTGAAAAATTTTTGTATAAATAAAATTAAAAATTTGGCGGGAAGTAGCACTTTGACTCTTATCGAATAGCAAAAATCTCCCAAAGGACTGAGTATAGGAGTTTGAATAATTTTTATATAAAAAGAAGTTTCAAAATTCGGACCTGAAGTAACACATTTACTAACAGGTTTATTATGTGATTTATTAATAAAGTTATGTCTTGAACCATTTTTGTAAATTTATTTCCTAAATATTTAGGCAATATTTGTGCTATTACAAGACATTTTCGCTATGTGTCATGTGCCTATTATAAGCTTTCAAATTTGACAAACAGATATTGTCAAAAGCACTGTAATTTGAAAGGCATCAACTTTTATCAAGCAAAAATGCAACATTGCGTTTTAGTACCGCTTTTTATGATTATTGTAGAGTTGTCATCAGACTTGTTTTCGTTATTGGTATGTTTTGACAAAAATATGTTACATTTTTTTTTGTTTTTTCTCTTTTGTTATTTGTACATAATTTGCATTTTGTAAATTTTGTTACATTTCTGAGTGGTGCTGTATATTTACATTATATAATTTCGTGTAATCTAGGTCACGCCTAGGGTTAATCTTTCGTTTACTTTTGGAAATACGATTAATATGCTCTGCGGCATGTTTTATTTAATTACCTCTTGTAATTAAGTAGTTCCTTTCATTTTTAATTAACTTAAAATAATTTTCCTTCAATTTGCAGCGCTTGCGCCATCTTGTGAGTGCGAATGTTTATGCTATTAAGGTGCATGAAGAATCTTTTTGCGGTTAACATTGTTTTATTTCTTAAGTCAATGTATAATTTTCCGCGGTTATTTTCTATTTATTTGATTCTTTGTTCCACTCTTATTAATTTATCCTTTAAATAAATTTCCTTTCGAGTGAAGTAGATGTCGCCCTACTCTGATCGGCCTTATTCATCTGCAACCTCGTGGCGTTCCTGCATTTCTTCCGTTATCGTGCATCAAATAAGTTGACTTTTAAAAAGCGATCCTTGTTTCACTTCAACCTGTAATCACTGAATAATTTGGGAACTAGAATTTTCCACTTATCGTGCAATTAACACGTACATCGTGGATGACCCACCAGTGACAGTAAATTATTGGTAATTTCTTAGTTTTATGGCTGCTTAGGCAGGATTAATTAGTCTGGAGTATATTTGAGGACTCCGCAGCAAGAATGACGCAGCTCCATAAAAGTCGATATTGAGAAAATAAAAAAAAACTTTTATACGCCATATTTTATTAGATACCACTTTTACGTTTTAAACTGCCAAAAGCACGTACCTTAACAATTACAAATACCGAAAATCTTCTAAAAATATAATATTTTAAAGCAAATAAAAAGTTGTTTTTTAATGGATCTACGTCATTCTTGCACCAAAACTTCAAAAAGTGTGCGTGTCTGCAATAATGAAAGAGCTAAAATTACATTTGAACGCAAAATTTGTATATATTTATTACATAAACTTTATTCAATGTTACTCATTAAACAAAAACAATAATAATAAGTCATAGAATCTAATACTATTCAATAGTTTCTTCGTCGTTGGTCATTTCGACGTCACTACCTGTGTTCCCCTGAGCAAAAGTTAATTTTTCATAGTAAGATAGGTCGTTTTTTGGCACGTATTGATTTGCCAGCACCATCACGTTGTCATATTTTACTTTTTTCAATGGCAATTTTTCTTTATACAGTTGATTTGGTGCCGTATTGGTATCTAACGTAGAACGTTGAATATTGAATGTACTATAGATAGGTACATTACAAGACTCGCTGCACTGGATTCCACTGTTTGCTTCATATAAAATCAGTTTGTATTTGCTTATCGCAAATTTCTGTCTATGCTGGTTGATGACTGTTTTCTTAAAATGTGGCTTTAAATAATTTACAAAGTCAAAAATCATGTTTTGTTCTACTGGGACCACTTCAAAGTTTCTGCTGCATTTGCCATAATGTGTCATATATTCTTGAGGAGTAAATATTCGTTCGATTTTTCGTAATGCTTTTTCTACAACCCCAAATGACCTGTCACATGGCAAGAAGGAGTGGCCAGGTTCAGGATATCGATGAAGAATCGACTGAAACTGTTTAGTTTGGGCCAAAGTGAATAGATATTGTACTAGGCTTCCGTTCTTGTTTTGAGCAGCGCAGTTGTCTGAGAAGATGTACAATGTTTTCACATCCTTGGACATTATATTTTTTAAATAATGATCTAGGAAGCTAATGGTTTCATTGGGTGTCTTTTTGCCAGTGGTTTCATCATACATGTAAAAATGCGAAATTCCTGTTTTGGCTGAATAAATGCAGAAATTAAAAACCCATAACTGCCTAAGATAAAATGCATCTCCTGAGGGGACTTTAGGTAAAGGTGCATTCTGTTGATGATCAAAGCAGAGTACTTCTACCTCGGGATTATTTTTAGCTTCTTCTGTTTTTTCTTTGAGTGCATCAAAGAATACTTGAGCTCTGCTTACATGGAGCTGTTTAGAAGTTTTAATTTGGTTTAATTCTTCATCGGGTAAGGGTAGCTTAAGTTTATTTTCATATTCGTCGCAAGTCTTGCAAGTGTCGGACCGTGGGCTGCCAAACGAAATATTAAAATTAGCCTTGAAATATCTAAAGTAGAAGTCGTAAGTCACTTTCGGACGGAAAAGATGTTTTTTATCTTTTAGGCCATATATATCAAACATATCTTTTTCATATTTTTCTAGATATAATTCATACAGCTTCTTGACATTTAATTCCGGTGAAAGATACATTTTATTATTATTTTTTTGACGACTGTAATGAGACGATCTCTTGGGAAAACTGCGAATATGGCTATCTACTTGCTCAACGATTTCTGGGGGGATCATGTTGGGTCTAGTGTGATGCTTTCCACGACCATCCTTAGGAGATGTGATAGCGTCGTTAGATTTTAAGAAAGCTGACAAGCGATCAATTCTTTTAGATGATATACCATGAACCGCACCAAATGCTTTTTTGCATACTCGGTGGGATTTTGAACCAATACGAATCTGGAATTTAAAAAAATGGATTATTTCAGAAAATAAATTGAAAGGTGAGTAAGTACTTACCATGTATTTATGGGAAACGTTTCGTTGCCGACCATTTCCTGTCTTAGGACGTTTTCTGGTTACTTCTGACGTACTTATTAGGCCTACAAGGTAAGTATCCTGCATTACTTTCTCGCCAATTTCATTAAATTTATTTAAGATCTGCGTTCTCTCCTGTTCATTAAAGTTTTCGAAACATTTAAATTTGCATTTACAGTCTTCGCCAACCACTCTAGGACCGACCATTTTGTTCACACTATTAAGATATCTTGCTCCAGTAGCCAAAAGTTTCTTTTTCTTATTTCGAACCCACTGCGATTCATTTACAGACTTCCTGTTTGTTTTTCTAACCTCCAAACTATCACTATCACTACTTGATGTGCTACTGTCGGCTGTATCTGCCACATATTCATCACTGGAACCACCACTAAAAGGTTCAGGTTCACTGTCCAATTCCTCTAACATATTACACTTGTTATCAACTCAAAAATAACAACTAAGAATATTATAGCAAAGGTAGAAAACTAACGCAAACAGTTAAACTACTAAAATATCTAATAAACGTCAAAACAAAATGCGATGCGCGTTTGGGGCAAGAGCGACGTAGCTCCGGAGCTACGTTTTTCTTGCTCCAAACACAGTATGACGCATCTCCATTATTACATGCTTTAGTATACCCAATTACCATAGCTGCGTCGATCTTGCACCAAACGATAGCTAATATTTTGATCATTGTAAACAGCGCATAACCCCGATTTTCGTTAAAACTGGAGCTGCGTCGTTCTTGCTGCAAAGTCCTCATTTAGGGATCGGTGAGTCTTTTAGCTATTCGCAATTTAATTCTGGTGTTTAACGCCTGTTTCGCGCCCCTCTTTTCTTTTTAGCTATTTATTATATGCCATATTGCCGTCTGCATTGCGGGACGACCTCGTGTTGGAAAAACGGAAGTCGCACGCCATTGCGATTGTCATCCTTCATGAAGAACATGGATGTTCATTTCCATTGGAATACCTGGAATGTTTTATGTTGTTGAACGTTAAATTCCATCACGTTGGAGACAGATTTGATGTAATTTCATTGAAGGATCTGATGTCTGTTCGGACCAACTTCTCGTCAAGATATGTATATAGTTAATTGTTTTTTTTTTGATAATTGGAACTTAATTACCTGTTAGTGTTTAATAATTCCATGAACATAAGTTGCACTGCTGTTTGTAAAGTACATTTCATTACCGATTTCAGTAAAGTTTTAAGGCTAGATAATTTTGTGTCCGATGCCTTTTGGAATCGGCTTGATTTAAGCTTATTAAATTAATTCTTTTGTTAATTACTGTCGGGTCAGTAGTCTGATCTGCAGTTGTGAATTACCTTTTGTATAACTTATGGCTTATTAATTTTTAACTTGAATAACGAGGGTGCTCGACAAGTTTTGAAGCAAATTTAACTGATTGTTAGTCAACTGGAGACCCTAAATTATATACTTAATTTAATTGCTTTCAGGTTTAGTTTTGCATGTTATAGTTATAAATTTTAATTACTCGATTTGTTTTTCTTTTACATTTTAAAGGCACATATATAGTGTGTAGTCTCTTATAGGCTTCAATGTAAACGAGATCTCGTATTGCCGAATTTCTCTGGTAGATTTAGTATATAACAAAGATTCAAAATTATTTTTTTTATGTTACTTTTAAATTACTGAACGCATTTAAGTTCTTGAGTTTTAACTTTAATTGGTAAATAAAATTTAGACAGTTTTGTTCAATATCTGATTCGCAATAATTTTCCAAAACATATGAAAGCTATTCGTAATTCACTGATTGCTATAACTTAAAAATAATAGTGTTTTTTTTTAATTTCAAATAGAAGATTATACAGGGTAATCTACCCCTTGGTAGATTATCATTATTTTCCTTTGCGCAGCTTAAGGGAATTTTTCATTTCTTATTGTTGGAAATACATTTTGTGATTGTTGTTCATATTGCTTATTGACTTGCTATACCTAGTGCACCCCCTTAATTATTTCTGCCGTCGGGATAAATAGCTTTTGGAGTGGGCCTGAGTATACTTAGACGGCTGGCGCCTAAGAGTCGTCCACCTTCAGGAATCTGAATGCCCACCCCTAAATTCGAGAGTTAGAGGCACAGACTCCACCCCATCTTTTCCAACGCGCACTAGGGAAGTGAGAGGTAATGCAGGTTGAAGGTGACACAATAAAATTTCCGAAACTTTCACAATTTTATTTGGACGAGGCTACAGGTGTGAAACCCCGACAAACGGGCACATCCTTAGTTCTCAAACGGATGACATTAATCTAGTTTTCGTCAGCGCCATTTACGCCTCCTCTCTGCCAGGTCGATGCGAGGCGAGGGAAAACGTAATAAATATTATCATTACTCTCTTATATAGTACATATAAGAAAGTAACGATAATATCAGTATTGTGATGGTGATTTTTGATTTCGAAATATTTACAGATATCTACTTTTTGAATTCCCCTAATAAGGAAATGGTGGTTTTTGCAACATGTCTGCGACTCTTTTTGTGTGTATTTGTATGTGATCACTATAACGACCAAAGGGTTAAAGGTATGTTAAAAATTTCTATTGAAAGTAGGTTTTTACTATTATCGAAAAACAGTTTTCACAAATCATACAATTAGCATAGATTTACGAGAGGTATGAATATATTCAACTAGAACAGCTTTTGTTAAAGAATATTTCTAAAATCACCACATGAATTAATATGAATAGTTGGGGTTCATAAATGCTTGTTGAACATGTATAATAAAAACAGCATAAAACGGATATAGGGGGTGTAATATTCAGTAGAAACTCGGTAAGCCGTGCATCAGTAAACCGGGTCTTCAGTAAACGGTGTGTGTTAATCGAAATCAGTTAACCGTGCATAAACAGAACTATTTTATTTAGTAAACCGGGCGCATGCGTATTGTGTACTAAACAATGCGCAACACTTGTTTCATTTTCAGTTTCTCACCAATGTCCATCATTTCATCATGTCGGGTGCTAAACGTAAAACATTAACGCTAGAAAAGAAAGCTGAATTAATTAAAGCCGCTAAAAATGGTATTGCAGTAACGCAATTATCACTTCAATATGGTATCGGAATACAAACTGTAAAAGATTTCATTAAGAAGAAACAGAAAATTAGTAATTTTATGAATTCATCTGACACGTTTGGTGGTGTATCAAAAAGACAAAGAATAAGAGGTCCAGATATGAAACAAGTCGACGAAGCTGTTTTTAAGTAGTTCCAACAAAGACGAGCTCAAGGTGATCCTATTTCCGGCCCTCTTCTGTGTGAAAAAGCTCTCTGTTCTGTAGTAAAAGGGTTCTGTAGTGCAAAACTTTCACATCGTTATTACAATCAGCGAAAAGCATGGATGAACAAAGATATTTTCAAATAATGGTTTTTCGATGATTTTGTGTCTGAGGTTCAAAAATATTTACGGCAAGAAAATTTAGAGGAAAAAGCTGTATTGTTCCTGAAGACGAACAAATTTGTGTTTGTTACTTTCCGCCAAACATTACATCGATTTTGCAGCCAATGGATCAAGATGTGTTAGAGGCTTTCAAACGGCGTTACAGAAAATCTATGCTTCGTGAATTGTTAATCAGTGAAAGTATGGCAGAATTTTATAAACGATGGTCTATTAAAGATGTCATTTACATAACAGCATAAGCATGGAAGGATATTCCTTCCGGTACAGTTGTAAAATCGTGGAGAAAAATTAGAAACGAAACACTGAGACCCTGTTAAAATATTTGGAAGAAATAATGACTCGTCAGTTTTAAATGTAATGAATGTTCGATATTTACAAAGAAAAATTAAAAATAATATGATTAAGTATAAAAAGCAATCACATATTGTCGCGAATCAACACTCTGTATAGTACTAGAATTATTACAGCGGTAACCTGAATCCTGATTTACCTAGCGCTGGGTCGATACATCCTGTCTGTCCGTTCGATGAGTTCAACGGAAGTTGATCGAACGGATGGAATGTGCGGATTCAGCGGGGTAATAACGGACTTGGCGTTACCGAGGTAATAAAAGAAGCATATTCCGAACAGAATAATAATTAATAAGTGATCTTCCGATAGGACGATCACTTGCGATCCTTCGCAGTACTTATTATTGTGTTTCCTAGTTTTCTTAGTGTTTAATAAATAAGTATGTTAGAAGTAGTATTTTATTCAGACAACTCAATCTCCTCGCCCCCTTGAGAGTCCAATTCCGGCGGAGAAGAAAAGGTAGGTGCCTTTTGCTATCTATTATATAATTATAAAGCGGGTGCTCCCACAGAGCAAAACCCCGTCACGAGTTTAGACTTGCGACGTTAACGTTAAAGGAGACCGTGACACAGATTATTTTAAATTGTAATAAGTAATAAAAATTTGCGAATTATATATGTAACGGGTGATTTTTTAAGAGCTTTCGGATTTGATTTAAAAAAAAATATAAAATTTAGAGAAATGTATGAAATCTTTATTTGAGTCGATAGAACGATCTATATAAATTCAATGTTTAACGATGATTTCATGTAAATGTTGACCGCGGTTTATACTCTGGGTCCAATTTTGGCATACTCTCCCCAACATATCGGCCGGTATCTCACGAATAAATTCTGCAATATTAGCTTCCAGTGCGTCAACCGTTGCGGGCTTTTCCCTATAAACATGAGCCTTAACATAGCCCCACAATAAATAGTCTAAAAGCGTTAAATCGCACGATCTAGGTGGCCAATTGACCGGCCCTAAACGTGAAATAAACTGTTCACCGAACTCGCCTCTCAATTGGGCCATTGTTTCGCGTGCTATGTGGCACCGTCTTGTTGAAACCACATATCAGCCAAGTCCAGCTCTTCCATTTTGGGCAAAAAAAAAATTGTAATCATCGCACGGTAGCGCTCGCCATTCACAGTAACTTTCCTGCCTTCGTCGTCTTTCAAAAAGTACGATCCAATGATGCCACCGGCCCATAATCCACACCAAATAGTGCATTTTTCGGGATGCATTGGCAATTCTTGCAATGCTGCTGGCTGCTCTTCACACAAAATACGGCAATTTTGCTTGTTCACGTATCCATTCAACCAGAAATGAGTTTCGTCGCTCAACACAATTTTCCGATAAAAAAGTGAATCTTCATCCAACTTTGCCAGCGCCCATTCACCAAAAGTTAGCCTTTGCGGTAGGTCGTGTGGCTTCAATTCTTGCAGCAGCTGTATTTTAAAAGGTTTTACACCCAAATCCTTCCGCAAAATTTTTCACGTAGTGGAGTAACAGAGACCCAATTGCGGCGAACGGCGCCGAATCGATAATTCATGGTCATCAACAACACTGGCGGATACAGCTGCGATATTTTCCTCTGTCCGCACTCTACGTATGCGTGTTGGTGGTTTAATGTCCAATAATGTAAATTTGGTGCGAAATTTAGTCACAAGATTCCGAATAGCCGCCTCAGAAGGTCGCCCAAACTGGCCATAAAATGGAAGAAGTGCACGATGCACTTTCTTAACCGAGCATGAATTTTGATAATAAAATTCAATAATCTGCAAGCGTTGTTCGTTTGTAAGTCGATTCATGGTTTAATTATAGACAAAACTGAACATGTTTGACAGTAACATGTTACACGAAAACATCTGAGCTGCCAAAAACAGTGTTGCCAAAAAGAAAGTTACTAAAAAATCACCCATTATATGATTATTTATTTAAATGAAATATGTAACGACGAAAAACTATACCAGTAAACCGTGCATTTCAGTAAACCGGCACCACATCAACCAGTCATTGGCACGGTTTACTGAGTTTCTACTGTAGTTGGAAAGGTGTGACATAATAGGATGTGGTGGTAGTGGCGTATTTTAAGTTTAATATGTTTAAAATGTTTTTCGAGGTTTTTATAAAATCGTTCTTGTTGATTCTCCTGATAATCGTTGCACATTCACAGAACAGGTAAATACGTCGACATTGAAGCAGGTCAGTTCATGTTGATTGCCTTGATAATCGTTCACAGGGTCACAGCAGTCCATGGGAATGGAATGGCTTTGAGTAGGTCAGTTCTTCTCAGTACACAGATGTTGGCCTTGATTATTTTTGCATACCAGCATAGGTACAATGCTTACACAGTCCATTGATATACATAGGTGTACAATGTCCAGTAATTTGCCACAAAGTGGGGTCTACTTCGACACAAACGTCCTGCCTGTACTAGCGACAGGTTTCACTTAACAACACCTTTCAGCAATAATTAATAATTAAGGTTACCCTAGTATGTTATCAGGCATCTGCTTTTAAAAAGAATGCAATCACAAGCGATCGTCATAATTATGCATCTGATAGTTGCAAAAACAACATCTTGAATACAGCTCTTACAGATGTATGCGATGCATGAATACAGTCGGGTGCTTATAAATAAATCACACATTCTAATAATAATGCTGTGTTTACACGGTCAAGTAAATTCATGAAGTTTTTGACCTTGAATTTATTGGAGCGTGTAAACGCTCAACTTGCCGTCAATTTTTTCTTACCAAATAAATTCACGAATAAATTGTCGAATTAGACCCCGCTCTAATTTTTCGTCAATTTTCTAGGGAAATATAGTAACATTTTAGTTGAAAATACATGCTAACTTTCGCATTGTGAACCTCTTGCCCCGTGAATAATTTTTTTATTATAAAAGATTGATAAAGTTAGTAAAATCAGTCGTATTTGTAAAGAAATATTAATAATCCAATAAATAATATGCAACTATTGCTATTCTATACAAACGTTGCAGAGGAGCGACAAAAAATCGATTGTGAGAAGTGAATAATTTCACCTAACAAATAATTATTTTAATGATCATGATCAAGTCTCATAAAAATGATATTTGTGATTACTACAATCAAGTACATATAAAAATATACGGATTTGCTTTTGTATCCATCAGCAAGCTATAAGTCCATATTTTGCATATATAATCGCCTATTATTAACCCCTACAAATATCAGATTAACAAGTTCCACGTAACCTCCAAATTGATAAATGAAAACAAAAACATTTAAAGGTTGCAAGAAAACAAATGTCACTATTTGATGGTTGGTACCTACTAGTGGCTATCGTCAATAAAATATTGGATGAATGTTTGCGTTTACACGCTCCAATAAATTGATGAATAAATTCATGAATTTCGTCGTGAATAAATTCGTCAATTTATTAATGAATTTATTTGACCGTGTAAACACAGCATAACAGAGTCAAGTAGATATGTTCTTACATCGTGTTATAGTTCGTTTCAAGATATTTTAATTTAACTAAATAGATTATAGCATCCCCTGTGGTATGAGAGTGCGATAAGCTACCGATAATGTAAATGAAATACAGGTATAGCCTGGTCCGTAGATACCCACCGGTGTATTTTGTAATCATTCGTGCAACACAAATTTATATGAATATCAGTTTTTAATATGTCAAAATACATAAACGCAGAAATATTGAATGAATCTATAGTAAATGTATATACATACACTTATTAGAAGCGAGATTTTATATATTATTCTAACGTACACATACAATGTGCTATAAAAAATGCCTTTTTGTTTTACGACACAATGGTCAAATACATATTAATGATATAATTTTACAAGACTTTCCTTATAATTGCCCTTTATAATAACTTTGTTTTTACATGAAAATGGCATAAACAATTTGAAATGACATATAAGAAAAATATCAGACTTAAGGAAATACTTCTTCACATACTTTGAACATGCTCAAGGTCAATGCTGTCTCCATCACTTTAATTTAATTAATTATAAATTCCTGGGGAATATTTACATTTTCTGAATATAAATTTTCTATTTATATTGTATATTCAATTCAATTTTTCCATGTTTCTGGACTTATATTAGCAATCGCTTCTGGAATACGATTTATAGCTATTTCGCTAAATTTTGGAATATTGTTAGTGCTGCGAACACATGCTTTCAATTGACTCCAAATTAACTCGATCGGGTTAAATATGCAGTAATACGGCAGCAAACGTAAAACAATGTGTCCTGCGGCCGTGGCCATATTATTATCTACAACGTATTCATTTTCGACAGTCTTTGTTTTAAAGACTTCTAATAATTGACTTTTATGTAGCTATCTTTATAATAAATATATTTTTTTTCTAAAAAGCTCAATATTTCAACCTTCGTACCGTTCGAATTTGGTAGCCTCTGCATCTGTCGTGAACGGTATGAAGCATTGTCCATGACAACGACACTTCTTTCGGGCAATGCTGGTAAGAGATTTTTCTGAAACCAGTCTTCTAATAATGGTGCAGTCAACATTACAATTTTTTATGTTTTTTGCCGAAAGTAACACTTCGCCTACCCAACCGCTTTTAGAACCAGCTTTTAAGATGATAATTCTCTTACCTTTTGAAAAAGGTACATCTAATAAACATGCGTGTGAATTATCAGTCCAACTTTTTTTTATGGTATCGTGAGTGTCATACCAAGTTTCGTTTATGTAACAGATAAGCCGCCCTTCATCTCTGAATTTTTTCATGTTGATTAAATATTCTTGTTGTAATTTTTGTATCCTCGGTGACTCTATTATCACAGTATATAGCTATGTAATAGAAACAGTAGTTTCTCTCGAGGGAAATAATTGTCCACCGGCAAACTGACGCGTGCGTGAGTGCGCAGTAGTCAGCCATCAGCTGTTGAGTTGGCGGGATTATTTGATGCGACTGCTCGGCATGCGGTTTGTGAATGGCCGTTAATGTAAGTTATGCTGGGTGTACATCAATTATACAAAATGTTTGACAAACAATTTATTATGAACACTAATTTTACAAATTAATGGGTAGTTGTACACAAATTAAACAAGGCATATGTAAAACTAAATTATACATTCTTTTGGCATTTATAATTAACGTCAAATAAATTAACTAACACATTATTAATTTAGAATTTGTGTTTAAAATGTGTCAAAATTTTTTGTTTGATTATTGTGCATTTCTTTGAAACACTTCCATATAATTTAATGGATGCTGACGTACTTCCAACATTTTTGACAAACAAATTGTTTTTTATAATTAGTGTGCACGCAGCATAACGTTTTATCAATAATTGTAGTGTTTCGTTTCGCGAATACTTGGAACAAAAATGCCTCATTATTGTTGTGCACCTCGGTACAAGAATAGTTCGAACAATTCTAAATTATGCTTTTTCAGGTTTCCGACTTAAGAACTATAATATATAATAACTATATAATTAGTGTGCACACAGCAACGTTTTATCAATAATTGTAGTGTTTCGTTTCGCGAATACTTGGAAAAAAAATGCCCCATTATTGTTGTGCACCTCGGTACAAGAATAGTTCGAACAATTCTAAATTAAGCTTTTTCAGGTTTCCGACGTAAGAACCAATGCGGTAAGATCCCCACGTGCATTAAAATGTCCTCAACTGTTAAAATGTGCATATTATTTATTGTAGTTGTGAATAATTACTCACAACTTCATGACAAATCCACCACCACCAACGCAAAATTTAATTTTCGAAGATTGATTACCGACAATGGGAAAATATAACCGAACAAAAGCCTTCACTTATTTTGTAGGTTATTTGGGACACACACAAATGTTTTGAAAAGCGCAGTTTGCAAACAATTATACGTTTAAAACACAAAAATGAATGAATTCAAATTTTACACTTATTTTAAGGCATGTCCTAACTTTGTGAAACAGTTTTACTAATTTGGCAACGCCCGACCATAATTTCAGTATACATATACATATATAAATACCGCATTAGGAAAAAGCCTTCTGTAAATTTTTTTCTTAATTTTCCTTCGAACCAAATGTTAGCTTTAAATTAAAACAGAAGTTGGAGGAAATATCATATAAACATCCCTGCGAAAATTTTCCTACTGAATTTTTGATAAAACTATTTATTCGTGTAAGAATTTTTTATACTTTGCAATTTTGCAATAGAAATTTCAAAGTTAGTGGCAATGCAAATAAAATAACAATTTTACAACACCATTGATGAATTGTGTCAAGAAATTTAAGTAATCTCTAGGTTAAAGAAGCCTTTTTTTGTTTTACGTAAAATGTGTTACATTTTAAATGCATGTGTAATATGTACTTAATAAAAAGCAGTGTTTTTCCTCGTTTTTTGTATTATTGATATAGCTTTTTCATAATTTTAAAAATAGATTAACATAATTATCTCATAAACGATTTGGTTCTGCGCCACTGGTTTATTCCTGAATAGAAACATTGACTACGCCTCTGGTTGCGCGTGCGTGAGGTGCGCAGTACCATTTTACCAAGAGAAACTACTGTGTCTATACAGCTCTATACTGTGCTATTATAAACACATCGTTTGTCTATTGTCCCAAATCGAAAATCATTTAGCTTTAATGTTCGCCATATTGTTGTTCTAGAGCCTTCTGTTTCGGTATTTCCTTTAATTTTTTTTGTTAAGCTATTTAATGTGGCAACCTCACCCTGCTTACACATACTATATATTGTTCGTCGAATGATATCAACGTCCCAGCTTGGTATTTTCTTTATAGATCCTCTATCACTTCTGACTCTTCTTTCCTAATACCATGCTTCACTGTATTATAAACTGTGCTGTACCAGATATCAGTTAATTTCGACGTTCTTTCTATAATAGCCATTTGTGTAACTTCTACATTTTTTTTGTAAATTATTATACCCATTTAACACTATTTGCTTAGCTTAAACTACTAAATGGCTCTTTTTAGCGCCACTATTTATATTTTCGATTACCGAGTCAGAGTTGTCGTTATTTATCACAAATATACATATATCCATTTATACGTAAACAAATATGAATATATGTACGTGTAGAGATACACAGCATACACTTAGGTGTCATTACCAACAGCGAACGCACAGACACCGGTGTTTCGGCCTTTGAGGCCTCTTCAGTGTACGGGGTGCTGCTGGCAATGATCCACAACTAAAACCGTGTCTTATGTCCGTTGAATCGCAGAAGTGCCTATGAGAATATCTCAGCGACATCTGCCATCCAAGCGCGACACCGAACACGACAGTTTCATCTTGCACACTGTGCTAAAGACAAAACCTGTACGCTAAATGTGTATCTCTGCATATAAGGCCAATAGGTGGCACCGCCATATCACAAATAAATAGGATATGAAATACTTGAATGTGTAACGTACATTAACGAATAATAATTATCAATACCAACAGCGTTCGCTGTTGGTAATGACACCTAAGTGTATGCTGTGTGTCTCTACACGTACATATATTCATATACGTTTACGTATAAATTGATATATGTATATTTGTGATAATTATTATCCAATAGGATACTTTTCGGCAAAGGTTTTGACATACCATTTATACTAAATTTGAATATTTACATTTAATAAATTTGTTTTATATACAGATACGTTGGAGACGTTTCTATATAGATATTTAAGAATGTTCTATTTCGCGTTTCTCTTGTATTTCGAGTTTATTTTAGTTGTGAAATCAAGATTTATTAATTATGAACAAAAAATGTCAAATACTATTTCGTAGGCGTGACCTAAGTGGAAGACATTACAGTAATACTACACTACATTTTATATGTTTTATAATGCTTCGTAGAACTGTATAACATTTTCTTGAATGATCTCTTTATTTTCAATTTCCGCTTTGCAAAATAAAAATCCTTATAATTTTTTTTTGGTGGAGAGCAAAGTCTATAAAAGCCATCACACCAAGGATTAAAGGAAATTACGTATTGAGATATCAGTTTATTTAGGCTAAATGAAATAGACTAATATGTGGTAGTGGTTTTATATGATCAACACCCTGCATAAATGGACTATTCATATAATACTATACATTTATATAGTTACATAATATTTTTATGAAACATTTATGGATATTAACAAACATTTAAAATTTATTTTTTATTAAAACAATATTACAGGATTGCAGTGAATAAATCATGGACTATATAGGAATTTTTTCTAATTATATAAAAATTTAAGGTATACATTTTAAAATAAATTTAAGGACTAAGTCTGATTTATGAATAGCTATTTTTAAGCGTAGTTGTTTAAATTGATAGATACTTGTAGAATGAACTAGTTAAAAGTTGTGCGAACAACAAACGTTATTGTGAGTACTATGATGACACTTTTGATCATGAAAATACGCAAACATGTTATCAATGCCAGTACACGCAAATAGTTACGGATTTATTCATCATTTTAGCAAACGGTAGTATGAATTGGATCTGTGCTCGCTGGTTTTACAATAGATTCCAGAGTGTGGATATCTGATTGACCTGCGAACTTGACCTAGGAATGAACCACTTATTCGTGACTGTGGAAACATCATGGTTATGTGTAGTAAAAGCCTGGACTAGGATTATTTAATTTAATTATTTTCTTGATAAATTCTTGTAATAAAATGATGCTACCTGGATTACTTATGCAAATATATTTTCTAACTTTTAATATATATGCACTAGTCGCACTGTACGCACGTGTTTCTTTACGCTCTCATGAATATATGTGTTTTTTAGTGTTTACTGGACGCGTACAGACTGGAAAGTTATATCAAAATAACGGTGAAAAACTCTGTGATCGCGTTGAAATAAATTTGTTGATGAGTGAAATTCAGGACGATTTGTTTTTCTGTGTATTATCTGTATTAACATTTCTTATGTGAAAAAGTTTGCGGCTCCGACGATTTAAAACGTTTCTTGTGTGAGGTAAAACATCGTGCGAAGAAAGACTATAAATATATTATAAGAAACTATGGTATATGTATAACGTATATATACGGGTTGGTTATTTTGTCCATGATTTCATGTATTACTGGGTTTGCCTTCGCCTGAAATGAGTAATTGTATTAATTGTAATACTTTTATCGACTCCCGCATCAACTACGCAATGTGATGGCTGCCAGCATTTAAACACTACAACTGTGCTGGCCTAACGGAGAGTGATATGGTTATGACTCGAGCTGAGTCTCACTCTATAAAGGTTGTTTGCAACACTTGTACTAACAATATGTCGCAGTTCAGAGATATGGCGTCGTTGATAGAGTTCCTTAAAAACAGTTTCAACGCTTCTATATCTGCTATTAAAGAAGAATTTAATCAAAAATTATTATCTCTCAAAACTGAGCTTAGTAGTCAGATTACTGGTCATGCAACTCAGAACCTTGACGTTGACGAGATTCTGGGGGAAATTTCTGAACGAGAAGCTAGGAAACACAACGTCATTTTGTTTGGAGTTCCCGAGCAGTCTTCTACCACCGCAGATGCAAGAAGAGCGGCTGAAAATGAGGACACCGCAGCAGTATTGCGAGCGGTTTGGCCGGATATTGATCTTTCAAGGACAAAATCTCAAAGACTTGGCAAGTTTAGTGCCTCGGCATCTAGACCTCGCCCAGTGAAGGTTCCTTTGGGCTCTTTGGGTGATGTGAACAAGGTTATAAGGAATGCATCCAAACTAAAAGATAATCCTAAGCTATTAAAGATAGCGATCTCATATGATAGAACTCTTAGACAGATAGGGATTTATAAAGATCTCCAGCTCTTACTAAATCAACGGGTAGCTAATGGTGAAAGAAACCTGAAAATTAAGTATATACGAGGTACTCCCAGGATTGTATCTTTAAACTAGAACGTCAACCCAAGTATAGTCTAAATGTTTATTATCAAAATGTTCGCGGATTAAGATCTAAGACTATCGCTTTTTATAATGCTGTTGCTGCTTGTGATCTGGATATAATGTGTTTAGCCGAAACATGGTTAACAGTGGATGTGTTGAGCTCCGATCTGTTTCCTGGAAACTTTATTGTTTATAGATGTGATAGAAATCTTCAGAAGCATGGTGTTGGCCGTGGTGGTGGTGTGCTCATTGCTGTAAACGGTTTGGTGTATGGAGATGTGCGTCCCTTAGACTTAAGTATTATTCATGATGCTATGCCTTTAATTGACATTGTTGGTTGTAGAATAATTTTGGATAACTCACATTTGGTTTTTGTATTCACTGTTTATATTACACCGAGTATTTCGCTAGATGACTATCAACATTTCCTACATTTATTTGAAATTGGTGATTGGACTGTAGATAATAATGTAACTATCCTTGGTGACTTTAACGTCCCTCTGTATCACACTGATCCTAATGATAACAGGTTTGCACTCGTGCATAACTTCCAACAGTTTTGTAATCTGGCTCAATACAATTACATTGCAAACAGCAACAATAGACTGTTGGATCTTGTGCTATCGAATGTTGAATGTACTTCTGAGAGACATGATGCACCTTTGCTCCCCGAGGACTCCCATCACCCCCCTTTGGATATTATTGTAGCATTGAATTGACCGGGCATCATACGGTTTGGTGAATGCTGTGACAACTTCAATTTCAAGTTCAATTTTAGAAAGGCAAAGTTTATGGCTATGTACAACATTCTTGCTAATACTGACTGGTCCCACGTGTGT
The DNA here is from genome assembly GCA_963170755.1 of Amphimallon solstitiale. Lineage (NCBI taxonomy): Eukaryota > Metazoa > Arthropoda > Insecta > Coleoptera > Scarabaeidae > Amphimallon > Amphimallon solstitiale. The sequence goes on from OY720677.1 coordinate 7,180,858, forward strand.
AATGCTACTGGTGTGGATGAATGTTGTGGTGCTTTCTACGACATATTGTTTAGTATTTTTTGCGATTGTGTACCCGTATACTCTTCGAGTGTGCCTTTGGAGCGTTGTTGTGTTATTAGGGATCTTGGTATTCTGTTCGATTTTAAGTTAACGTTCACTGATCATATAACTGATGTTGTTGTCAAAGCTTATCGAATATACGGGTTTATTTACAGAAATTGTAGAGACTTTAGAGATATGGGCTGTCTGTTACTACTATATTATACTTTAATAATCGACGAAGGAGATACATGTTGAAACTCCATTATATACCGGGTCGTCCAAAAGTCTGGATTCACGTGGATTTTGAGTAAACTATTCACTTTTTTGGAAAACTGAATTCTGTATCTTGAATGGGAATAAAATTGCAACTCAATAGTATTTTTTATTTCAAAAAAATTGTTTATAATTTTGAGATAAAGTTAATAACAATGTTTTTTTAAATGGAAACCTACCGTGATTTTTATTTCAGAGAGAGTACTTTCGATAAGAATTGCATTGGCATAGAAATTTTGGCTATAAACCTTACGATTATTGTTTAAATTAATATTAAATTTTCGATCCGAACACTCGTTCGCGCTTGTTCGGAAAATACACGAACGTGTCTTCTCTTACCACGTTTCCAACTGTAGGCATGGGTCCACCCCCTAATAAAGCATTCTATTGAAGGCGTTACGTTTATCTTGAATGAAAGCATTTTTTTTTTATAAAATGGAGATCTACCGCGATTACGATATTTAAACGTTATGAGAAAGTACAACGTAGTTTAATAAAAAATAATTTTATGGTCTTTTTCCGTTTTTAGACACTTGGAAGGTCCAAATCTTATCTCATTCTGTTTTTGGTATTACTAGTGTACGTTTACGGAGCGAATTTGAATTTTTATTTTCTGTTTTCTTGAACGTTTTGTTTGTTGTTAATTGTGTTGTTTTGGTATTGACTTTATCTATTATTTTTGTGATCTGTGATTTTGAACAATTTGCGTAAATATGGAACTGGTAGAGAGAGAACGGATAGAAATTCTAATTATGGTGGGATACGGCGACAAAAAGCGGTAGATCTCCATTTTATAAAAAAAAATGCTTTCATTCAAGATAAACGTAACGCCTTCAATAGAATGCTTTATTAGGGGGTGGACCCATGCCTACAGTTGGAAACGTGGTAAGAGAAGACACGTTCGTGTATTTTCCGAACAAGCGCGAACGAGTGTTCGGATCGAAAATTTAATATTAATTTAAACAATAATCGTAAGGTTTATAGCCAAAATTTCTATGCCAATGCAATTCTTATCGAAAGTACTCTCTCTGAAATAAAAATCACGGTAGGTTTCCATTTAAAAAAACATTGTTATTAACTTTATCTCAAAATTATAAACAATTTTTTTGAAATAAAAAATACTATTGAGTTGCAATTTTATTCCCATTCAAGATACAGAATTCAGTTTTCCAAAAAAGTGAATAGTTTACTCAAAATCCACGTGAATCCAGACTTTTGGACGACCCGGTATATATAATAAAACACAAGTGTATAGTTTCAAAATTATTGTAATGTTTAACGCACTACATAATATGTTTCGCCACACTGTGGCTTCATCAGGTGGATGAAAATACAATTTCAAAATACAAATTAGCTCCTATATATATCAATACAAATTACAAAAATAATCTCATTCTAAGAGGGGGTGGACATGTTTAAATTTTAGATTTAGTAGGGGGGAGTTATTTAAATCTAGTTGATCATTCAATATTATACCTAATTTATTACATTTATTAATTTCTAAACTTTCTAACATATTAAGTTTTTTACTTTTTCCTAAAACATGTAACGTTGTAAAATTAGTGTTGAATTTATGATTATGTTCTAAGCAATGATTAGCAAAAGTTGAGTCTGTCTTCTTATCTCTATAACATCTTTCGTGTTCTTTCATTCTAGTATCGAATGTCCTTCCTGTCTGTCCTACGTACACTTTTTTACAGTCTTCGCATGTCAACTTGTACACCCCTAAGTTTAATCTATTGTCCGTTTTATCTTTATTGTTTTTTATTGCATTTTGTAAGGAATTGTTGGTTTTGAATTAAATTGTCTCTTCTCTACTTGTTTTAATTAAGTTCCCTACTGTGTTTGAAATTGTACCAATGTATGTGATGGAATTATAATTGTGCGTTCTATTGTTTTTTACTGTGGGGTAAATTAAAGATAGCGTTTTGGATTTCTGTAGTTTTTCTAAAATATTATTAATTAAATCTATAGAGAAGCCGTTATTTAACGCTATAATGTATATTCTGTTTAATTCTAAATCAAAGTTTTCTTTACTCAAAGGGACATTAATTAGTCTATGAAGCATTGATTGATAAGCAGATAATTTTTGTGTAATGGGATGAAACGAACGTGCGTGTATAGTTATGTCTGTATGTGTAGGTTTGTGGTAAATTGAAAATTCATGTTTATTAGTTATATGTGTTATAGTGAGATCTAAAAAGTTAATAGTTTTGTTTTCTTCTATTTCAATCGTAAATTTGATGTTTGGGTGAATAGTGTTAATATAATTATGTAAAGATGTTAATTGCCTCTCTGTACCGTTAAAAGCAACTAATATGTCATCCACATATCTTACCCAGTAAATGCAATGTTTGAACGAAGGATGTTTACTAATTACGTTTTCTAAATGATTCATAAATATGTCGGCAAGTAAAGGACTTAAGGGGTTTCCCATTGCTAAACCCTCTGTCTGTTTATAAAATTCGTATTGAAACTGACAATAGTTTTGGTCTAAACACATTTCTAGTAAATTTAAAAGTTCCGTTATAATGATGGGATTTGTCTTATTTTTGTTCAATTTTAAGGAGATTATATCTATTACGTCCTGGGGTGGAATGCTTGAAAATAGATTAGTGACGTCGAAAGATAACAGTTAAACATTACAATAATTTTGAAACTATACACTTGTGTTTTATTATATATATATTATACTTTCATAAGGTCGAGGCTAGAATACGGTGCGCTAATTTGGTGCCCGGTATATGCTGTTCACATGATGCGTATTGAGGGTGTGCAGAGGCGTTTTGTGAAGTACTTATTATTTCTAATCAACGGGGTATTCCCTGACAGGGGCTACGACTATTCAAGTATGTTACGACAGGTTCGTGTCCCATCTCTCCAACTCGGGCGCAATACATTAAGTATAAAATTCTTATATAAACTTCTAAATAACAAGATTGATTGCTCCTGGATCCTGAGCAAGATACATTTTAGGGTTCCCAGGCTGCCTGCTCGATATGAGGAAACATTTCATTTGCCTACCGCCAGAACTAATATATTACGTAAATCTCCGCTTTACACCATGTGTAGCAACTTCAACCAAATCTGTGACGCCTCGGATATACACTTCAACGCATTGAGTGTGATATTATTCTGCAACCACCTCTATTGCCTCACTCCTTTCCTTTTATTGTTTTTCTATTTAGCATATATTTACATGTCTTTATATATAATTGTGCTTTAGTTATTTCATACTATACTATTCTATAATGTATGAACTACATGTATTTGCTTTGTATTCTTCTTTCGTATTTTCTGTACTTGGGTTGTTAACCTGTAGAAAATAAACTCATTATTATTATTATTATTATTATTATTATTATTATTATTATTACTATATCTAATAATATTATGATAAATTATTGGTACAATATAAATTGTTATTAGCTTTGTTAAAATATAATATTTGTGCATACTGAATCTGTTATGAATTTGTTAAATTCAGTTATTAAATAATCACTTACAGAGTGATCTTTTTTTAATAACCAATTATTAAAAGGTATTTGTAACAAGAAGCTTACACGGCTATTATCATGATAAATAAAAATTTTGTTGTTGTTATGAGACTATTTGTTTTATTTTATTTTCAACTTCATCCATCAAAGTAAATAAATAAATAAATAAGATATACAGAGATACGCATCTGAGAGGAGGAGTCTAGACTAGGTTAAATATTTTACACTTATCAAGACACAGAAGAATATCTAAAAGGTAAGAATGGCAAATGTGTGTGATCCACCGTTAACTCACTAATTATGCAGTTATACGAGGGGGCGTTTTTATATTCCCGGACTAGACATTTTTCAATTTTATTATCATACATGCCTTGGTGACGACTTTGACAGTTTACAAAACAATTAGTTTTAATATCTGTCAGGTTGTGTTGTCACAAAATACAGAAACTTGAATATCGAGCAGTTACAAAATTCTTGACAAAATAAGAAAAACCTCCAGAAATTATTCGTGAAGAAATGTTGTCTGTATACGGGGATGATTGTCCTTCAAATTCGATTATTTACGAATGGTCAAAATCGTTTAAACATGGCGGAGAATCACTGGATGATGTTTCCCGTCTAGGTCGGCCTGTTGACGTGATTATCACCAAAGTTATTGAAAAAACTATGTCTTTGGTACTGGAGGATGCAAGATTAAAGAAGTGACAATTAACAGCTCTATTAGTAGTTTCAGAAATAACGGTTTTCAGAATTCTACACAAATACCTTGATATGACAAAAATTAGTCCCAGATTGGTTCCGCGAATGCTTTTGCCGTTCCAGATGCTTGTGCGGATGGAGACGTGCGAACAATATTTGGCGCTCTGTGAAGACGAACCAGGCTTAATTATCAATCGACTTGTCACCGTAGATGAAACCTGGGTCCATCATTTTGACCCTGAGTCAAAACAAGAATCAATGTAGTGGGGTGTTAAGGGTTCTAGCCCTCCCAAGAGGTTTAATGTCACCCCTTCTGCAGGAAAATAATGGCAACAACTTTTTGGGATTTCCAAGGAATACTTGTGATTAAGCTTCTTCGTAAGGGTAGTACAGCAGAAGAGTATTATGCATGATTAATACATTACCTAAGAGATTTTATTAAAGCGAAAAGACGCGAAAAAATGAAGAAAGTTATCCTGATGCTTCACTATAATGCACCAGTCCACAAATCATGACTTGCAAAAGCTGCCGTTGCCGAATGTCGCTTCACAGAAATAGACCATCCATAGACCTCCTTATAGTCCAGATCTCGCTCCGTGCGACTATTTTTTCTTTTCTAATCTCAAAAAAACTCTAAGGGGAACAAAATTTATGACGGACTTATAGCGGTTATTGAAAGGCATTTTGCAGACAAACCAAAGAATTTTTTTATAATGGATTAGAGATGTTATGAAAACAATGTAATACTTGCATCCAAAAGCAATAAAAATAAACTTTTACTTTTATTTGAAACTGTTTCTTCATGCCTAGTCTGGGAATATAAAAAACGACCCCTCGTATCTGTAGGTTGCTTGTAGGAAAGTGTTTGAATATCACATCAAATATTTTATGTATTTTTAATACTCTTCTTTCATTTTATTTAAATCCAATCTACAGCCATATAAACTGCTTTTTATGAATTGTTATTACATAATTGATTATTATAGACGAAGCTGAACTAGCCTATCAAGGTCTTATAAAAAGGAAATAATATTTAACCGGTTCAATATAATGTATTCATGGATATATAAATAAGAATTTGGATTTCCTCACTTATTCAATTTGTGTTTCTGTTCTACAAAATATACTAACTAGACAGATGTTAAAGATATTGTGCTTTATTATTGTCATTTATATGAATGTCGCAAGTTTGCAATCTTTAAAAGATCCTGATTATTATGACAAAACATTCGCAAGAGGTAATTATCTTCAAGTATTCTATTGATATGTATAACAAGCAATTGAAATAAGTATATTATCACCGGTTGAATTTGTGTGCCAATAAATAAGCAATTTAGCACATTAGATTTTAATCACAGCATAAGTCTAAGTATAAAATGTATTATTATTATGTACATAAAAATTTAATTATTTGAAAACAGGCATTTATAACTGTTTAGTTATATATAAAGAAAATATACCTAGATCTATTAACGCTAAAATATAAAAATATTTTTAAGCAAACAGCATTGCGTGTCCATTCATTCTTGGTAAATAACACTACAATTTAAGACATATGGTCCTGTGAGGTTGGCAACCCAATTTGGAAAAATATATTTCATCGAAGTTCTCGGTAGATATGGAATAGCTCTAAAAAGAAATCAAGAGTTCTGCAGAAATTAGCGAGAAACAGCAACATCGATAATGAGCTTGGTAAACACATTTAAGAAAAACAGTGCGTTTTAGACATATTTTTGCACCTTGATCATAGTTTAGGAGTTCCTTAACAATTTTGCACAAGACCTGCAAAAATAAAAAAATTGCGAAAAATGTTAAACTTTGAAAATCGCAGAAGAGTTTTATCGAAAATTCGAATAGTATTTTCCTGTAAAGTTGAAAAATCGCATAACAGTTCTGATGGCAATTTTTCGCTAAATTCTGCAGAACTCTAATTTTGCGCAAAGTACTCTAAAACCGTTCCATATCTACCGGGAACTCTGATTAAATAATATCTTTTTGTAAATTCGATTACCAGTTTAACAGGACTAAGGTATATCATTAATAGTTGTCAAGTTCGCATTCTTTTCTAAATAAAACATGCTTTATTTACAAATAGAATTTCCTTTTATTAATCTTATCAAGGTCATAACACTAGGTTTACCAATAACCCACTGTTACCAGTCTAAATATATCCTTGAGTCTTTTATATAAATTGATAAAAATTAATTTTATTTCAGGGGCAATTAGAATCCCCCTCAGGGGAACAGAGAGTATAGGTAATATACAAGTTCTTAAGTTCAGTACTCATAATTAAAAAGTAAATATGTTTTAGGAGTTGTTGGTAAAAGAAAGGAAAAAGTTGCACTGGCGGCCGTCCTTACAGCCACGAAAGACTGATGTTAATAACGAGTCTTCATTTAATATTACTTATAATTACTATTTTAACAACAATATAATTTCAGTAGAAAATCCACTGATAATTTCATTCAAAGTATGCGTAGATATATATATACTGAACTGGATTTAGCTTATATGTAATGAACTCTTAATAAAATTATACTTTTATATTGAGTCTTTTTCATTTATTATTGACAATATTATACGCCAAAACCAAGGGATGTAGTACAAGAATAAGTTTATTTAACAGTATTAATATTAAAATCACCATAACTAATTGAACGGGATGCTACTTGTTGAAACTCCATGTTAGAATAAATAATAAACGTAGAGATAGTTTCAAATAATTTTTATTGTTTCACTCACAACAATATAATAATAATAATAATATTAATAATAATAATCTTTATTAAATTCAGTAGTGTGAACATACATAGAATACGTCAAATATCTGTCACATAAATTCAAAAGACATAGGTACATACATAAGAATATATAAAAAAAAAGATATGGTAAATCCATACAAGCTTATACCTGATACGGTACAGTTAATAACTTCTGAATGGAGTAAAAGGTTTTGCTTAATGTGTAATTCGTCAAGTTTCGTTTCAATTGGCTATTAGTCATTCTTTTCACAGTGTTCGGGACATGATTGTATATTTTCATACACTGCGTCAGGATTTGTCTCTGCACCCTAGCCAGATAAGATGCGTTCGCGGCTGCAACAATTCACTGCGTTCATTTGTCCTAGTATGCTGTGCATGATTCACCTCATATTTCTTAAAAAGTTCGCCTTCACAAAAATTACTGCCTCAATGATACAAAGAGACACCAGAGTAAGTATTCTGTTTTCTATAAATACCAGTTTACAGGAGTCACGAGGGTGAACACAGCAGATACGCATGCTTTCTGTAATTTAAAAATTCTACCACAGTCCGCAGCGTTTCCCCAGAACACCAAGCCATATCTGGGGCGAGACTGCACACATGCATAGCACACGGTTAAAGATGCCTCCACGCCGACATCTCTTGCAATCACTCGCAATGCACAGCAAAAACTGCTCATCCTTGCCGCGAGAGACTCTATATGAGGTCCCCAGGAAAGTCTCTTGTCAATCTCGACACCAAGAAACGGCACCCGATCCGCACACGCGAGCGTTTCCTCCTCATGTCGGACAATCAGATTCCCCGCACCGGCGCCAAAATACATTAGTCGAGTGTTCTTGATATTTAGCTTCAAATTGTTACGCTCAAACCACAATCCCAGATTCAAAAACTTGTTCTCAATCGTCAGTGTCACCTCTTCCAGAATGCGCTCGCTCTCTTAGTACGCATGAGGTGTCATTCGCATACAGTACTGCAAGGCCACTCACAATAGTAGGAAGGTCATTCACATACAGCAGGAACAAAATCGTTCCGAGTATCGAGCCTTGAGGAACCCCACACACAATGCCCCGCCAAGGTGATCTTATCTCTATTCCCGATTCATCATTGGTTGACACGCACTGCTTTCTGCCGAATAGGTAGGACCGCATCCATTCCAACGCCACGCCCCGGAAACCCAGCTTATCCAGAAGCACTCGATGGTATACACTATCGAAAGCCTTTGACAGATCCATGAATGCGCAGGCCACCACATCCTTGCTATTTAAGCCATGTAAGATCTCCAACAGTTGGAAAACTGCTCTCGTGCGATCTCAGGAAACCTACCACTCTATTGCACACCAATCTCTCCAATATCTTTGAAGTATTTCATAGAAGGGCAATAGGTCGGTAATTGTGGAGATCACTTCTGTCTCCCTTTTCAGGAAACAACTCATTTCTGAAAGACATGTTTATGATGTGAGTTAAAGGTGTCACAATTTCCTCAGCACAAAACTTCAGCACAGACACAGGTATGCCATCATTGCCCGTAGCTTTTGAGTTCTTTAAGCTATTTATAGCCTCCATAAGCTCTTCGTTGTATGTCAGATGCAATGAAAAGGTGTCGGATACATACTTTACATTTCCCAAAGAAGTTGTGTTATTCTTCTTAACGTCTTGACCGGACTCAATAAAATGTTTATTAAATGCTGTTAGAATATCCTTGGCATCAGCAGGCTCACCGATATCACTCATCCTAAACGGATCCCTTCTATCACGACCCTGAACTTGACCGATTACGTCCCAAGTTTCCCTGGCCTTATTGGTGGAATTCTTGATATATTCCTCATAAAATTTCCGCTTGGCTTGTTTCGCCAAACTTTGGATTCATCAGGTGGTGACGGAATGTATTTTATGTATTTTTTTCTCATTTTATTTAAATTCAATCTACAACCATATAAACTGCTTTTTTATGAATTGATATTACGTAATTGGTTTTTGTAGACGAATCTGCCCATCAAGGCCTTGTAAAAACGAGAAAATATTTAACCGGTTCAATAAAGTGTATTCATGCATATATAAATAAGAATTTGTGTTCCGTCATCACCTTATGAAGCCAAAGTTTGGCGAAACAATATTGTTGTGAGTGAAACAATAAAAATTATTTGAAACCAGCTTTACGTTTATTATTCACTCTTAAAATCAACAGTTGCTTTAGATTGTATATTTCTCTTATATCAATTGTATATTTGGTAATATGGAACTTCACGAAAAATTTCTTTAATACAATAGAATCGGTAGCGTATTATGAATAGCTATTTTTAAGCGTAGTTGTTTATATTGACAGGTACTTGTAGAATGAACCAGTTAAAGGTTATTTCTTGTGTTGCCAATCACTCCATAAACGCCGGCTATCTGTAATCTCCCTTATCGGTGTCTTGAACTATGAATGGGACACTTATTCGCGACTGTGGAAATATTGTGGATAAGTGTAGTAAAACCTGGACTGGAATTATTTTATTTAATTAATTTCTTAATAAATTTTTGTATCATAATAAAATCATGCTAGTTGAATTATTCATACAAAAATATGTTTCTAAATTTCAATAACATATCTAATAAAGATATAACGAATTTTTTGATACAATATAAATTGTTATTAGCATTGTTAAAATATGATATTCATGCATCCTAGTCAATATTTTATGAATTTGATAAATTAGTTTATCTTGTAAGCACACACAGAGTGGCCTTTTTTTAACAACCAATTATTGTAAAAGGTATTTGTAACAAGAAGATTACATATTTATTATCATTATAAATAAAATTTTTGTTATTGTTGTTATGGAACTATTTGTTTTATTTTATTCTTAACTGCAGCCATCAAAGTAAATAAATAAATAAGATATACAGAGATTCGTATCTGGGAAAAGGAGTCTAGGCTAGAGTAAATATTTTGGAATTATCAAGACACAGCAGAATATCTAAAAGGTATAGGAATGGCAAAAGTATGTGATCCACTACAAACCCACTAATTATGCAATTATACCTGTAGGACGAAAGTTTTTGAATATCTCATCAAATATTTTATGTATTTTTCCCTCATTTTATTTAAATTCAATCTACAACCATATAAACTGTTTTTTTTATGAATTGATATTACGTAATTGGTTTTTGTAGACGAATCTGAACTAGCCCATCAAGGCTTTGCAAAAACGAGAAAATATTTAACCGGTTCAATAAAATGTATTCACGCATATATAAATAAGAATTTGCATTTTATCACCTATTCAATTTGCGTTTCTGTTCTATAAAGAACACTAACTAAAAAGATGTTGAAGATATTGTGCTTTGTGATTGTCATTTATATGAATATCGCAAGTTTGGAATCTTTGAAAGATCCTGCTTATTATGACGAAATATTCGAAAGAGGTAATTATTTTTAAATATTCTATTGAGATGTATAACACGCAATTGAAATAGGTGTATTATCACGGGTTAAATTTGTATGCCAATAAATAAGCAATTTATCACATTAGCGCAAGCATAGGGTTCTATTCACAGCAATGTCTAAGTAGTAAATTTTAATATTATTACATAAAAATCCAATTATTGCAAAAAGGGTTAAGTTTTGAAAATCGCACAACAGTTCTGGTGGTAGTTTTTCGCTAATTCTGCAGAACTCTTGAATGTTTGGGCAACGTACTCTAGAATTATTCTATATCTACCGGGAACTCCTATGAAATATTATGTTTTTGCAAATTCGGTTGCCAATTTCACAGATCTAACGTATATTATTAATAGGTGTCAAGTTCGCATTCTTTTCTAAATAAAACATGCTTTATTTACAAATAGAATTTACAATTATTAATTTTATCAAGATCATAACACTAGGTTTACCAATAACACATTCTTACCAGTCTAAGGGCCGGTTTTTCCAACACCGATTAAATTACCCGGTTAACTAATCATTGATTAAGCCTAATCGTTGATGATCTCTAACCGGCGTTGTTCAATGCGAAAAAATACACCGGTTATCTATTAAACAGTGTTTAAGGATTTGATGTATAAAGTTGGCAACATATTTGCTAGTGCATTTGATCTAAATTAACATATTTGTTCTACTAATATTGGCGACATTTCCTACGTTTGAATTTCTTATTTCTGCTTTTTGCCCTTATTTTATTTTCTTAAAGTTTTCTATATAATTTGAAATTTTCTTTTAGTAAATAAACTGTAGGTGCCTTTATTTTTTAAGCACATATTTAAAATTTTTATTACGAAATAAGTAACAAAGTGCAACAAGCACAGAGTGACATTGAAACAAATTTATTGATTATTTACTGCTATTGAGAAATACAAAAATATTGTGGAAAATTGGAATCAAATTCTAATGGTACTGTTCAATATAGTTTAAAATATCAATAACATTTCTAGAGTGATTCTAAAATATGTTCGACTAATATGATATCTTAATAAGGCGCTGTTAAGTGGTAAAAGAGCAAGCGCAAGCATAAATTGCCACAGCACTTTAGAATCTTCACGAATTGAGATACAGTCCAAGAACTGTAGTAGAATTAAAAAACTTCCTAAACTCAATCTTCTTCATCAAAAAAGAAACGATGTATTTGTGGTTACCAATTAATTTTATTCTGTAGTATGCTAAAAGTTACACATATTCAATATTGTATTGTTTTTATATTCATTTATACTTAAACTTATTTTCTTTCTTGGGTTTGTTGTTTCCTTTTAATTAAAACTAACATATTTTACTAACGTTTCGATGTATTTAACATCTTTTTCAAAGGTCATAAAACATTACAAAATATCAGTCTACGGTACAACAAGGTCCCGTTAAATACAAAGTAATTGTATAAACAAACCGGAGGGTTAGCAATGGGAAACTCACTAAGTCCCTTATTACCCGAAATATTTATGGACAACCTTGAAGACATTATTAGTAAACATTCGTTATTTTAAAAATATATACTGGGTGAGATATGTAGATGATATTTTGGTGTGTTTCAAAGGAACGGATAGACAATTAAATTCACTTCATAATCATATTAACACTTTGCATCCTAATATTAAATTCACCATAGAATTAGAAGAAAATAAAACCATTAATTTTCTAGACCTTCAAATATCACATATTACTGATACACACGAATTCGCTATTTACCATAAACCCACCCACACAGATATTACGATACATTCTAACTCTTTCCACCCGATTAGTCATAAACTTGCTGCTTTTCACTCAATGTTATATAAATTAATCCATGTTCCTATGAATAAGATTAATTTTGATAAAGAATTAGATAGAATTTACACCATAGCTCAGAATAATAGTTATTCAAAAGAATTAATAAATAATCTCCTTCATAAAAAATAAAAAACAAAAATCAAATCCAAAATTTATCCTATAGTTCCCCAAACTTACTTATCAAAATTTGCCTCTGTGACTTATATAGGTACACCTTCCATAAAAATAAAAACATATTTACAAAAAACAACAAACACATTAATTTCATTTCGTACAAACAACAAACTACAGAATCACATTAAAAATAATAAAGATAAAATGACAAAAATTTAAAATCTGGGGTCTATCAGTTAAATTGCCAGTGTGAAAAAGCTTATATCGGACAAACTGGTAGATCCTTTTCCACACGCATAAAAGAACATGAAAGAAGTTATAAATTACAAAAAACAGATTCCACATATGCCAACCACTGTATCGAACAAAAACATAAATTCAATAATAAGTTTGACATACTACATATACAAGACAAGAGTAAAAAATTAAATTTATTAGAAAACCTAGAAATAAATAAATTAAACAAATTAAACCTTATTTTAAATGACCAACTAGAAGTGAATAATTCACCCTTGTTAAATTTAAATATTTAAAATCAACTTAATAATTCTTATAGTTATATATATATATTTATAAATTGTTTAATTTTATAATAACAGTAAACAATCAGTTTTCAAAAAAAATTTTAATATTCTTAATCATATTGTTATGTATATAAATATTAAATATTACATTAAATATATAAGTTACTCCCGCTCTTAACGTAAGGTCACAAACTCCCCCTTCTTTATTTAGGAAAAGACATAAATATGAACGTTTACAAATATTTCGTATTATAATATTCATCACCTGATGAAGCGCTAGTAGGGTGAAACAATTTTAGTGAATTGAATAAAACTGTTTTGAACTCAATTTGAATTTATTTCAATTTTTACTTCTAAATTATGGAGTTTCAACACGTATCTCCGTCTTAAATCAATTATTTAAAAATTAACAACTCCCATTCACCAAAAATATATGGTTTACCTAAACTTCACAATAACAATATTCCACTAAGACCCACAATATCTTGTATACAAACTTCATTCTATAATTTATGAAAATTCTTATCAGAATCTATAAAAAAAGTAACAGGAAAAAATGAATATTACCTATATAAAAGACTCCTGGCAGTTCAAACAATATATTGATATGATAACAATACTCAATAATTATAAACCAGTGTCATTGGATATAGTATCCCTATATACAAATATTCCTATAGATCTGGCAAAAGCAATTGTCACAAAAAAATGGAAACAAATAAAAGAACATACTATTTTAACACTAACAGAATTTCTTAAAGCACTGGAATTAACACCAACTTCAACATATTTTCAGTTTAAGAATAAATTTTATAGGCAAACATATGGTTGTGCTATGGGCTGACCGATATCTGCAGCCATAGCCCAACTTATATTGGAAAATCTAGAAGAAACAGTAATTCCAAAAATTAACATAAAACTTTCCTTCTTTAAGGGATACGTGGATGACTGTATAACAGCAATGCCAGAACAAGAAATTCACCAAATTTTACAACAATTCAACAGTTTCCACATAAAAATTCAGTTTACCACAGAAACAGAAACAAATAATTCAATAGATTTTTTAGACATAACATTAATAAGACAACACACCACAAATAAAATACTTACAAAATGGCACACCAAGAAGACAGATATATCAACTTTAATTCAGCTACAACTTTTACACATAAGAAAAGAATAAATAAATTTAGTAGATTGTGCAATAAAATTAACATCCCCCATATACAGAACCGAAATATTGAATAAAGTGAAACGAACGCTAACTAACAATAATTATCCCATACATTTAATTAATAAAATTATTAAAAGAAGGACATACATATCATATAATCAACACAAACAACACAATAATAGGTAATAACACCAGTGATAACAAAAATTATATAGCCATTCCATATGTGCAAAATTTGTCGGAAAATATACAAAATATTCTTAAACCATACAATATTATAATCGCAAATAAAAACAATAACAATTTACAAAATCTTTGGTCTAACTTAAAAGCTAAAATACCGAAAGATCAACAAACAGCTAATATATCAAATACCATGTAAGGAATGCGAAAGTGTTTATATAGGACAAACAAAACAACACCTAAAAAGCAGAATGAATGGCCATAAATACTGTAACAACAACACTGCATTGAAAAAACATACTACTAATACTGGGCATGAATTTGAATTCAATCGGGTGACAATTCTGGACAAAGAACATAACCAAAAGCAAGAGATATATTAGAAATGATTCGTATTAAAAAACAAACATTCTCAATAAATGACAGATCAGACATTGCAAATTTATCAAATTTATACCACTCAATAATACAAAATTAGCAATATATATATGACAATGTAGCTTCCTTTCGAATTGATTTTTCATTTGAATTCTTGTATATTATAAGCTTTTAAAAGAGAATAAACATATATATTAACAAATTAAAATAAAAAACAATAAAAAATAGTAACAAGAACATTTAGGAAAGACAAATCGAGGTGATGCATGTATGCAGATATTATATTTGAATATATACACGTGAACGTATAGGTTAAAGTAAAATAATTCCCCTCAAAGTAAAATAAAACAACAAATTTGTTTAGATCTTCACTATATTTACAAAAATGTAAAGGCTGTATAGCTTTGTCAAACAGCGATGGTATAATAATTACTTTACAAGTGAAATACGTATATGTACTTAAATTTGGTAATTACAAGTATATATACTTGTAATTACCAAATTACTTGTAATACTTGTAATTACCAAATTTAAGTACATATATGTATTTCACTTGTAAAGTAATTATTATACCATCGCTGTTTGACAAAGCTACAGTGTTAGCGAAACGCATCTCAGCCTTTACATTTTTGTAAATATAGTGAAGATCTAAACAAATTTGTTGTTTTATTTTACGTTGAGTTCAATGGATCTTCATCAAGTAACAGCCACATCTATCCAATTTTTAAAATAATTCCTACAATATATAGTTATTTTTACGCAGTAAAAAGGAAAACAATAGGCACGTTAAAAATGTATTTGAAAACAAAATGTTTTCACATTTCAATTAAAACAAAATATTAATGATTGACGAAACGAATATTAAGGTAGGTTGCCCGTTGCCATACATAAAAAGAATTTTAATTATTGTTAGTATAAATCATGTTGTACCGTAAACTGATATTTTGTAATGTTTTTATAGTTATATGTTTTATGACCTTTGAAAAAGATGTTAAATACATCGATACGTTTGTAAAATGTGTTAGTTTTAATTAAAAGGAAAACCACAAACCCAAGAAAGAAAATAAGTTTAAATAAAATAGTGGTAAAGAAAGAAATACATATATTTAATTATAGTGTTAATTTCATTTATAGAATAAGCAATACTAAATCACTGATGAAAATAATTATTAAGTAATTCCAAAAAATACTTTCATACAGGAAACAAATGCGTAAGCGCTGTCAATAATACATAATAAAAATTCAAATTTCTTATGTGATGTGCATGTGTACGTAACCCTATTCACTGTTTAATATTTTATCAGGTACACCAAACACCGGTTAAATTAAGGACGTTGATAATCAATGATTAGCGTTAACTGATGTTGGAAAAACGCATTTGTACTAACCGGTGTTTTAATCAACGATTACGCTAACTGTTGTTTTAATCGGAGTTGGAAAAACCGGCCCTAAATATGTTCTTGAATCTTTTATATAACTTGATATAAATTTATTTTATTTCAGAGCCATCCGAAACTCCCGTCAAAGGAGTAGAGGGTAAAGGTAATATCTAAGTTCTTAAGTTTAGTACCCATAATTAAGAAGTAAATATATTTTAGGAGTTGCTGGTAAAGGAAATGAAAAGGTTTCTCTGACGTCCCTTCGTACAGACACGAAAAACTGATGTTAATAGCGGGTCTTCATTAAAAATTACTTATAATTATTATTTTAACAACAATATAATTTCAGTACAAAATCCACTGTTAATTTCATTCAAAGTATGCCAGGATATATACATATACTTAACTGGATTAAGTTTCTATGTAATGAACAATTAATAAAATTATACTTTTATATTGAGTCATTTTCATTTATTATTGACAATGTTATACGCCAAAACCAAGGAATGTAGTACAAGAGTAAGTTTATTTAACAGTAATAATATTAACATCAACAGTTGCTTCACATTTTATATTTCTCTTGTATCAATTGTATATTTGCTAATTTGGAACTACACGAAAAATTCCTTTAATAGAATGCTACATTTGTAGCGTAATTGTCTATAGTCTTCTTGCCATTCAGTACTGTCTTAACTAAAACATAAATGTACTCAGTAATTTCGTAATTAAACAATTAAATTCATTTATAATTTAGTTTTATCTTCTATAACTATTCAAAGTGCACAAACACAAAGTAGGTACCCAATACAATTAATTGTCATAAACATACTACTGAATTTGAATTAAGCCGTCAGCCTTTCTTAAGACATTCTGGAATATTAAATATTTTTCTTTAATACTGAATTCTTAGAACCTTCAAATTCGAAATGATAGCAATCAGCATGTGCTTATTGTTAGGTTACACTGGCCAACAGTGAAATTGCTTCTTAGGTGAAAGTACCCAATCCTGAATGAATTCAACGTGCTGAACACGAATATCACACTGAAAAAAGTTGATTGGCTCATTGGTAATGCAATTTAGTGAGAAATTACGAAATTTTGCGTCATATTGCATCACCCCTTCATGCAAAGAAGTTAGTGCAGCATTTACTGTAAGTTTCCATTGAGAGTGTTGCGAAATTGATTGCGCAATATCAAGCAATAGCTAATTATAGTTTATTTATAAATGGCCGACGTGACAGTTAACTCGTGCAATGTCCGTTCATTCGCGCATATTTTTCGAAGCTCTAGCATACATAAGTGATTGCTATAGTGTAAAGTAACTAAACAGTAGCAATGCCTCGTAACTGTGTTAATAGTGCAAATAACTTCTGTTATATTTGCGGAGAAGTGACATTTGCTGCACAGAAAAAGAACATCAGTGCAACAGTTAAGAAAGCGTATCATTTGTATTTTGGTTGCAAGATAGGCGACCAGGACAAAGACTGGGCCCCACACGTATGCTGCCGCACTTGTGCCGTAAATCTTTCACAGTGGCTTAATGGCAAAAGAAAGGCAATGCCATTTGCTGTGCCCATGATTTGGAGGGAGCCCACCAATCACGTTGACGACTGTTATTTCTGTATGGTACGACCAGCTTCTGGAGGCATCACCAAGAAGAAGAAGTGGACAGTTGAATACCCTAACATACCATCTGCTCTGCGACCTGTCTCTCATGGCGAAGGACTCCCAATTCCAGAACCTCCTACAGATTTTTCTATCAGTTCAGACGATGAGGATGGCCATGCGTCGGCGAGTTCTCCTCAACGTGGCAGTAAGGATGATGACTTTTCGTGCTTTGACGAAACATCTGCACCACATAAAATTACCCAGGATGAAATGAACGGTCTTGTTCGCGATTTGGATCTGTCGAAAAGCAAAGCGGAGATACTGGCCTCAAGACTTCGACAGTGGAATCTTCTGGAACAGAATGTCCGAGTGACTTCATTTCGCACTCGCCATCAGCTCTTCGAATCTTTCTTTAAGAAAGAAGAAAGCCTTGTGTTCTGCTGCGATATTGATGGTCTACTACAAGCTCTCGGGATTGCACATGATCCCCACGAATGGCGGCTGTTTATAGACGCTTCAAAACTGAGCCTAAAGGCGGTTTTGTTGAACAATGGG
Organism: Amphimallon solstitiale; assembly: GCA_963170755.1. Classification (NCBI taxonomy): domain Eukaryota; kingdom Metazoa; phylum Arthropoda; class Insecta; order Coleoptera; family Scarabaeidae; genus Amphimallon; species Amphimallon solstitiale. Next base: position 7,199,288 of record OY720677.1, read on the forward strand.
AACCAGCTTCTATCCATACCTATTGCACATGCGGTCTACATGAAGGAGACTTACGGCAATCTAAAGCAGCTACTGGAGACGATTAACTACAGCAAGTATGGCTGGCAGATATGTTCTGACCTGAAGGTAGTATCTCTGTTGATGGGTTTGCAGCAGGGATATACAAAGTACTGCTGTTTTCTTTGTCTGTGGGACAGCAGAGCAATCGATTTGCACTACATCAAGAAAGACTGGCCTCCGAGAGCATTTTTTAAGCCTGGAGAAACGAATGTACAGCACCCACCATTGGCACAGCCACACAGAATCATCATTCCTCCTTTACACATCAAACTCGGTCTTGTCAAAAACTTGGTAAAAGCCATGGATAAGAATGGACCAGCATTCAAGTACCTGCATGACAAATTCCCTCGACTCAGTGAAGCCAAAATTAAAGAGGGCATCTTTGTGGGGCCTCAAATTAGACAGCTCTTCCGAGACCCCAAGTTTGAGGAACTTCTTCAAGGTAAAGAAAAACAGGTTTGGGATGCATTCTATCAAGTGGCAGCAAACTTCCTGGGGAATGACAAGGCAGAAAATTACAAGTGTCTGGTTGAGGATATGTTGGCTTTGTTTCATGAATTCGGCTGCAATATGTCCTTAAAGATCCACTTTCTTGATTCCCACTTAGATTTCTTTCTTGATAACTGCGGGCAGGTCAGCGATGAGCACGGCGAACGCTTTCATCAGGACATTGCCACCATGGAGCAACGGTACCAAGGCAAATGGTCTACGTCAATGCTAGCTGACTATTGTTGGACAATCAGTAGAGATGCTCCACAAGTCCACTACAAACGGCAGGCCAAAAGAAGTCGAAAGCCGGAAGCAGACTAATTTTTTCTTACCATGTATTATAATATTGACATAAGTACACTTTTTCTGAAATATGCGTAAGTGTTTTCTTACCATGTATTATAATATTGACATAAGTACACTTTTTCTGAAATATGCGTAAATGTTTTCTTACCATGTATTATAATATTGACATAAGTACACTTTTTCTGAAATATGCGTAAATGTTTTCTTACCATGTAGGTATTATAATATTGACATAAGTACACTTTTTCTGAAATATGCGTACATATTACAGAAAACCCGTAGCCAATTCAGCTTTTTCTTAGTCATTTTCGTGTTCAGCACATTGAATTCATTAACAAATGACTATTTTCAGCTTGGAAGCATGAACTTTTCGAAAATTTGTTGCCCAGTGTTATCAAAGTTGATTATGTTCGTAGGCAAATTTCCGCCGAATGAATAGAAATTATTATCAAATGACCCCAGTTTCACTTAGCAACATTTGGAGATAGGGAGTTTCTAGATTACGTTTCAGCAATAAGTCATAATGAGGCTTACTCTAGTACGTTATGAGTAGGGGGCGCACACGAGCGGTTGATGACTCATCGCCCATGGGCGCACTATTGAAATGTTATATTTTTTAAGAGATTTTAATTATATTTATATAATTGGATAACAAGTGGCTTGTGATCTATAAAATACAAAATACATATAATATAGAACAGCTGAGCAAAACTGTTATCTCGCAAATGTGCTTGAAAACCTATTTTCTTCAGTAGTGATTGCAACTGATGTAAGTAACTTTCCGGATTCTGTTTTTACTGTCTGACAAGAGTTAGAGAAGCTAATTTGCGGTGCCATAAAACTGCCGAAAAACGTAATTTGAATGGGAACCACAAAGAAGATCGTGTAGTATATGCTTTGAACATCTGGTAAATAACAGACACTTGTGGGAAACTGTAATATTTACTCATTAAAAATTATTTCAAAGCAAGAATAATATATATCGGCCAAGAGGTACCGGATTTGACGAAAACTTTATTAATAATGTGTATCCAGAAAATTTCTAAGTAAACGTTTGGTATTGGATTTCAATTCATGGGACTGGTATGTTATGGGAAATAGCAGGAAACTTACATTGAAAGACTTATATCAACATTCTAAGATGTTGCCTTCAGTGGAGCCATTTTTTCCAAATCGCAGTTTTCTAATTCAACAGAAGACTGCTCCATCCATAAATCGGGCAGAGTGAAAACATGGTTCAGAGAAAATAACTTCAGTGTGTTGGATTTTCTGCCAAGAAGTCCTGATTTAAATATTATCGAAATTGCTTGGGAGTTGATGATCAAAGATATAAAGAAATTGAATCGAAGACCTCAAAATAGACAAGAACTGGTAGAAATAGTTCACACAGCATGGGAGAATGTAAATCAAAGTACTACTTGCACCAACCTTTATAACTCTACTCCAAATAGATTGCAAGAAGCTTTAAACAAAAACGGCTTTATAACCAGATATTAATGCATATGTTTCTTCAGGATGTTTTTTAATTAGTATTTTGATTCGTATTAATCAGATAGAAAATGTCTTGATTATATTTGATATTCTATATATAGAATAATGACTTGACACTAATGAATGACAAGTAAATAAAGCCAGGTTTACAAAGTACGAGATCTCTTGTCTACTTTTTTGCTTTCGACTGTAGATAGAGAACGCCCTTTCTACATCGCAACTGGTTATAGGTGCGTACTGGAAATATTCTATTATTTCAGCGTATTTAGCATACAGAATTGCCGCAATGTTATTAAATCTAGATTTCTATTAAAAACTGCGTCTAACTTTTGCCGAAGGCCACATCCGAAGTCACATGGAATTATTAATAGCCACATCTAATGCGGTTAATCCATTTTTTAATTTGAGATTCGATTTTTAAAATATGTGATTAGTTTAGGCAAATTTCCAAAGTGTTCCTGAAGGAATAACATTCAGAAATACTTCGAGTATCGTCATTTAAACGTGTAACGAAATTTTGTAAACTATCGAAATTCTCTTCATAAAAACTATTCTGTGTATGTTTTAGCAAAAGATATTTTACAGACTTTGTAATAAATTTCGGAATCACTGATAATTCATTTTCATATCAGAAAGCAGTAAGAGACGGACATGCACTTTACGGTTACGGGGGGGGGGGGGGGGGGTAGAAACACGATTTTTAAGGGAGTTGATTTACTGAATTTTTACTATGCTGTGTCCATAATGATTGTTACGGAATTATCCCACAAAACTTTCCAACTGTTACAATGCAATTTGAATTTTTTTATTTACAAGATATAATGATTTCTATATTCTATTACAATGCTTTAAACTAAACAGAAAAAAAATACTGTCAAATGATTATTTTTATTATATTAATTGTGATATATTTTGTATTCATATGGTGTCTTTAACACAACTGGTAATAAAGACATCATTATTATTATTGTTTCTTTAAATAGAATAATTCCAGACCTATATCTGTATTAAGCCCTTTTTCCACAATTATTGAAAAAGACAGTAGCAGAGAGAGTTGAAAATTACTTAAGTAATCATAAACCCCTAAACTGAAAAATGGCTTGATTAAGTAGATGAAATAAAGACAAGCAATTCCTTCGAGGATCAAGAATATCGGTCATCGTTGTCATATTTCTAATTTTTCCAGTAAGATCACACAAGAAGCAAATTCGAGTAAGAGACCTGATAATAGGAATTTTTCGGCAACGGTTTTGACATACCATTTATACTAAATTTGAACATTATAAGTTTCTTTTATAGATGCATGGCGAATATGTTTCTACATATATTGAAGAATGTTCTACCCTGGTATTTTTTTGTATTTCGGGTTTATTTTAGTTTTAAAATCAAGTTCTAATAAGTATAAATATAAAATGTAAAGTACTTGACACCATTTAATTTAGTGTGAAAGGCTTTAATAGAAGTTACAGTGATACCACATCATACTTTATATCTAATATTTGGTAGAACTAGATGTAATGTTTTAGAATGAGGACTTTATTATCAATTTCCGCTATGCAAAGGAAATAAGAATCTTTAAAGTTTTTGTTTGGTGGAGAGTGAAATCTATAAAAGTCGTCACACCAAGGAGAAATCAGACAATTAACGCTAAATAAAATAGACTAATGTGTGGTAGTTGTCTTATATTATCTAACACCCACACACTGCATAGAAGGAGTATTCACATAATGGTATACATGTATATAGTTATACAGAATTATTATTAAATATTTTAGAATATTAACATTTATTTAAAATTCATTTTTATTAAAACATTATTATCAAGAAAGAATTGCAGGGAATAAATCATGGACTATAGGAATTTTGACGAATTATATGAAAATTTAAGGTATTTATTTTAAGACGAATTTAAGGACTTCTGATATTCCACTTATTTTTCAATATTGTAAATTCGCCGGGGTAATAACTCTAGTTTATAAATACATAGCTATTTTTAAGTGTAATTGTTTATGTTGACAGATACTTGTAGAATGAACCAGTTAAAGGTTGTTCGAACAACAAACGTTATTGTGAATACTGATGATAACAAGCGTGAAAGTACACAATCGTGTTATGAATGGAAGTACACGCAAATAGTTACGAGTTTATTCATAATTTTAGCAAGAGGTATTATAAATTAGACCTGTGCTCGCAGGTTTCACAATAGATTCCAAAGGCTGGATGTCTGATTGACCTACGAACTTGACACAGGAATGAGTCACTTATACGTGACTGTGGAAACATCATTGTTAAGTGTAGTAAAACCTGGACTAGGATTATTTTATTTAATTATTTTCTTGATATTTTCTTGTATCATAATAAAATCATGCTAGGTGGATATTCATACAAAATATTATCTATAACATATCTAATAAAGGTATAATACATTATTGGTACAATATAAATTGTTATTAGCTTTATTAAAATATAATACTCGTGCATCATTGTTATCATTATAAATAAAACTTTTGTTCTTGTTGTTATCTAAAAGGTAAGCAAATACATGATCCACTGCAAACTAACTAATTATGCAATTATACCTGTAGTTTGAATGGACGAAATTTTTTGAATATCACATGAAATATTTTATGTGTTTTTAGTGTTTTGCTTTCATTTTATTTAAATTCAATCTACAGCCAATATAAACTGCTTTTTTATGAATTGATATTTCGTAATTCGTTATTATAGACGAATCTGAACTAGCCCATAAAGGCCTTGTAAAAACTAGACAATATTTTACCGGTCCAATATAATGTATACATGCATATATAAATAAGAATTTACATTTTCTCACCTATTCAATCTGTGCTTCCGTTCTATAAACAATACTAACTGAAAAGATGTTGAAGATGTTCTGCTTTGTTATTGTTATTTATATGAATATCGTAAGTTTGGAATTATTTTCAAATATTCTACTGATATGTTTAACAAGCAATTGTAATAGGTATATTATCACCGATTAAATTTGCATACTAATAAATAAGCAAATTAGTGTAGGCATAGGATTTTAATCACAGTATAAATCTAAGTATAAAATTTTATTATTATTACATAAAAATTTAATTATTGCAAAAGAGGCATTTATAACCGATCAGTTATATATAAAGAAAATACTCCTAGTTCTATTAACGCTAAAATATAAAAATATTTTTAAGCAAACAGCATTGCGTGTCTATTTATTCTTGAACAACATAACACTACATTTAAGGCTATAGTCCTGTGAATTTGGCAACTTAATTGGCAAACAAATAATATTTTATCGGAGTTCCCGGTAGATATGGGGAGTGCTTTGCGAAAGAAGAAAAACTGCAAACATCAATAGACATATTTCTGCAAGTCGACCATAGTTGAAGAGTTCTTTAACAATGTTGTTCAAAGTTCTGCAAAAATATGAGTTTTGAAAAAAATGTTAGATTTTGAAAATTACACAACAGTTCTGATCACATTTCTCGTTGGAACTCTAAGAGGACTATCGAAAATTCTAATAATATTTTCTGTAAAGTTGAAAATCCAAGATATTCGAAAAATTAGAATTCATGTGCTATATGTAGCGAAAGGAATAAATATCGCGCAGTTTTTCGCTAAATTCTGCAGAACTTCTGAAATTTTGCGCAAAGTACTCTAGAACTTTCCACATCTACCGGCAACTTCGACAAAATACTATATTTTTGCAAATTCGGTTAACAACTTCACAGGTATATCTATCATTAATAGGAATAGGTGTCAAGTTCGCATTCGTTTCTAAATTTATCAAAGTAAAGAAAACATGCTTTATTTACAAATAGAATTTTCTATTATCAATCTTATCCAGTTCGTAACACTAGAAGAAGGTCGTAACTAATGAGGTTTACCAATAAACCATTGTTACTAGTCTAAATATATTCTTGAATCTTTTATATAACTTGATATAAATTTATTTTATTTCAGAGCCATTCGCCTCCGTCCGATTCCGCGTGCCGCACCGTACCGCACTAGTAGAGAGTAGACGTAATAGGTATTAAGGCTTTTTCACTTATTACTGACAATGTTATACGCCAAAACCAAGGGATATAGTGCAAGAGTAAGCTTATTTAACAATAATAATATTAAAATTTACAGTTGACTCACATTTTATATTTCTCTTGTATCAATTGTATATTTGCTAATTTGAAACTTCACGAAAAATTTCGTCGTAAGGGTTTCTTAAGACATTCTGGAATATTAAGTATTGTCATTGGTTAGATTTTAGAAATGTGATTTGGTATCTAATTTCTTTTGTACTTGAAGTAACTTCTTCTTCTTATTCTTCGAGAAAGCTTTTGAGGTGTGAAGTCAGTTCGCTATACTCGCGATCATGCATTGTGTATATATGACTCGCACTTTTTTTATATCTGTGAATCTAATCTTTTAAACAAATACAGGAGCATTTTAATTACAAAATATTATAAATCAAATTACTGAATGAAAAGTTTTCTTATATACTGAAATGAAAATTGTATGACGTTTGAGAGTTTCCAGTGGAATAATTTCGGAACAATTCGATATAGTTTCCAGCACTTCCTCACATTTATATGATACATATAACTATACAAGACAAATATACACATTAAATCTTAATATTAAAACATGTTTCTTTGATGCCGCTGCATTCAGTATTGTGATATGATTGTGTATGAGACAGTTGTTTCGTAAAAAGAAAACAGACACTTTTTTCTTCAGAAAGTTTATTACTATTTATGCAACACACGGAGAACTTCAATTCACACATGAAAAACAATGGTGACAGTATTTAATTCTATAACTAAAAGGTTGAGACTGGTTAACTTTTAATTCGTGGTTACCATGTGTATTATACCCTTGTAACACAATCGTCTCTGCAGCCAAGGTGATACCCACCACCGTCGCCTTCTTTTCTGTTTTTTTCTTTATTATAATACTTGTCAAGATAATGGTGGAAGATACACTAGCACTCTCCATAACCCACCGACCTCTACTATACACTTTTTGATGCCCTTCTTGTATCTTTTGCGTGCCTAGATATTTTTCTATTTATACCACTTTGAGGTTATGAATACACACAGTTATTTACCTTTTGCTTCAAACATGTATAGCCCAGAATCACAGATTAAATTTTTGTACAAGTTTATAATATTAGTGTAATAGGTTTGATAAAGAACCCGGTTCAAATTGATACAAGTATATTGAACAAGACATTTTAAGATGCTGTCTCATTTTTTCATTTCTTTCGAAAACCTGATTGATGTCATGTGGAAGTAGAACTTTCAATATAGATAAATAATCCATTTATAAAAAAAGACGTTGCAAAATCACTGAAAAATTGCTTTTGATCTTTTGTTATAATTAATTCAATAAAATTTAAATTATGTTGTTGATGTCAAAAAGTGCTTACATCACAATACTAGTACTGATGATTCAGAACTATCCCATCAAGTTCTTGTAAACAAGAGAAAATACTTAACCGGTTCAATAAAGTGTATCCATCTATATATAAATCAGAGTTGGCATTCCTGACCTATTCAATTTCTGTTTTCGTTCCATAACGAATACTACTAACTGGGAAGATGTTGAAGTTATTGTGCGTTATTCTTGTCATTTATATGAATATCGCAGGTTTGGAATCTTTGAAAGATCCTGATTATTACCATAAAATAAACACAAGAGGTAATTATAAAATTTTATTTACAGCATAAGTCTAAGTATGAAATTGAATTATTATATAAAAATGTAATTATTGCAAAACAAGCATTTGTAATGGATCAGTTATATTAATGATACCTAGTCTAATTATCTCTATAATAAAAAATATTTTTAAGAATGCAACATTGCGTGTTCCTGATCATTCATTCGTTCTTGAACAAAACAAAACTACAATTCAAAATATATCGTTATGTGCAAATTCACATGTATATTCATTTCTAAATTTATCAAACTAAATAAAACATGCTGTGTTTATAAATAGAACTTCCACTACCAAACTTATCAAAATCATTACACAAGGAATAGGTTATACATAATGAACTTTACTAATACCTCTTTGCTGCAGGTCAAAATATGTTCTTGAATCTTTTTTTTCAGAGGCATCTGCAAGTCCCCGCAGAGCAGGCGAGGGTGCAGGTAATATTTAAGTACTTAAAAAGCTTTATACACTATCCACAATTAAGAAGTAAATATGTTTTAGGAATGAAAGATATACATGGAGAAAGAGTTTCTATAACAGTCGTTCCTATAATCACAAAAAACTGATACTAATATAGCGTGAGTCTTGATTCAAAATTATTTGTATTTACTCTTTAACAACAATGTAATTGCAGTACAAAATCCACTGATAATTTCATTCAGACTGTACCTGGATGTATGTACTTAACTGGTTAAGCTTCTATGTAATAAAATTTTAATAAAATAATTTTTTTAAATTAACTCTTTTTCATTTTACTGACAATTTTATACACCAAAATCTGCGCTGTAATACAAAAGTAAGATATTTTCTATTTATTTAATAATAATAATAATAATAATAATAATAATATTAAAATCAAAAGCTCGAAAATGGTATGAAGATACCGAAAGATATGTCGCAAAGACTGAATAAAATTTGTGGAGAGTTTTCAAGTCTTTTATTTTTATTTTTATTTAAAATAGTTATTAACAAAATGTCCCAACAAGAACCGTCTGCTAACTCCATTAATAGAATTAAAATCAATAGTTGATTTGCATTTTATATTGCTCTTGAAACAGTTGCATATTTGCTAATTTGAACTACACGAGTAACTTTTTTAATATATAGAATGCTATAATTCAGTAGCGTAATTGTCTATAGTCCTTTTGCGATTCAGCACTCTGTCCTAATGGAAACGTAAATTTTCACTATCAACAACAGGTTTTCATTTTCGACAAGAATGATCCGAAGAAAATGCAGTTGTTTAAAATATTGCGTAAGATACTCATGGTAGGTCTTGACTGATTTCGATATTTCTCTCCATAAACACGACATGTCCTCTTGACTACTATATTGCATTCACCATATGCAATAATGAGATTCAAAAAATCTTTGGTATTAAATCCAGATCGTGACATTTTCAGTATTAGAAACAAGTATGCGCAAACAGAAAAGAAAGGAAACGCTAAATAACATCATTTATTTACATGAATATCTATCTATAGCCTAATTGATTATACAAAGTAAAACTTTTTATACATTTGCCAAAATAGCACTGAAACTAAAACATTTAGTTATACTGATGTAAACACATACGCCCCTAATTTTGAACGTGGAATCCAATAACGTTGAAACAAATGTAGGTTGCTATTTAAAAATAACAGGATATTGATATTTTCCAGATGAAATGTTTAACATGGTTTTGTGATCACCCTGTATTATTTTGAGGAGTTTATAATACGTCATTTGAAGCAGTATACTTTTCAAAATAATTAACTAGAATTTTAAATCTGTGCATGTATTCAATTATTGGGAAGGTTGTTATGAGGAATAGCCTGCAGGTATAATTTTTTTACAAAAATTGAAATATTGGCTAACTTTTTAGGCAAAGATTATTAGACAAACTAGCTTTAAAATTAAGGCGGAAATACGAATCAGTCAAAAAAATGGGGTATTTTCTTTAAAATGAGGTAGTCGATATCCATTTCCGGTGTAACCGGAAGAAGCGAAAATTTGAAACTATTTTAAATCGATAGAGCGTAATGGAAAACTAACATTTGCGAAATTTCAAAACTCAACTCTTACTAATTTTCTATATTGTTCTAACGAAATCTAGTCGTGATATACCCTGTATATGATTGCTTTGTTAATGCAATGTAATTCACACATCGTAAGTTTTTAAAGTATCTGTATTATTATAAACTTGATGCAACGGACACTCCTCGTGTTGCTCAAGAATCGATATGAAGTTAATTCGCGAGAAGCAATTTAATAAGTATTTTTATTTTTATAACTTCGACATACCCGCTATTAAATATAGCATATACAATTGTCCCATATCGTTTATATTCATATTTTGGGAGTGCAAAGTAGACTTCATTTCAAGTAAAAAAAAAAAAACGCAAAATTTGTATATCCATTTTTATTTGTTTCAAAGTTACAGGTCTATGAATGTGATTGTCAGATCAAGAAAGAAAATGTAATCCTAAAGTCAATAAAAACTGATTTTATTTAAAAAACAGTTCAATAATTTTTTTTTTGACATGTGTGCCTCAAGCAAACCGTGCCCCTTGCAATAGTGATATAGAGATATAAACCCTTATGTTTTAAAATTCACCGAACTGTCATTCGTGGCACTGCAAGTGATTCGACGTAAACAATAGCTACTGCTTGTTCATCTAAGTAGAGGTGGGTCGTTCGCGAACGAACCGGTTCAGTGAATCGAATCCCAGCAGGGAACCGAGGGAGCCGGTTCACTAAATTTCAATGAACCGGATCTCGGCTCACTTGGGTCGTTGCTTAATTTGTATACAACAATCTGATAATTTGTCAAATTTGTGTGCATTATAGCTTCAAATAAATTGTTTGTCAAACATTTTGTATAATTGGTGTGCGCGCAGCCTAAATAATCTCGGTTCGTTTGAGCCGACGCGACGGCGCCGAGTATTACATGTCCTACACGTTCCTGGAACGGTATGCTATTACGGATCCACACGGTTCAAATGAGCCGGTTCCGGGACCCGGCTCACAATGAGGAGCTGGGCCGAGTGAGCCGGGTCAATGAAATGAACCGTTTTGCCCACCTCTACATCTAAGTCTGCTGGCAAATTTACTCGTAGGTCGAAAATTCAAAACCTAGTTAGCATTCCCGAAATTGTCTATGTACTTCTAGAAACGTTCTGTAGTGAGGAATTCGGCGACCGGGAAACCGATGTCGATATTCAATAACTGCTCGATGTGCACTTCCGTTACAGTAGCCATACACAAAATGCATGTCCGCATACAAAAGAGAAGAAAATCGGTAAGGCATTTTGAATAAATGAAAACCTGTCCACTCACTAGTAAATTGTAGTATATACTGAGGCGAAATAAGCAACAACCTTGTTATTTAAATTAATTTCAAGTGCTTCTTTTTTTGTGGATCAACAAAAAAAATTGTTTATGTACTATTACAAGTGTTTATTTCAGGATAACGTTTTATAATGCGACGTTAACAATCATAGGCCTGTTATTGAATCGTATAACTTTTTTAAAGATTTTTTTATGATCTGACAATCACATTCGTCGACCAGTAACTTTGAAACAAATAAAAATGGATATACAAGTTTTGCATTTTTTACTTTCTTATACGTAGTATAAGGAATTATTGTGATGATGAAAATTTTCGACGTCGAGATTTTTGCAGATGTCCCCTGATACCGAAAAAGTGGTTTTTAAAAAATGTCTGTGTGTCTGTGTGTGTCTGTGTGTCTGTGTCTGTGTGTGACCACGATAGCGGTGAAACCGCTCTAGGTATCAATTCCAAATTTTATATTTACGAATATATTTTCAGTAAAATCGCCAGACCGGAAGGAGTAGTTTACTTTAGTGAAAAAATCGAATTTTGCCAATTATACGTCAACTACTAAGTTTAAACAAATTTGTAAAGAATTCATATATACTCAAAATTAAATTTGAGAAGAATGTTATTAAAAAAGTTTTTCGAAATTCCTACCGGAAGTAGGTCTTTCACTCTTATCGAAAATCAGTTTTTTTCGAATATTTCGTAAGTCATGCTTTTTAGACAAGTACGTTACGAGTATAAAAGTATTTAAAATATAATTTTCAATATCTTTTGTATAAAAAAAATTTCAAAATTCAGACTGGAAGTACCACTTTTACTCTTATCGAATAGCGATTTTTTGCAAATATGTGGTCAGTTATGCATTCTATATAAATTAATCAAGCGTACAAAAGTATTTAAAACTGGATTTGCAATATTTTTTGTATATATGAAATTTCAAAGTTCGGACCGGAAGTAGTACTTTTACTCTTAGCGAGGAGCACTTTTTGAATAATATCTTGCAAAGTATGCATTCTAAAGAGATTTATTAATAGAATAGTAGTACTTAGAATAGTGTTTTGAATAATTTTTGTAAAAAAATTCTTAAATTCTATAATTTGAAACTCTCATACTTATAAGAAAGTCGTGTGGTGGACACACCTAATTTTTTTTACTTGAAATGAAGCTTACTTTATACTCCGAAAATTTGAACTTAAGGATACGGGACAGCTCGTATAGAGTCCGTATAGACTGACTGTAATCAGTGACGGCTTTCTTGATGAATCAGTGATTCATTTTAAATTTCTGTTCAATTAGTGAATATTTTATTCCATGTTTCTTAAATTTTTCATACGGAAAATAAGTTAAAGCTAATTTCTCTCGTATAAGAAAAATAGTATACTTTATACTAATAATATTACATAAAAATACTATTATTAATATGTTCATATTTTCATATTTGAAACGAAAGTGGAACGCTACTCCCTTCAGCAAAATGACAAACTCGACAAAGCGCGGATAATCGGATTGTTGAGTTAAATCCAGGGTTTTATCCGCCTAATCTACCTATGTACGGCATTATTAGATGGAGCCACGGTTTTAAAAACATGAGACCTATAAGTAAATTTGAATCATGAATTTAACCGAATAACTTGAGATGTCGCTGCTATAGCGCTGTCACTTTATGGAAACGCGTAGAAACGTTAACCAACAAATTTTGTGTGTGTTGCTAAATATTATTTTTCTTATTACTACTTAGTTAGTGGTGTTATAATCGTACCATAAGTTCTGTAAAGAGTAATATCATAATTTTATTACGTTGACATAACGCATTTTAAACTTAAAGGATGGATAGAAGCTGGTGCACTGTGTGCGGGGCGTAGAAGCAAGAGCGATGCATATTTTCCGAGAATGCAAACAAGTAACTAATGGCATAATAGTTGACATATAACCCGAAGGTGAGCTGGAGATTTTTTGTTTGTAGTTTTGATTCCAAGTGCAATAAGGACCACCTGGTTGTAGTAAGGATTTTTTTGTTCCGATTACAGCAATTAATGTTTAAATGACAGGTAAGTAAGTAATTGGCAATTAATAGTATAATTATTAGGAGTATAATAATATAAGTGTATAAGAAAGCCTTTAAAGTGCAGGAAAAACTTACTACTTGTTAGTTTCTATATTACGTTTTTTCACAAGCAATCAATCGATGTTAATACAAACTTCAAATTTCTTGGTACAGAAGCATTTATTATTTTTTCTAATGATTTTCCTAGACAGTTTCCTATAATGAAAACGCGCCTTTATATTATCGTTGATATTTGTTGGTATACAGTTGTAATTATTATATTTTATTATTTAGAAGCGAAACTTTCCAACAGCAAATGGATGCCAGTATAATGAAAGAAAGAAAGTAACTTTGCAGCCTACATTTTGACACAACCTGCTATGCACTGCTATGCCTTTGGCTCCGTGGGTTGCCTCATGGGGTGGAGTGTCGGCACTGCATTTCTGTTGAGGCGTACTGATTGAGGAATCAGTACGCCTCAACAGAAATGCAGTGCCGACACTCCACCCCATGAGGCAACCCACGGAGCCAAAGGCACCCATATCATTGGATGTCTCATTTATTTCATAACAACAATAAATTAATCAATTTGGTGTTAGTTATTGCAATTATAATTTTTTTTTATTTTCTTCTATAAGCATATAATTAACATTATTTAGTTTTTAAAGCCCAAATTGTCACTTTTAGTTATGTATTGATGATGTCTACTAAATTTTTTAGGTATCTTAAGTATCCATATTTTTATTTATGTCTCCTTATTTTATGTTCATCATTTATGTAATACAAGATTTTGTAAATGGTGGTAGTAAACATGGGCTTAAGTCATTGTGTGTTTATCGGGTTTAATTACCTACTTTGTAGTATTTTGAATAGGTTATTATATTTTCCCTTATAATTACAAATATTAATGATAGTATGACACTTAATGATATAACTTAAGACAGACGTTTTACATTCCATGACAAACCTTTATCAATATAATTTTTGATCTCGCGGTATTAAACCCTAATTTGTAATAAAATTTATTTTGAATTTCCCGCTACCAAATACATTTTAAATCGCCCGCTATTTGCTTAGTGTTATTGAAAACTGTAATTTTTTGATGTCAGCGCCATCTATATGTGCCTGCAGGCAATACAAAACGCGGATAAAAATTTTGGCTTGACTGCGCCATCTTTTTATAATCTGTGCGACAAAGTCAATCGATTCGCAATTCGTCGCAACATGATTTCCTTGTTTACGCGCTTGCCATGACAATGACCTGTAGTCATGCCTAATGTAAGTACTCTTCAAGATGATTTAAGAGAAAATTCTGGACTTTTTATACAAAAAGTTAATGAAAACGTGCGACTTAATAGATGGAGTTGTCAATTCGCGCAACACTTTACTTGGGGAAACAAGAATTATACTTTCGTGGGCATCGCGAAGATTTGCCTTTTAATAATCGCGGAAATTTTGAAGAACTTTTAGATACCCTTGTAGCGATTGAAGAACATTATAAAACAGTTGCGTCAATGTTTACAGGCAATTGTGAAACAATTCAAAATGAATTAACTGGTTGCATTTCCGAGTATATTGATGAGCATACCCACAAGAAATTAAAGAATGCTGATTCTGCAGATATTGATCAAAAATCCCAATGCGATATTATTATTAGATATGTTATTGCTGGAGAAATGGTGAAGTAAAGATTTTTAAGATTTTTTGATGTAAGCTCAAATCAAAGTGCTGACACTTTATTTGATCTTGTTACCAGTTGCCTTGAGAAACATGACTATAAGACATGTTACGCAAGCGTAATGTCTGCTCATGTAATGGTCTCCAGGCAAAAATCAAACAAGTGGCTCCACAAGCAATTTTTATTCATTTTATGGCACATCGTTTGAATTTGGTATTACAGCAAAGTGGAAACTTAATTTCAAAATGTCATTTCCTTTTTGCAACCGTTAATGGTTTACCACAATTTTTTCATCATTCTACAAAACGCACTAATGTAGCTGACACGGTTATGGGTAGACGAGTATCGACCGCCGCATCAACAAGATGGACTTCACACTTGACAATTTTAAATGTTATAATGACTGGGAATCTTTAAAACAAGTATTTAATAGACGATGAGAGCTATCATCAAACTTAAATTAGGCAATGTAAGAGTTTCCTCAAAGAATTTAATGATTTTGAATTTCAACTTTTGGTGATTAATTTTTGTGACATCTTCGTAATTACAGATGTCATTAATGACGTTCTCCAAAATACGTCATTAGATATTAATTACTGGGTTTCGCAAATTACAAATGTTAAGAAACTTTTAGTAACGGGTAAAATAAAAGATATGTTTCTGTTAACTCTCTGACTGTTAGGATATCACACACCTCTACATTAGGAATGTCACGTTCCTGCCAATCCTCTGGACATCCATTTGTGTGTCAGAGAAATGTTTCAACCGATATATGGATGCGTTTATGAATTGGTTTGAGGATTGTCGAGCCCAAATCGACGCCAAAAATGCTTTGTCAGAGACAATACTAAATATTGTCATCTATTTGAAGTTTGAGTTATATAGATGCATAGTTTTTTAGTTTTGCTTTATGAGTTTAAGCGAATTCAATTACGCCACAAGTGATGCCTCCAATTGGGCCATTACAAACACTGAATGTGCAGGTGTCATTACAATTGCAAGCCAGAATCTAAAAATACTCGAAACAGAAAGTTAACAAACATAATTTAAACTTAAACAATGTCGATATAAATATATATATAATTCGAGTGTAACACGAATTAAACAGATTACAATACCTACCGTCCACAAGAGTCGAAATGTGAACACATATAGTGCTGCATTATGAATGGCGTGATTGAATAAGATAATAAAAATGCCACAATAATGGATATGCTTTGCTATATTTAACACGAGAATGTTTAATTAATACAGTTTTCTAGTTTTTTCTTCAATCCATTTTAAATGAGCCGATACTTTGGTGAATAATGCAAAACTGCCTTCTTTACAACCTTTGTCATCTGATTTTACCAAACTGACGATGCCTCTTATATAAAAGCGTCCATCTCGATTTCTGAAATAGAGTCCTCCACCACTGTCTCCCTTACACAAAGATGCATCTGCAAAGGAAATCATGAGGTATTTGGATATACATATACCAGGTGTCCCAGTGTAGCGGTCAAGTCCATTATTAGTATCTAATAATGTAGAGAGCGATTAATTTTTAATACAAAAATTGTAGATACTCATAATCTCTACAATTTGAAAATATTTTTATTTATACAGAGTGTTCGACAACGACGAACCAACACAAATTTATGTTTTTTTTTTAATGGAATGCTATGCATTTTTTTTACATTTTATGACAGCCCTTGAACTGCTGATTAAATTGACGTCGGCTTGTATTTGTCGATTTTCAATTGTTTCTGAGATATGGAGATTTTTCGTTGAAAAATGTACAACATTTGAAAAGTTGGTATGAAATAACGATTGATGATGAAATACTTATTATGAGTTCAATTAGTAGAGATATCTTTTTAGTACGCGAAATTAATGTTTATTTCGACATATCTACGCATGTTCTTTAGAATTGCAATTCTAAAAAAAATTAAATGGATCACTCTGTATATTTATATGTCATTAAAAAGTAATTATAATTTACTGATTAAGAATATATAATTTCTTCGACCTGTGGGCGATATTGAACCTGTGCAATATCGCCCTCAGGTCGAAGATATTATATTTGAATAAACCGTTTACGACTTAAAAATATGAGTTGCCATGACTTATTACACATAGCATAATTAAAATTAATCGAAAAGAGCTACTTCTAATCTAATATTATCTATTTAATATTTTCTTTTTAAAAATAAATAGTTTTTATTGAAATTTTAAAAGTTTGGAAGTTCATGAATTAACAATGTTAAAATATCGCAGTCGCTCTGTGTCATAAATTAATTTCAGGTACTGAAAAGAAATCTCTGCTAATTGAACCCATAATAGATATTTTATCGTCAATCGTTATTTCATAGTAACTTTTTAAATGTTGTAAAATTTTTAATGAAAAATCGCCATACCTCAGACACAGATGAAAATCGGAAAATACAAGTTGATGTCAGTGTAATCAGCCCTTCAAGGGCTATAATAAAATGTAAGAAAATGTATACCAATCCATTTAAAAAAAACATACGTTTGTGTTGGTTCATCGTTGTCGAACACTCTGCATAAATAAAAATATTTTGAAATTGTCGAGCTTATTATTATCTACAATTTTTGTATTAAAAATTATTTGCTATCTACATTATTAAATAACAATAATGGACTTTAGCGCTACGCTGGGACACCCGGTATATTATCGCTTTTTTTTTAACTTAATCTAATGGTATTCTATACAATTAATATAATTTTATTTTTATTATAATAAAGTTATACATTGATTCATTTGAATTACTGTTATTATTAGTATTACTATTGTATATTGATCACAAATCGCCTGATAGGGTACAACAATCTACATTCTTCCTCCAAGAGTGATATGATCTCAGTTACCTTCAGAAACTTACGTTTTGACACTTTGCTGTATTTTGCGATAATAGTAATAACGAACTTTAAAATGAAGCTTATGATTACTATTAAGAATGTAATAATCATTTTATTGTTGGTTTAAGTTTTCCTAACTCTTTAAGTTTAAGTTTTTCTAACTTATACTACGTATAAGGAAGTATTGTGATAACGAAAACTTTCAACCACGATAATTTTGCAGATGTCCACAATTTGAAATCCTCTGATACCGAAAATGTAATTTAAAAAAAAAGTCTCTCCCCCTCTCTCCCTCCCTCTCTCTCTCCCTCCCTCTCTCTCTCCCTCTTCCTCTCTCTCTTCCTCTCTCACACTCTCTCTCTCTCTCCTCTCTCTCTGTATCTGACCACGATAGCGGTCTAACGCCTAATACCATCAATTTCAAATTTTGCATTTACGAGTATAATCTTCCTCATGAGATCTGATTAGATTTTCAATAATATCGGAAGATCTGAAGTAGTGTAGCTTCAGTGAAAAACTCGAATTTTACCAATATTTGAAAATTATTTTGTCAAAATAATGTATGGAAATTCCTACCGAAAGTAGGTCTTTTACCTTATCGAAAGTCAGTTTCTGGCGAATATTTCACAAGTCATACATTCAAGGTACGTTATGAGTATAATTTATATATATATATATATATATATTTTATTTAAATCAATAAAGAAAATATCACGGATACATAATAAAAATAGATGTCCACAATTTGAAATCCTCTGATACCGAAAAAGTAATTTAAAAAAAAAGTCTCCCCCCCTCTCTCTCTCCCCCTCTCTCCCTCCCTCTCTCTCTCCCTCCCTCTCTCTCTCCCTCTTCCTCTCTCTCTTCCTCTCTCACACTCTCTCTCTCTCTCCTCTCTCTCTGACATGAGGATCTTCTGACATTTAAGCTGCAATTGGTGGTCTGTCTTCCCGATGGTCTTCCTTTTGTTTCTATCTCCAAGGATATCCCACCTTATTCCTTGGCTACACCGTACTGACGATGACCAACGAGTCTGAAACACGTGTCTGCGGTTGCACTACAGCGGATTAACCCGATATTCTTTTTCCTATTTTTATTTTATTTAAAATATACATCCTTGTACCGTTAGGTGTCGGATTTTATTACTACATTTCAAGTTACTATTGCATTTATTCTTTCCTTCCTCAAGTTTCTGTTCTGTGCCAAGTTCCTTGTTTCACACCATTGTATACCACGTTCTGCGGCAGCCTGTCGTACTTGTTCTTCTCATTGTATTCTAGGTCTTCCTATTCTATTCTTTCCCTGTACTCTGGCTTCATGCATCTGTTTAGATGGTCTATTTCTGTGCATCCGGTGGATGTGTCCTAACCAACCCATCTGTCTTTCTTCAATAACTCTCTTAACCGGTTTCAGGTTCCTTCTTTGTATTTTTACCTCATCCCTAATTCTGTTTTTCCTTGTAATTCCTTCAATTTTTCTCAGGATTCTCATTTCTGCTGCTGTTATTCTCCTTCTATTTCTATCTGAAATCTTCCAAGACTCACAACTGTATACACAACTCACAACTGTTATAAAGGTCTTACTACTTTTTTATATATCTCTGTTTTTATTTCCTTTGATACTTCCTTTTTTCCAAGAAATGTGTCTTTAAGCATGTTATAAATTATTCCTGTCTTTCCTATTCTCTCTGCTATTGCTTTATCCATCCTTCCATTTTCTGCTGTTACTGTGCCTAAATAGTTGAAGCTTTTAACTTGTTCTAGTTGTCTTCCCTCTAAGCATATTTTGTGTTTCTTTTCTTTTCCTGACATTATCATCGTTTTTGTTTTGCTTATATTAATTTTCATGTTTATTTTCCTGAATTCTGATTGGTATATATTTAAATTCTGTTGTAGATTCTTTTCTGAATCTGCTAGTACGATCATGTCGTCTGCGAACAACTCTTCGCGTTGATGCATTCTCCAGCTACCAACTATCAGTTTCTCACATCTCTGTTTACAACTTTTTATAACATCCTCCGTTAATATCGTGAACAGAAGAGGGCTAAGAACACAACCCTGTTTTAAAAATTCAATAGATTCGGCCTTTACTTGATGTAAATCCATATTCCAATAGAAATAAAAAACACAAACACTTGGTTCAGATTTACACTATATTTAATTAAAAAAAAACACAACAGCTGTTTCGCTACACTGTAGCTTTTTCAAGTGGTAACAAATTCTAAATTATTACAATTCGAGAACAACTCTATTATATATAAAAAAATATAATGACAACATTAACAGATAACTATAAAATATTTACAAAGGGTAACCCTGTTTTAATCCTATTTTAGTTTCAAATTCTGTTGATTCTTCATTATGTGTTCTAACTTTATTTTTATTGCCTTTATACAGGGCCTTAATTGTATCGATAATATATCCTTCTATCCCCCTTTCTTCTAGAGCTTTCCAGATGTCTCCTCTTTTAATTCTATCGAACGCCGTTTGTAGGTCGATAAAGCAGATATGTATTTCTTTTCCTTTTTTCATAAATTTCTCTCCTAATTGTCTAACTATGAATATTAGATCTTGTGCACTTCTACCTCTTCTAAATCCATGCTGTTGTTCTTCTAGTGTTGGTTCTATTATATCCCTTAGTCTCTTTTCTAGTATCCTTGTTAGTACTTTTCCAGGTATACTAGTTAATGCAATTCCCTGATAGTTTGCGCATTCTCTCATGTGTCCTTTCTTATAAAGTGGTATTATTATTGCCATGTTCCAATCTTTGGGTATTTCCTGTTTTGTTAATATATCGTTCAGCAGATTACAAAATTCATTTGTTGCTTTGTCTCCCATATATTTTATCATATCTGCTGTTATTTTATCCTCCCCAGGTGCCTTTCTCGATTTCAGTTTATTAATGGCTTCTATTACTTCTTCTTTTGTTACTGGCTGAATATTTGTTTCTGTACTATATTCTAATTGTATGTTTTCTTCTTTATCGTGCGCTTCGCTTATTGTTTCTGTTAGTTCTCTGAAGTGCTCCCTCCATCTTCCCATTATTAGTTTTTCCTCTGTTACTATGTTTCCATCCTTGTCCTTTATATTTTTCAGTCTTATTTGTTTCTTTTGTCGTAGGTTTTTCAACATGCTATAGAACAGTTTCTGATTTTCTGCGTAATTTTCCCTCATCTTGTGACCAAATTCTTCCCATGACCGTGTCTTTGCAAGCTTAACCATTTTATTTATCTCCGTCCTTAACTGCTTGTATATATTATAATTCTCTTCTAATCTTGTTTGTATGTACGTCTTCCACTTTCGTTTCTTGTCCTTCACTTTTTGCTGTATATCTGTTGTCCACCATTTGCTTTTCTTTGTGCTTATATTTGCAGTTCATATTACTCCGCATCCAGCTTGTGCCGCCTGTAGAATAATTCCTTTAAATTGGATCCATTTATCATCTATATTCTTTGGGGTATTGATCCTATCAGCTATTTCTTTATTTATATATTCTTGATATCTTTCTTGTATGTTATTATCTTTTAACTTATAGCACTTTATTTTGTCTTTTGTTACCTTCTTCCTCTTTTCTTCCTGCATGAATTTTGTGTTTGCAATAACACAGTCATTTGCGACACACAACTATATCAGTCTATTCCCATTATCATTTCTAATTTGTTCCCCGTTCTTTCCCATATATCTTTCTATCCCTGTGTTATCCATTCCTACTCTTCCGTTCATATCTCCCATTATTATTATGTTGCTTCCTTCTCTATCTATTTCTGCCTGTAAAGCTTCGTAAAATTCATCCTTCTGCTCTTTCTTTGCATTATCGTTCGGTGCATAGGCCACTATTATAGACCATATGTTCCTTTCATCTATTCTTACTTTAATCGCCAGTAATCTCTCGCTTACAAATCTTTCCTTTATAATTGATTTTACCTTGTTGATTTGACAATGAAACCTACTCCTCCCGTTCCTCTGCTCCTCACATCTAGCCCAGGCCAATACATTAGGTAGCCTTCCGTCAACTCTTTTATTCCTTGGCCTTTGTTTTTCGTTTCGGTTACTCCTAGATAGTTAATGTTTTGTATTTTCATTTCTTCGACTATTTCATCTTCCCTTCCAATTACGCTTCTTACGTTCCACGTACCCCACATAATAGTATGCCTCCTCTTCCTTTCGTGTTCCTTATTCATTGAATAGCTTTGACATCTCATTGTATTATGACTATAAAAGTATATAAAAGCTTGATTTTCAATTCTTTTTTTTAATTCGGATCGGAAGTAGCACATCTGGTTATTTTATATCTTGTAAATTATGCATTCTATATAGACTTGTCAAGACAAAAGTATTTGGAATAGGATTTTGAAGAATTTTTGTATAAAAAAATTAATACACAAATAAATCGGAAAAAGGCGGATTTTTTAAAATTTTTCAAACGGAATTAGACAATACAAAAAGAGATATTATACTATTGGGATATATAGCCTGCGGAGTTGGAAATGACAATACAAAAATTGAAAGGTACTTAGGTCCTTATGGAGAACCAGTAAAAAACAACAATGGTGAAAGATTATTGGATCTCTGCATTGAAAACAACCTGATCATAATAAACTCGAAATTCAAACATAAAAATATCTATAAGTGCACCATACAGGTACAATCACGGAATGAGAAACCCATTATAGACTACTTCATAGTAAATAAGGATAATGAACAGTCGGTAAGAGATGTGAGGGTATACAGAGGAGCAGAAATTCGCAGCGATCAGTACCTGCTAATAATCCAAATGAGAATAAACAATAATTACAATATCAAAGTTGAGAAATGAAAAAAATAATTAAAGAGAAAAGAAAAGAAGTTATAAATTAAAATATGAGGAAACCAAAAAGCAGTTCCAACAGAAATTAGCCGAAAGATTTAGAGAAATGAATAGAAGCGGGCACATACGACAATAGAAACTAGATGGCAATACTTTAGGCGGACAATCCTGGCAGCAGTTCAAGAAGTATGTGAAACATCAAGAATCTCAAATATACATTCGAAGAAAATCAGATGGTAATCAAAAGAAATACAATTAAAAGTTAAAAAAAAGAAAAATGAATTTAGAAGATATTTGCAGCAGAAAACAGGAAATGACATCCAAGAGTCCAAAATAGCTCGCACTGAAATAAAGCACATGAAAAAAAGAGCTAAGCAACATACCTGGAAAGAGTTCGTACTCAGAATGAAAGAAAACTACTCAGAAAACCAAAAACAGTTTTATGGCACACTAAAACAATTAAGACAGAAACCTAATAGACTAAAAAATGTACTAGACAAAGACGGTAATATCTTAACTACAGAAAATGTAATAACAGACAGATAGAAACAATAGCATATCTAAACCAGGTAGAAGAAATAGATCCCCAAGAGAGTAATAAAGTTGAAAGGGAGCGACAACCAATATCATTAGAAGAAATTACACAGGACATAGGGAAATTAAAAACAGGGAAAGCCCCAGGACATGATGATATCACATCTGAAATGATAAAGTACATGGGAGAAACGGCAAAAGAAAAATTCCACGGAACTTACTATATATTCATATTCGGAAGAAAATGTAATATGCATATGTGTTACCGTAAATAGCCGAAATACGTTTTTACGTGTACTTATTAGAACGAATGCGAAGTAACTACGAGCATTTTTAATTTCGCGTTCATGATAGGAAAGACACGAATTAAAATTTTAATTCGGATATTTACTGCAGCTTTTAGATAGAACCCGTTCTAATTACACACATAACAATAACTACTGAGAAAGATCTATGTGCTGATTGTTTACTTCTCATCACGTATTAAATAGATGCCAAATTGTCTAAATACACCGTAATGAATAGAGAGGTATGTAAAGAATTATTTCAGGAAATGTTAATTACATTAGCATAGAAGAAAACTTCATCGCTGTATCGATGCGTGAACCGGTTTACTGTGTCTTACATATATACCTTTATAGGTAAAACGTATATGTATATATGCATGTGTTTGAGATACACACACATTAAGTGCCATTGTCGATAATCGAACGCACAGACAGCGGTGTTTCGACCTATGAGGTCTCATCAGTATACGTGGAGATTCTCGACAATAGCTTCAAGACTTAAATCGCTGCCTATGTCATTTCTGCATGTTACACGAGATACACTATTAACATACAGGCCTCTGTATAGCAGAACATGCTGTCAGATGCCATCGCTTTTTTCCGTGTCATCTTTTGGGTGTTAGATGTCGCTGTGATACTCTCACTGCATTTAGCATGCAAAAATGACATAGGCAGCGATTTAAGTCTTGAAGCTATTGTCGAGAATCTCCACGTATACTGATGAGACCTCATAGGTCGAAACACCGGTGTCTGTGCGTTCGATTATCGACAATGGCACTTAATGTATGTGTGTATCTCAAACACATGCATATTATTATATACATATACGTTTTACGTATAAAGGTATATATGTAAGACACAGTAATTATTTACTGCTTGATGTTAGTTTTAACATCCATGTGTTCACACTTTTCATTTTCGTTTTGATTGGTGACGCCACCTAAGGCTCTATTACACGAGATACACTATTAACATACAAGCCTCTGTATAGCAGAACATGCTGTCAGAAGCCATCGCTTTTTTCCGTGTAATCTTTTGGGTGTTAGATGTCGCTGTGATACTTTCACTGCATTTAACATGCAAAAATGACATAGGCAGCGATTTAAGTCTTGAAGCTATTGTCGAGAATCTCCGCGTATACTGATGAGACCTCATAGGTCGAAACACCGGTGTCTGTGCGTTCGATTATCGACAATGGCACTTAATGTATGTGTGTATCTCAAACACATGCATATACAGTGCTTTTCATTTAACTGTGGCCATAGGGATTTACATACTAATATTTCGACTCCCTGTGAACTTTCGTTCTCATAAAAATATTTCATCCATTTTTGCATTACAAATTGAAGAATTTCTTTCTTTATTAAAATGATTTCAATTTATCATTAGAAATTACAATGAATCTACCAAAAGTTTTTTTTTTAAATCTCATTTTATACGACTTTTTAATTTCTAATAGCTTGGATTTTACGCTGACATTTGCAATTTTTGGGCGACACGAATAAAATTTAACACAATGTTATAAGATAGGTGTGTTTTCTTATAAAAATTTATAAATGTTATAAATAATTTTATTGAAATAAGCAAACATAATTTTCCCTGTGAACTTTCGTTCTCATTAAAATATTTCATCCATTTTTGCATTACAAGTTGAAGAATTTCTTTCTTTATTAAAATGATTTCAATTTATCATTAGAAATTACAATGAATCTACCAAAAAAATTTTTTTAAATCTCATTTTATACGACTTTTTAATTTCTAATAGCTTGGATTTTACGCTGACATTTGCAATTTTTGGCCGACACGAATAAAATTTAACACAATGTTATAAGATAGGTGTGTTTTCTTATAAAAATTTATAAATGTTATAAATAATTTTATTGAAATAAGCAAACATAATTTTCCCTGTGAACTTTCGTTCTCATTAAAATATTTCATCCATTTTTGCATTACAAGTTGAAGAATTTCTTTCTTTATTAAAATGATTTCAATTTATCATTAGAAATTACAATGAATCTACCAAAAAATTTTTTTTAAATCTCATTTTATACGACTTTTTAATTTCTAATAGCTTGGATTTTACGCTGACATTTGCAATTTTTGGCCGACACGAATAAAATTTAACACAATGTTATAAGATAGATGTGTTTTCTTATAAAAATTTATAAATTTTATAAATAATTTTATTGAAATAAGCAAACATAATTTTATTAAAGTAATCACTTATTAAAGAAATTGCTCAAAGTGTTGTCCTTGTGTGGCTAAACAATGTCCCAACCGTTCAGAAAAATGTCTACGCGTCTTTTGTAACTCTCGAACTGTGATGGAGTTGCAAGCCTCTGTTATTCTTCTCTTCAACTCTTCTAAGTTCTCTGGCTTATCTTGCACATTATCGTAGACTTGATTTGATAAATGACCCCACAAAAAAAAGTCGAGAGGAGAAAGGTCTGGGCTTCGGGCAGGCCATTTAAATGGTCCAAATCGCCCTATCCAACTATTGGGAAAACTTTCATTTAAAAATGCCGTTATAACTGCGGCACTATGAGCTGGGGCTCCATCATGTTGAAAGATAATTTGTCCATTCGCTCTCAGGTCGTCTAAACGAGGGCCTACTTCCATCTGAAGCAAATCCAAATATTTTTGCTGATTAAGGCACCCATTAAAAAAAAAATGGCCCCAAGATGTTATTCCCTACAATTCCAGCCCAGACGTTAACTTTCTCAGGCCATTGTGTGTGAGATTCTCGAATTTTGTATGGATTTTCTCGTGCCCAAATGCCTCGATTTTGTTTATTGACTGTCCCATCTAACTTAAATGTACTCTCATCAGTAAATAGAATTTTCTTTAAAACGTTTTGATCATTATTAATTTTTTCCATCCAAAGTTCACAAAATTCCATCCTTGGCAAGTAATCTCGTGGTAATAATTTGTGCACATTTTTAATTTTGTATGATTTGTACTTTTCCTTTTTTAACACCCTGAAGCAACTACTCTGCGAAACATTAAATTGATCCGCAAGGGAATGCAAGGTAGTGCAGCCCTCATCTTCTATTGCCAAACATAAATTACTTTTCACCTCTTCTGTCAGAACCAAAGAATTTCTCACACGTTTATGATGCTCAGAATTAAGACAACCTGTTGTGCGAAAAGTGGCGTACATTCCTAGTAAGACTGTCGTCTTACTAGGAATGGGACGATTGGTATGTGCAGCAGCAAAGTTATCTACAATTTCTCTGCTAGACATGCCTTTTATGTATCCCATAACCAATTCCACTCTTTCTTTGATGGTATAAACCGACATTTTCTTTAAAAGTCACAATAAAAAGCTTTGGCGGAACTTTATAATAATTAAATGACAGCAAGCATAATGACATTTTAGCCACGTTGATTTTTCTGGTTTAATTATCTGTGTTATTATTCCATCTTGTAATGATAAAATAAAAAAATAAAACATGTTCATGTTATTGTGGCAATGTACATTTCGTAGAGAAATGTTTGATTTATTAATGAAAACCAAAAATTTCTTAAAATTTATACGACTACAAAAGTTAACAGGCAGTCGAAATATTAGCATGTAAATCCTTATGGCCACAGTTAAATGAAAAGCACTGTATACATATACGTTTTACGTATAAAGGTATATATGTAAGACACAGTAATTATTGTTACTAAAATAGTTAATTTGTTGCTGTCAATGTGTGAAGTCTGTAATAGTAAAAAATCTAAGAAGAAGAAGGTATTAGTTTCTAAACCAGTTTTGCACAATGGGTTACACAGCCGATTCCTAGTAGATCTTATTGATATGCAAGGTCAAGCAGATGACGAATATAAATTCATCATGGTTTATCTAGATCATCCAACCAAGTTTATTCTATTAAAAGCTTTAACATCTAAATGAGCAGAAAAAATAGTTTTAAAAATAAACGAAATATTTTTGACGTTCAGAACGTGGTGTATTTTACATAGTGATAACGGCCGAGAATTTGCCAACTGTCTTAAAAACGGATTTAAGTCTTGTTACACCTCGTTTTTCTTGTACTTGATATGTCCTCATTATTTGGTTTCAATTTATTAACAATTGAGAGTTTTAGTTCATCAGTTTTGAGCGACGCTGTAAATATCTTGGGTCTGTTGTTCTTAGTTATACAGTTCCTAGAAGTCGTGTTTTATTCCTTGTGTCTGTACAATTTTTCTAATATGCAAGGAGAATTAGTGCATTTTTCTCTGGAGGTAATTCTTATGTTCCGCTGGGTTGTTTCCTTTTGTTTTAAATAATGACGCCTTAGTTACAATATTCTCATTTATGTCAAGTTGAGCACCGTAGTGATATCTGTGAGCGGGTGTTAACTCTAGCAGATAACTACGAGTGCTCGTTGAGATTGGCCTTTTTAATAATGGTTTACTTCTAAATTCTGCGTTTTATTATCTTCTTTAATTCAATTTAATTCTCTCATGAAGCGAGAAGGGATTCTCGCTTCATTACAACAGAAATCGTGTAGGAAATTATTGTTAGTTCAGGCGATTTTATTTGTCGTAGTTGTCGTTTAATCGACCGAACGTTCCAGCTTCGCGGTAGTTGTCACGCGCAAGCAAGGATTATAATTATTGAGGGGCATTTTATCGATCTATTTTCTGCCGACAAGACGTTTGGAGAAGCGGTCTAGAGGCTTGCGACTTATGCACACTGTAATTGGGTTTTACCATTTCGTATCGTGAAGTTACACTGCTTTTAAGTGGATTATAACAGTGGCATAATTAGTGGATATTGATCCTGATATTGTTACGATTTATCACCGGATTTTTGTTGGTCGGATGACTTCTGGATCGGTAAGCTGTCTCATTTCAAGTCTCGTTGCGTGTGATTAGTGTTAATATATTGTTTTCGTATATTTGTAGCTTTTACCATTATACGTAAATCCTTTATTTCGACAATTTTTGGCTCGATTGACCACGAGGTCGTGGCCACCATTTTTTCTCGTTGATTTAAATTTCCGGAAGAAAAGGAACTACCACCGTTTCTGGAGGATTGTTCTTGAGTAATCCACCACGAGGTTATTTGATTTCCACTGGATGTCGACATAGGACATTTCGGCAATCCTGCTTGGGGTCTACACGTTTCCGCTATGTGATACGTACATGTTTATTTTGTTGAATATTTTGAATCTGACTTCGTATGATGCAAATTTATTTTCTTTTAATTCTTTTAAGTGTCTCACTCTGACATAAAATATTGTCCGTTGACCTTCAAGGGCACAGAGCATTTGTAAACTTTGAATTATAGACTGATCATAATGTCCGTGTTGCCCCATAAATTTTATTTTACAATTAAGCTTAGAATCTTTTGAGTCTGTTGTCAGTGCTCGACCGCTGACTATGATTATTTGAGATCATATACGAGGGTTCCTCGAGTAATTTTAAATTATTTGCTTAAGTCTTGTTGATTATACGGCCCTCAGCCATAGTAATAGATTTTGTTAACGTTAGAATAGCACTTGCTTTGTATTACTCATTATATTGTAAGTATAACTGTCGATCACATACGATGTGATTAGAAATTGTAGGACTGCGAGGTGAGAGATATCTCGACCTATATTCCTAACGACCTAGACTTATTTAATAATGTGCTAAGTACGAATTTTACTATTTTAATCTTGTTTATTTGCGCATAGATAAAAGTTATATATAGGATGTAATGAGTTAGGACCCCTGCCTTATTTACTGTGCTTATTTAATTAATTACTTTGATTTATCTTGTAAATTCTACTCAGTTGCATCCTACGTAATATCCTGCTGTCTTTGTTTTTTTTTCTTCGTAAATATTTGGCTACTGCCTTTTCATTGTAATTTTCGGGCTATATTGTTTACCATCTGTGCTTTCAAACAAGCCGCGGATTCAGGAATTAAATTGGTTATTATTTATCTTGTGTTTGGATTTTGTTGATTACCTTTTTTTGCAACCTTGAGTGCATATATTTGATTTTGCCCTTGGATGAAACCACATTTGGGGGAGGGATTAATTTCTTCTTAAGGGCTGGCGCCTTGGACTTTTCATCCACCTCGGAAAGAGTTAGCGGCGAAATTTCAACTCCATATTCTTCACCGCACTAGGGAAGCAATAAGGTAAGGTGTGCTGAAGGTGGCATTACATTCTCCGACACTTTTATGTAAATTTTGTAAGCCCAGGGCTATAGTTGGTTCAGACTAGTTGTGGCACATCTAGACTACCGACGAATGAAACTATTTATTTTGTTATCGACGGCGCCATTTTGATGCGCTTCCGGCCTGTATTCTTTTTGTGTGCACGGCTATATTCTTCGGTATACAGGGTGAAGCGTAACAGTCTTTATGGTCAGCACTTAAAATTGTACACGGTAAGCCAGGACACAAGCAGAGCCAAGGCTCAGTTGATCGAGCCAATCAGGATGTTAAAAATATGATTATTACACCGTTAAATGCCCAGAATGTCTACCTTTTGTACACTTTATGAAAAACCGTGCGTTTCATTCAGGCATAAAGTAAACTCCATATATGTTTGGCATCTAGCCTAGAGTTGGTTTAATTATACCTGTTAATGCAAGAAGAGTAGAAGGGGGCCGCATGCGCACAAGAAAGAAGAAGTGTCTAAATGCAAGCCAGCGACGACGTGTGTGTCATTGTCAATTTTAGTAATATCAAACAATAGACCAACACCACAAAAGTATACAGTCCACTTAATCACAATTAACCCAACATTTGGTCCTTCGAGCCGGATAGCAAATACAAATCAAGGCAAAAAGCAGATCAAGAAAGTGTACGGTGATACATAACCTAGCCAGGCAGCGTCTACCAGCGTGTGTGCGACCGCGTCGAGTCAACCAGCGTGTGTGCCACGCGTCGCTTCAGCCAACGTGTGTACGACGCGTCGAGTCAACCGAGGGAACCACGCCCAAACAGAAAAGCAATCATCGCAAACAAAGTACAAACAAGTGAGTCAAATTCCTATTTTATTATTTTTCCTTTTATTTCAATCCTTTATTAACTTAAATACATAATGGTTGATACAAAAGACGATGCAAATTCATTAAAACAACAACGAGGACAGATTAAAGCAAAAGTAACAAGATTCAGATCTTTTATCAATAATTTAGAAAAGGACAAATCAAAACTAGATCAACTACAAATACGCAAACAAAATATCGAAGCATGTTACAACGAATTCGATAAAATCCAAACGGAAATCGAACAGTTAGAACCGGAAGAAGATGGCACAACAGAACGTCAGTCATTTGAAGACAATTATTTCGAAACAATTTCTAGTGCAAACAAAATATTAAAATCAAACACAAACACAGAAGAACGAATACATCAAATCAATCAAAATCAAAACACAAGTCAGTACAATAACATTAAATTACCACCAATAAATATACATAAATTCAACGGAGCAACTGATTTATATTTTTATAATTCATTCAATTCGTTAGTACATACAAACCCGAATATTGATAATTATCAGAAGTTACATTACTTAAAATCGTCATTGACAGGACCGGCATTGGACGCGTTAGATTCACTAGAACTAACACCAGATAACTATTCAGTAGCGTACGAATATTTACAAAAAAGATATAAATCAACTCGTTTAATAGTGGATAGTCATGTTAAAGCTATTATTGACTTACCAGTAATTTCAAGAGAATCACCTGATACAACTAGAGATTTATTGGATGGATATCTAAAACACATAGGCGCACTTAAATTATTGAAGTTACCAACAGAACAATGGGATGTTCTTTTAGTTCACATAATGGTCCGTAAGTTTGATTACAATACAAGAAGGGAATGGGAAAACAAATTAGACAATGACGAATTATCAACAATGGAAGAATTAACAGAATTTTTAACAAATAAATGCAGAATATTAGAATCAATGAAAGCAGACAAAATCAAGTTTGAAAAATCATATAATTCAAAACCAAAAAGCGCACATTTGTCTATAAATACTAACACATCAAGGAATTGTTTATTTTGCAGGGGAGATCATTCAATTTATTATTGTGAACGATTTCTTAAATTGGCAAACAAAAACGTTTCGATGAAATCAAAAAGTTGCAATTATGTGTCAATTGCTTAAAACCTAATCACAGAGCAAGCAATTGTCATGCAAGTACATGCAAGAAATGTCATCAATACCACAATACCCTACTCCATACAGAACATAATGATCAATTATCTCAAGATCATGCAACTATGTCAAACCATACAAACATGGGTTCACAAGCTTTATTATCTACAGCAGTCATTAATATTTCTAATTCATCTGATACCATATCATGCCGTGCATTACTAGATCCAGGTTCGCAATCGAATTTTATAACTAACACTTTGTGCAAGAAACTAAATTTAAAATTAGAACCACTTACGACACCTGTTTGCGGTATAGGTGAATTATCATTGAATATCAAATATTCAACAAGAATTATGATTCATTCAAGGGTCAATACATACAAAACAGAAATCAATTGTTTGGTTATACCAAAAATCACAGGTTTGATCCCTAATCACTTTGTGGAGATTTCTAACGTAATAATCCCACGGAACATTCATTTAGCGGATCCAAAATTCAACGTACCAAGTAATATCGATTTGTTAATTGGAACTACACTTTTCTGGGAAATTTTACACATGCAACAACTGAAATCACCAGATCACCCCTTATTACAGAAAACATCGTTCGGTTGGATTGTCGCAGGGAAATTCAATCAATTAATATTTAATCAAACAACATGCACTTTGACAGTCAATAAATTAGAGAATGAAATGCAGAAATTCTGGGATATTGAACAATTGAATGAAATACATACATACACCTCAGAAGAAAGAGAATGCGAACAACATTTTTTGAGCACCCATCGAAGACAAGAAGATGGACGATTTATTGTCAAATTACCATTCAAGAATCAATCAACAGAATTGGGAGCTTCGAGAGAAATAGCATTAAAGAAGTTACATTATTTAGAGAATAAATTCAAAGAAAACAGCACTTTAAAAGAAAGATATTCAGAATTCATGAATGAATATATTAAATTGGGACATATGACACTTGATGAAGAAATGAAAGACAAGCCAAATGAACATTACTATATGCCACACCATTGTGTAATGAAGAAAACGAGTTTATCAACCAAACTAAGAGTGGTATTCAATGGATCAAGCAAGACGACAAATGGCATATCACTCAATGAGAAACTCATGGTTGGACCCACAGTGCAGCCCACATTGTTTTCTACAGTAACACGGTTTAGAACATACAAGTATGTAATTACAGCTAACATCGTCAAAATGTATCGACAAATCAGAGTTGACAAAGACGATCAAGAGTTTCAGAAAATTCTTTGGTGAAATGACACGACAGAATCTGTAAAAACCTATAAGCTAGAAACCGTAACATATGGGAGTGCATGTTCGCCATATTTAGCGACCAGATGTCTGAACCAATTAGCATTTGAATACCAAGATGAGTTTCCACTAGAATCATCGATCATCCAGTCGCACTTCTACGTAGATGATTTGCTAGTTGGAGCTGAAACAATTGAATCCACAAAAGACATCAGAAAAAATATTGAAAGATTGTTAAACCGCGGAGGTTTCAAACTATCCAAATGGTCATCAAATAGTGCTGATGGTTTGTTAGATTTACACTCTAATGAAGATGATTTGATACAAATCAGCAAAGATGAAAATATCAAAACTTTAGGACTAGCATGGAACTCCAAAGCAGATACTTTCCAATTTAACATAACATGTGAAAGGACACCAAACATCACGAAAAGAACAATCCTATCGTCAATATTTAGACTATTTGACCCCTTAGGTCTCATCAGCCCAATGATTACTAATGCAAAATTTATTATGCAGCAGCTATGGCAATTGAAAATTGGATGGGACGAATCCGTTTCTATGGAAATTGCAACTGAGTGGCACGATTTTCAGGATCAATTAACCGAATTGCAGCAGTTGAGGATAGATAGATTGATCATAAATTATGACAATTTAGCATCAATAGAACTGCATGGATTTGCTGACGCATCCGAAAGGGCATATGGTGCTTGTATTTATGCTAGATCAGTTGCAAGGAATGGCCAAGGTTATTCTAGGTTAATAGCATCAAAATCAAGATTAGCGCCACTAAAGCAAATATCGTTGCCAAGATTGGAACTCAGCGCAGCTGTGTTATTGAGTAATCTCATTAAACAAGCAATGAATGATTTACAATTACAGATATTGATTATAGGTGAATAAACACGAATGTTGACTAAAAGTGTTTTGTGTCGACTGAACATCTTATTTTTCTCGGTGTATAATCTAGATTATGCTTTAAATGTACTGCTATCTTAGATGCCAACATTAACAAGAATTTTGCTTGAATTGTACAACTGAAGATAACATTACAGCAACGCGACCTGAAGCAAGCCAGTCAACAGGCTAAAAAGACAAAATCTTTCAGACAACGTCACAATATCTATTTTCGACGTTGACAAAGCTAAAGTTGCATTCAGAAATATTATAGCTGTTGTTTTATTAAAGAAAATGTAAATATCTTCATTTATTGAAGGCACTCTGTGCCTATCATACTTATAAGAGGTCACTTTATGCGTTTCTTCAAAGCAAATACGCATTACCAAATGATATATCGTACGTAACGTAAAATTCCCTGTAACAATTAGTGGATACTATATTGACTTCTGTGTATAAAGAAACAATCTTAAGCTCCTTTCACATACGACTGGTTTAAATAGCATGTTCCACGTGAAACACGCCATTTAAACGAATGATTTTAGTAAGTCAGGGCGGATCGTCGGTCCTGACCACCAGTCGTCCTTTTTGTGAATACTTACACTTGTTGAGATATCCACCGCAAATTTTGTCACCCGACAGATGTTGTTCAGTAAAACCCGTACACCTTCTATGATATTTATATGAGATACCTAGTGCTTTTAAAGCGATACTCGGAGCTCCTCCTGGTTCTGTGAATCCCCAACCTGCAACCTTTCAGAATAATTTAATTTTAATTTAATAGAATATGCTCTCGATATACAATTATAACAAGTACAAATTCGGTTAGTTCATTATATTTTTCTTATGAACGAATTTACACACATAAGGAACACTTAGTTGCAAAGAAAGTTTCCACTAACCACATTGGAGCGGTGATATTCGAAATTTTAGTGGATTTTTTTTGCAACTAAGTGTACGTATTGCCGGGAACTCTACATTTAAATATAAATAGATAAGCTATTTCAATGTACGAAAACAATAAAAAATAGACAAAAACGTGTTTTATTAGGAAATAACATTAATTGTAATGTACACGTTCTAGTTTAATTAAATATCTATTTAAATATAGTTAGTATAAGTTATAATAATCATAAAGTTAGAAAAGAAAGTTAGAATGAATTTAAGTAATGCTGGTTGCGGACATTGCCAAAATCTTTAAATATAATAAATTCGTAGTTTACAAAGGAAATTATTCTTAAACAAATATAGTACAAAGCACGATACATACTGTAGCGACAAAGAATATAGTTTGTGTAATGATTCTATTAGGTCTTATATTATAGACACAAGAATCATTTCTATAATAATAATAATAATAACTTTATTAATTACCCAACAGAAACCTCCAAATGGGGCAATACAATTACAGAAATGCTCGACAATACAATGTACAAATTATGAAATGATGTATCACATGATTACAACAAAAACAACAAGCATATTAAATAAATTGGAAAATTGACACCAAAATCGCACAAGACGATTAATTGAAATTTATAGCAGCGTGGTATAAGAGCACTTTGTATAGAATATTCGTCCTGGGCGTCAGAAACATAATTAACTTGCTTGTTCTTGACTGAAGTCGTGGCACCAGGATGTTCACTCTAGAAAGCAACTCAGGACCATCCAATACACTGAACAGTAAGTTATTCATGAAGGAAGCGCTGATGTCAGTTCTTCTTTCGGATAGTGCTCTAATATTATGTCACAAGAGCAATGCTCCGTAGTCAGTATTCTGAATCGGATAGAAGCCATATAGTTTCAATGATAGGTATTTCAGGAACCTTCTTTGCACCCATTCAATTGCGTTCGAGTACACATGGTATATCTGGAACCACACCTCAAATGCGTATTCTAGTTTGCTGATAACGAGGGCATAGAAAAGGGAACATATCGTTTGTAAGTTAGTAAAACAATTACAGGTACGAATAATGAAGCCAAGTATTTTATGCGCAGAAGGGGTAACGGAACCCTTTTGTCATCAAAAACTGCCGCTATTTTTACATCACAAAATATAAATGGCTATGAATCTCTGTCTTAGTGATGTAAATTATTTCGAAAGAAAATATCAATTACAATAATCTTTGGAACCATCCGAATTTATGCAAGTGTCTGACTTTTACAATAAAATATACGTACAATTCCAATTTGGTCCTGACTTAAGTCGAAACCTTCAGTGTCACTATCCCAATCTATACATATAGGCATTACTGAAAGAGATACCTCCAACATGGTTTCCAATTCAAGCAAAGCGATATCGTTGCTGTGACTTTTATTTATTCCCGCATATCTTTCAGGAATGTGAACAAACATTACCTAAAACACAGTCAAATAAAAACATCTGTACTTTACGTTTACGAACAGTTTACCTTGCTTTCCTGAGATTCTTTTTCCTTATCGTGAGAATAATCTCTGAAAAATTTGCCTGCACGTACTGTGAATACATCTTTAGGATATTCTCGTTCATTTGCGTCTGGGAAGCAATGGGCAGCTGAAAAATATAAGTATATTATCATTACTTTAATTATTGACTCCATTATTTATTTTAGATTGATGTTACCAATAAATCTCCTGAAGTATGATTTCGAACACTGAATTACATAAACAAACGTATTGCTGTATACTCGATAATTTAAATGAATGCTGATTTATGATAAAATTATTATAGTCTATTCATAAGCTTTTTCCTTAACAGCATAATATTCTAAAAGTTCTTGAGTTCTTGCATTGATTTGCTTCTTTTGTTCTGGTACACCTCTTATTTAGTTTTTCTTTGGGATAAGGTCAAAAATTAACCGAAAGGTCTAAATCTCTTATTAAAAATTATATTTGTATTTATAATGATGCGAATCGTAAACATTGTCACACTGTATCTATATATTTCGTTTTACAAAATAATGAGAAAAGAAAACATTTATACTCATTTTTAGAGATATAATGCTTGTATAACGCTTCTACATCTACGATAATAGTTGAAAGAATAATTATCTTGTTCTTTAAAGTAAAAAAATATGGTTTTTTCTTGATAATTTTGTTTATTAATACGAAGCCGATTTCATTCGTTATTGTCACCAATGATGAACTTATCGCGCACAGGCTCCACCTACTAATTTTTCGCCAATGTATTAAGTGGGAAATAAATTTACACGAGAAGCAAGGGCTTCCACCAATCAAAAGACTCGTTATTCGGACAAATAGAATGCGTCTTTCTAAAAGACACCTGCCACCGCGTCATTTGTTTACGTCTTGAAGAAGTTATAAAAGCTAAGAAATTTATTTTTGGGTATCCAGTCTGCTCTAATGACTTAGAGCGACAACAGCCATCATCTCCGAAGAAAACCGAACTTTCGCCAAAGTGAATTCAGAGTTGATATAACGTTTCTACGAGCGAGCCGAACATTATCGAAGCGAACTCGAACGTTCCCGAAGATAACCGAAGGCGCAGAAAGACTTCTACGGGCAAACCGAGCGTATCCGAAGGAAAGCCGAACGTTCCCGAAGATAACCGAAGGCGCAGAAAGACTGCTACGGGCAAACCGAGCGTACCCGAAGTAAAACCGAACGTCCCCGAAGATAACCGAAGACGCAGGAAGGCGTCCACGGGCAAACCGAACGTACCCGAAGCAAAGCCGAACGTTCCCGAAGATAACCGAAGGCGCAGGAACTCCTACTCCTACGAGCAAACCGAACGTACCCGAAGCAAAGCCGAACGTTCCCGAAGATAACCGAAGACGTAGGAAGACTTCTACGAGCAAACCGAACGTGTCCGAAGCAAAGCCGAACGCTTCCGAGGTTACCCGAAGTCGAGGAAGGGCCTTTACGAGAGAAGTGAACGCTCACGAGGAGGACTGAGAGTCTGAAACCAACAGCAATTGCGTGCTTCAACCAACATCCAAGGAGCATTCGTGGCCTGTTAGTGACTGTGAACAAAGTGACCCAACCAAATACGAGAGGTTGTTGAACAAAGTGACCCAACCAAATAAGAGAGGTTGTTGAACGTTTCGCGAGTTGCCGCTTAGGGCTTCAACTAAGGATCCAGACCACGGATCGTTATCCAAGTGCCAGACCTGTGCCGATACATCCTCCCAGTGATTTGTGACGTGTGGCTAAAGTGACCTCACATCGTACCCATTAGCGCAACCGTAAGTACTGAACTGATTCCTAAGCTTGCACGGTTGGCGATCTAAAGATAGCCCCGTCACGTCACTCAGAAGTAGTTAGTTGGTTTTGTACCCTAAGGCAGCCTTACCCATTCTAGGCGTTAATTGACTAGATACCCCGAAGGGAGCCTTATCCCCTAGAACCCCAACTGAGTGTTTCAAATACCTCTCTCTTTTTCAATTGCCAGTATCTAGAGACCACCCCCTTTTATTAATCCACCTGCGTGGGATCATTAGCCCTTTGGTCAAGGTGTCTCCGTAGACTGTGTATATAATTTCAATCTATGTATATATCTCTTAGCATTTAGTATTTGCCTTCAGCCATTTCTATATAGTCCTGCGTGGCTAGTGTTTTTAGTGTCCGAGTTGTGGTAATAAATTCATGTGGTTTAAAACAACTCTTTCATTAACCTCAGACAATAGCATAAGCCCTATCCTATACACTCAGTGTATATGTGTAGTGCCATCCCGAAGGAAGGACGCCACGTCTCCCCATATTAAAGTACCGCGGCTATAGGAACTCAGGTAATTCAAACGACCCCATTTTGAGTGTATCCCATAAGCCGAAAGGTAACAAACTTGCTGTTTCGTCTTCGGTATGTATATCTTTTCTCTCTTCTTAATATAGTCCCTCATTGTACTTGTATATGAACGCATTGCCTTTTTCATTGTTCGTTATATATTTTCTTTTTCCATTTACTAAAGTTATCCTTATTTTTCTTTTAGAAATACTTTGGTCTATTAGTACCAGAAATACGTTGTATACGACGGAGATCCCTCTAACCGGACTCGCACTGCAAAACACGGTCGCTCGTCACTTCTTCCGGACTTCTAATCGTGTTTCTCCTGCTCAGGTAACACATCAATTTGTGAAGTGTTATCATCAACCTTGACATTGTATTTTTCTTTTGCAGGTTTTTAAACCACACACTATGAAGCCCTTGTGTTATGCATACAAAAACTATTGTTGTCTGCATGTATTTTTAATTCATACAATTACTGTTTACATAAAACATTACGATCTGATACTTCGCACTGATAATGAATTGATTTGTATCCCTTTTTTGTTCATAGATATAAGTTCGAGGTATTTACTATGTCTCAAGTATTATCATCATAAAATATTTCTTATGAATTGGCACTATTTTTATATTTAAATTCACATTTATTTGTGTAATGTGTATCAACAATTCATGTTTATTTTGGTACATTAGATCCTCCTTAAAAAAAACTTATTGTACTTACTTCTATTATTTTGGCTAAAGCTTAAATCTAAAAATAAACGATTTTAAAATAAAATTAACATTCTTTTTCAACAATTAAACTAATTTTTAATGTTATTATTTCAATAATGTGGAGGTCACAACAGTATTTCATTTTATATGTTATTGTTGCTAATTTCTCGCATATTACTTTGATATAACAATTATGTTGTAAAACCTTTCTTTTAGCTGTACTGTCAACGGTTTTATTAACTTTTACTACTACCTAATACGGTAATAACGCTTAAATATAGAATCAACAAGAATGTAAAACGTGTAGCAGTTACTTCAACATGTTCTATAATGATCCTAAGAATAGAATTCGTTATTTTAAAATGAGTTAGTACATTACTAACTTAGAAAAAAGAACTGACAACTGTGAGGTATTCAGCAAGTATAACTGCTAGTAGTCATAATAAAGAGTGCCTGGCATCATTTATTCGGTTAGCTATTAATGATATAGCATTTTAGGTGAAATAAGGTATAAATTTGGTATCTACGGGTTGGTAAATAATGAGCAGCTGCTTGTTGGGGGAAATTCTGGTTTAATTAAAAATTTGAATCGTTGCAAATATTGTGATTTATGTATAGTTTAAATCAGCTACGTATTGTTTAACAAACTATTAGAAACTTATCTGGAAAAATATTTC
This sequence comes from Amphimallon solstitiale, assembly GCA_963170755.1. Lineage (NCBI taxonomy): Eukaryota > Metazoa > Arthropoda > Insecta > Coleoptera > Scarabaeidae > Amphimallon > Amphimallon solstitiale. The sequence continues at coordinate 7,239,269 of OY720677.1, forward strand.
TACTAAAAGGCGTCCTGCAATTACTTTAATTTTTAATAAGGGAAACGTTACACTCTGAATATTAACTGTGAAAATTATGATTGCTTTTGAAATTTTGTTTACCATACATTTTGTTAAATATCGAAGGTTCTCTTCACCACTGGTAGCCTCATTCAACAAGGAATACTCATTTATTAAATTTTCAATATATTCATAAAGCGATCTCCCGTAGAAAATCAGTACTCATCCTTATCGAACGCGTGACTACAAGTAAATACGTCTCAAACCGAACGTTGAGCTTTCTTCTTAAGTAGCTAATAGTTAGGGAAAAAATCATGCTTGTGATGAACGAACGAAACTCTTTAGATTTAAGGTAATTACTAGTGTATTTAATAACATCAGGTACCTTCGAACTTGTCCGATTACGAATAAGTTATTTACAATCCAGGTATTGATCTAGTAAAATTTTTGAAAGAAAGAAACAATAATACTTAGGATGTACTTTTAATGGCTAACAGTTAGTCTTCTTTTTAAACTATCTCTTAGTGCTGGGGAATTCGCTAGTGTAAAAGCTTAACATACAAATGAAAAGACAGGTCGATATTAAGAAGAAATGGTTGTTCACAATGTACGCAGAAGTGATTAATGTATTAGACTTGGTATATAAAAAATCAGCTTGTTTAATCTAAAACTATATCTCCATACTCATATATAGAAGCAAATTTAAGCAAACAAAATAACATAACAGGTATACTATACACTAAAGTATATACTTATACAGGCTGTTTGATAAAAATACGCCCCATTCCGTAACTTCTTTATTTACCATCGGATTTCAATAATTAAAAAAAATATAAAAAGGGTCTGACAATCTCTATCAACTGGCCCCAATTTTTTTCAACGCTGTCTTGAATACATAACGATAATCAATTTTTTTAAAAAGACACCAGTTTTCTTCCTTTAGTCTCGTAGATAATTTTTTTCTAAATTTAGTATTGTTCTTTTAGTTATCATTTGGTTGATATTTAATTAAAAAAAAAGATTTATCTGCAACCTTTATCCGCTTACTATGAAATTTTCAAATGTGCAGTGAAAAAAATGCAATAAATATGTCATTCAAACGTCTGTCATTCAAAAGTTAGTGTGCCTTGCGATTTTAAAGCACTATTTCTTATGAAATAATAATACCACAGCAATCAATAGAAATAATTATCTCACTGACATGTTTGATATTTACGTCGAATATAATAAAAATCGAAATCAAGCATTATTGCTTTATGGTGACCGCTTACCGAACAGGGAAGTTTCAAACCCCCGTCAATTTAGACGACTTGAAGAAAATTTGTGGCGCTTTGGAGCTTTTGAAAAACTGATGCGAGAACAGCAACGATTTGGCTAACATGTTAAAATGAACGTTCTTCTCAATGTGCAGCAGAGTCCGCTCATTTCAACTGGAGAGATTTCCAGTAATTTGTTGTTTGTTAATTGCTTCTAATTTGTTTTTATTTTGACTATTATTGTTAATTTTATTTTATTTTTGCCCTCAAATCTCGCTGATTTTTGTTTTTGACTCGTGATTTCGAATGAATTATGAATAATAAATGACTGCTGTGGCAGTGTTGTGTAACAAATAAAAAAATGTAAATAATAGAAGCAGATTTCCCAGCTAATTTTCGAATAACAGATGTTTGAATGAGATTTTTTTTCGCATTTGTGTTGCGATTTTTTTTCACGGCACACTTGAAAATTTCATAGTAAGCAGATAAAGGCTGTAGATAAATCATTTTTTTAAAATTAAATATCAACCAAATGATACTTAAATGAACATCACTAAGAAAGTTGACTATCGTTACGTCTTCAAGACAGCGTTGAAAAAAAATAGGATTATGGCCAGTTTATGAGCTTGTCAAGCCGTTTTTTTTTTATTTATTGAAATCGGATAATAAATAAAGGCTGTATAGCAATATCGAAGGAAAAATCAAACCGGTTTTGTGTTTTTTAAGTTTTGTTGTTTAACCAAATGGGTCTAACAATAATTGATTTGCAAGCATATGAAATCCCGCAAATGTGAATTTATATAGTTGTTGTTGAATTTGAAGAATTTCTTTTCGGGAAAATGTAAACTAAATGCGACAAGATTGTCATAGCAAATATACCGTTCATTATTGGTATTAAATAGTAAAAAGTTTCTAATAAAATAAATTAAATAGTTATGAGCGCTATATTCCGCTATCTTCATTTACACACGGTGTTCAAAAACGACGAACCAACATACTTTAATTTATTTTTGGCTATTATACATTCTATGATAGACCTCTAAAAGCCAATTAAAACAAATTGAATTTGTATTATGCGATTTTCAACTGTTTCTGAATATAATTTTACTTTGAAAATTGTATAAATTGCGAAAAATTATGACGGGTACAATCCAATCAGTAAAAAGTAGCTACATTTAATTTAATGTTTATTTAGACATTTTGAAACATGTTCTTTAAAATGTAAACGTAACGTAACGTAAGTGTGTGTACAAGAATTTACTTTACGGCAAGACATGAAGCATTCAAAATTAGAATTAATAAATATGATTCATGTTTGGCGGGAAAGGGATTAAAATTAATAACTGGCAACAAGATATATATATATACTCTTTCGACTTTGTTTCTATGTTTTATACACTTTAAATATTAAGGCTCCTCGCTAGTGAATCGGAAATGTAATATTGGTTGCATAGCACATAATTTAATAAGCCATGGATGTCCGAGTACCTATTACACATAGGGAATATATAATAAACAAGCTGTCCATCAATCTCTTCGAGCTTGAATCGCCTTTCGCGTCCGTTTACAGTTTTATTACAGTTCGCTGTAAAACGCCAAAAAAAATCATTTTTGATTTTCTAAACTTTTGGCACACCTTGTATAGACGTATATTTTTGTCCACGAAGTACTGTCCCGGTGACAGGTGGAACGACAATTTAAAGCATCTTAACGTCAGTCTGACTTTTCGTTGTTGGAGTTTGAAATTTAGATGCTATTTAGCGTAATACTAAGACTTGACACTAAAAGATTCATAGTTTTATTAGTTTTACACAATGAAAGGACTAAATCATTATTGAAAATGTAATATCAGATTTATTTTAATTTTGCATATTTTAACCTGCCAATTATCATGGCCCGCAAACATACTTTTGACATACCTTTTGAGCTTTGTTATAATGCAAATTTGTGAACAATGCATGCCCATTACACAGAAGAATCAAGTTTTAAATAAAATGTTGGTATAGAATAAGTATGACTTATTACTTTTATTTATAATAGTGAATTTATAACTGGCTTCCATATTAATAATTAGTTTCATTTGTCTGCTCTGAAATTGTTCCTGTCAAAGTGAGTTTGCAGTGGCATTGAGTCGTCGCCTGTAGATCGTGCTCTGGCTATGTCGGTTGCTGAGACGATCCTATTATAATTTAAATATTTAGTAGTGACGCTGGTAGTTGAACTAAAAACAATAACCAAAAATAATACTGACCGACGTTGGAATATCTGTGTAAACATTTTGCTTACACACACTGTAAAAATAATATAATTTGTAATTGTTGGATCATTTTGTGATTTTTATTAAGTATTTAAGGAAAAATAACACAAAAAGGTAGTTCATGATTACAACCAATCCATCGAAATAAGAGCCACCAGCCTGGGACACGATCATCATCAACCATCATCAGAATGTTTGATTAACAATTTGATTTAATGGTGTATTTTCAAACATATCGCATTAAATGACTGAACGCTGCCCATACTTCAAACTTTCTACTAACAATCAAACTATTTAGTAGAAGTAATTGTTGAATTAGACTGGAATAATTACTTTAGTAAATTGAATAGTTACAAAACAATTGTCATTACATTGGAATTTGATTCGTCTGTCACCTAGTAATAATAATATAAATCATATTTTAAGGTAATTGTCTAATACCGTGCCGTCAAATACTTTCCGCATTAGAGTAGGCTGTTTTTGAAGTTTTTAAGTAATCAATGTTGGTGTACATGCTAATTTTTTGAAAACTTCAAATTCTGACAGTTGTCATATTTAAATTCAAATTATAGACGCCTATTATTATTTATATGACATAACCAAACTATTAAAATAATGCACTGTCACCAACCATTAAAAAAAAAGCATGGCCGTCTCTAATGCGGAAAGTATTTGAAGGCACGGTATATAGGCAAAACTAAAATGGATCTGATAGCACTTTTCTCATTAATATTTTAGTCATTTCGCTGTATAAAATTTGTAATTTCATATCGTTTTGTGTCAAGGTCTACAATAAATATCGATGAAGCTTAAAAACATGAACCATGAAATATCAGACAGATTTCAGGGTGTTTAACCTTTTTTTCTTAAATAATTGTCATCATGAAAGTAGTTCAGATTTCATCACGAACTGAAATCGATTGATCGTTTTGACGTTTTATAACCTGCAATTAAATTTTTGTGAAATTGCCAACATTAATCAAAAGTCAGATGGACTTTTTCTGACAATTCTGACGTTTCCTGTAACATTTAAGCCACCTAACGTGAATGTTGAGTTGACCAACATTTCGCGTATGCTCTAGTTAAATATATCGGTGTTAAAATAATAATAGATGAGTAAAGATGGCTACACCCTTTAACTGTTACTTAATTTTAGTTTAATAATATACTATGTTCACCAATTTTGATCAGCATGATGTATTCGTTTCTTTGAATTACAATTAACGTAGGGCTTCCGGGACAATAGTCAATAGAAATAAATTTATATGACGTTCGTTGCAAATAATCAAGCTCATCAGTGCTCCATAATGTTTGTCATAAAATGTCGATATAAGTCATCAAGTGCTGATTATTCAATTTACTCTTTCCCCCCTTTTTTTTTTTATTTAGGACACATTAATTTAATAGAATACTTGCTCTTTTTGTTATTCCATGAAACTCTTCGAGTTTGAAATGCTTCTTTGGAACGTGACTACTGCCAGTCGCAGAGGCACTTGAATTTTAACGGTTATAAATTTTCTTTTAATTAGTTTATGAATGAAGATGCAAATTAAATGAAATATCTCTAGAAATTAATTATACATTATTGTGGCATCTATAATTATAGACAAATGGATTTATTAACTAAAAAATTTCCCTTAAAATGTTTAACATTTCTATAGAATTTACTGAAAGCTGATTACTTGGAACATTTCGTTGACATTCAAGTTTGATATAATGCGTGTGCACCTAGTCTAAGTTGAAAGTAAGTAGGCCGAACAGGTAACCCTAAGATGGTTGTATGATCAAGATTTGTTGTATCATATATAAATTTCTCTGTTTTTTAAATTTGGTAGTACTCTAACTCTATTTGTCTCAAGTTTTATGATAAACGTTGCCCATACGTAAAATTTTCTTGCAAACTGTCATCGTGGTGACAGTTCGATCTATTGCGAGAATGAATTGTCAAATTGAATGTCATTGTAGACATACCGTGCCTTCAATTATTTTTTTTTAGAATAACCTACGATTTCAATATTAATTTGAAAACACTGTGGAACTTTTCAATAAATTGACTTAACTATGACAGTAGTGAAAATGAAAAACATTACTGTAGCACAGTATTCCCAAATTAGTATTGATATCATAAGCTACTCTAAATTTAAATTAAAGACGCAGTATGTATATTTGTATGTAGAAAGATGACAGAGATGTGTCCAAGACATTAAAGATACGATAAATGACCGATACAATAGTAATAATAATAATAATTGATAATGCAATAAAATGTAAATATTAACGGTTATAATATTTCTTTCAGTGGACGTTAAATGTTGTTAATCGCGCCTTTGCTTTAATTTTTAAAACTACGATATTGGAAACTGTACCCGAATGACCGACAATGTACAGTAATTACAACCGCAGTTCAGTTTCTTCTTGTTTATGAATGAAGACGCATATTAAGCAAAATGTCTCTTAGAAATAAATTAAATATTATTGTGACATTTATAATTAGTGGCAAATGAATTTATTTATTAAGACTTTGCCCACAAAGCGAACAACATTTCTATATAATTTACTGAACGCTGATATTTAGAAAAATTTTGTTGACATTCAGGTTTTGTATCAATTGTGTGCATCTTCTTCTTCTTCTTCTTCTTCTTTATTGTGACTTTGAATTAGACTATTTAGTCTTTTACTCTTCATCTGAGTGCGGTGAATCTTGGATTGTTGAAGTTGAATTTGATTAGCTATTGTTTATCTTTATTTTGATTAAGAATTAAAGTAGAACCATTTTAGGTCTTTTTTGTTTGAAATTTTCATTTCCATCATATGCAAGTGCTCTTTTAAGATTTTGATTTGAGTGGTTTTCCATCTGGTTATAGAAACTGAGCGCTCTTTCCTTGATGTAGTCAATAATGGTTGGGGTATTTGTTTCATTCATTAATTGATTATTTCTAATATACCATGGAGCATTTAGTATCATTCTAAGACTGGTGTTTTGCAGTTTTTTGATGTTGGTCTTGCACATATGCACCCATATTGGGCATGCATATGTGAATATTGGACCTAATACTTGTTTGTAAAGTAGAATTTTGTTGTTCGTGTTCGCTGGCTTTTTCTTCCTATAAGAGGCCATAGTTGACATCTTGTTTGTTTGGTTTTGGTTATCGTTTTTGCTACGTGTGTGTTATAATTGAGCTTTATATCCAGGTATATTCCCAGGTATTTAATTTCTCTACTCCATGGTATAGTGTTGTTGTTGATGGTTATTTCGTTGTCTGTTGTTTTCAGATTCCTTTGAAAGATTATTGCTTGGGATTTGTCTTCGTTTATTGTTGTCCTCCATTGTTTGAACCATTTTATCGTGTTGTCTAGGTGCGTTTGGAGTTCCTGTACCGCGTTCGTCGGACATCTTGATGTTGAGAGCAGTGCCGAATCATCTGCAAAGGTGGCCGTATTTAAATACCTTGTAGGATTTGACACTGGTATGTCGGCTGTAAATATTGTATATAGGTGAGGTGACAGGCATGAGCCCTGGGGGACTCCCGCTGTTGGATGTTTTATTGAGGAAAGTGTGTTCTGGATGCTAACTTGAAAGCAGCGTCCTTAGAGAAAACTGTTCGTGATTTTTATGATGTGTGTTGGGTAATTGTGTATTATCATTTTATATTTTGAGTCCCTGCCTCCAGACTTTATCAAATGCCTTTGCTATGTCGAGAAATACAGCTGCTGTCACTTGATTTTTGTTGAATCCTTCTTGGATAATCTCAGTGACTCTTGAAAGTTGTGTTATCGTTGAATGTTCTTCTCTAAACCCATGTTGATCTTCTGGTATTATATCTTGATTGTCAGAGTGGTACTTTATCTTCTGTAGGTTTTCCTGGTTTAGGTATAACTATTACTTTGTCATGTTTCCATATCTTTGGGAATGTTTGGAGTCTGATAACGGAGTTTGCTATTGCTAGAATTGACATTATTGCTTTTCGGGGGAGGTTTTGTAGTGATCTGTTGGTGATGTTGTCTATACCAGGAGCTTTTTTGGGATTTAATGCTTTAAGGATTGCTTTTAGGTTCTCGGCTGTGACTGGGTCGTTGCTAGGGGAGTGGGGTTCACGTATTTCTCTGCTTACTACTTTGTGAATCTGCACTACGTGTTGCATGTCTAGTTCATCCAAGTTCGGAGTGAATTGCTCTTCTAGTGATTCCGCTAGAGCTTCTGCTTTTTCTTCTGCTGTGACTTGTGTGAAGTTATTGAATTGAAGTGGTGGGATTTGTATTTGTTCTCTTTTGATTGCCTTGATTATTTTCCTATTTCTTCGAGTGTTCTTTGCCATTCTACATTTTTCAGGTCCAGTAATTCCTTATGTACTTGATGTTGAAGGTTGTTTAGTATAGTTTTGTCTTCTCCTAGCTCTGTTCTTTTCCTTTATTAGTTCTTTAATATGATGTGGTAGACTACCTGATTTATATATCCTTTCTATTTTGATGGTATTATTTTTAACAGCGTTTGTTATTTTATCTTGTAATGATTTTATGTTCTGTTCTAATTCTGCAGTGTTTTGTATTTTAGGAACTGCAGTGATGGTTTGTTCTAGTTCTGTTTTGTAGCCGGCCCAGTCTGTCTTGAAGGTGTGATATGTTCTTTCGGTTATGTCTTCGTGCCAAGTTATTATAATTGGATTGTGATCAGAGCTCATGACACTTTCAGTTTCTATCTTTATGGTTTTGTTAATGTTTTTACTGATTGCTAAGTCTAATTGTCTAACTGTGTGCTTCTAGGCCAAGGTGAACGTCGACAGAAAAAAAAACCAAGACGGTTCGGCATTTAAATGTTGTTTCATGTTATTCGTTCTATAAAATTGGTAGTACCATGCCTTGTGTCAAGTTTACGATAAAAATAGTGTATACTTCAAATTTTTTGACAGACTGTCATCGTGACACTTATACGACAATGAAAAGTTGATGTTTAACCAAATTGTCGTTCCACCTGTCATCGTGACAATACTTCGTCGTAGTGTATTCGTTCACACATAAACTTGTGAGATCGAAATGTCAGACGGACAGTGCTTAACCAAATTGTCTTTCCAATTGTCAAATGAAATTAACAACATAACATGATGAACTTTAACAAAACATGTTTTAAACTTACAGGTCATTGAGAGAATTAATTAATTTTCATATTACGCTTTAATAGTATATATATGTACTTTGTAAAACCCAATCAAAAATCTTGCTGGCTCCTAATACCATTTAACCGAAAATGTACTTCTGATTAGTTTGTGCCAACCCGCATAGTCGCATGCTTTAAATGCTTGCTTTTATAACTGAATTGATAAACGAAATTACATAAATGCTTATGGGAATTTTACATATTTGATGTATTTATGTTATTTCGAAGTGTTTCGGACACATCTGACAAATAAAGAAAACTCAGATGATTCTTTATTTAGGTTTGCTTCGGTACTTCTTTCGCGAGAAGTGACGACATTTCGATGACATATATAATTTGTATTTAATATATCTTAATAAAATATAGAAAGATCGTTATATTTGTCACTGTACTTACGTGCGATAATACACTTTAAGTTTATGTTATCATATCCGTCGGCATTGTTCATATATTCATAAATAAAAAAGAAATAGTAACAATTTGATAATAATAACACTAATACGTGTCTGAAAGGTACCACATTTCCTTCATAATCCCTTTATTTGTCGGCCTTCTGACATTTAAACTTGACAACCGATGGATGAACGTGAATATATATAGTCATTAATGACACGCAAACTCGTCATCGCGAGATTTTTTTACCCTGCAGAAAAGCTTTAAATGAATCGCACCTTCCACAGCGACAGATTTGGCACGTGGACAGTGCACTCAATCGTCGCGGAAAAGTCCACTCTTTTGGTTTCCAACCCTCTTTCCGCACTCTAAACCTCGACGGCCTGAAATTTCTTCGTCAATGTGAAACTTTTACAATTCTTTCGCGCGTGCCTGTCATACCTGACATTTTTACGATTTTGATCGGTTGTCCTGGGAATCGGTCATGACGTAATCCATTTTTCTGTTAAAACATCGAGTGCACGCTCCTCTTTAAAAGCCCGTATCTCTGCACACGCTCCACTTGGGAAGAAAAACTCTCCGGCGAGGAACAATTCAAGGTCGTCGGTAACTTCACGCCAAAGGGCAGCTTTCAATTTCGCGTATCCAGAGACGAGTTCTGCGCCCCGCGTACCCAATTTTCGTCGATTTTGACCGGGTTTGGTTGCCATTGACTACTCGGCTTTTAGTATATATAACTAGCTCTAACGTCCGCTTACAGCGGGTCCTCCGCTTACAGCGGGTCCTCCGCTTCCAGCGGGTCCTCCGCTTCCAGCGGGTCCTCCGCTTCCAGCGGGTCCGTCAATCTCTTTTAGTTTGAATCGCTTTTATCGCGTCCGTTTACAGCTTCTTCATAGTTTCGTGTAAAAAGCAATCACTGTCATGACGCCTTTTAGAATGTCCGCTTTTATTAACTTTTGACGCACTCCTGTATATAAATATATTTCGTGAAGCCAATAGTATATATTATGTAAAATTCTTCTCGAACGGTTTTTTACACAAACCGGTATATACTCAAGAGCAAGAAAGGTAAATTAATGTTAAACGTAAGTAATGTTAAAGTATCAACAATGAGCTTAAAGAGCACAACATTTTCATCGAGACAGTTTGCATTATTATTTTGATGTGATAGTGGAAAAGCATGTCAACCTTTTTGAAGTCTACTCTCGATAAGAAAAAAGCACAAAATAATAATAAAAGTAAAAAGCCCAAGTTTTAATGCTAATCCCTATAGCAGCGCCTTTCCTGTAAAAAAACGTTTTTAGAATGTCTACTTTTATAAACTTTTGAAGCAGCACCGTATATACACATGTTTTGTTAAGCCAATAGGATATTTTATTTAAAATTCTTGTCGAAGTGTTTTTGACATAAACCGGTACACACTCAAGAGCAAGAAAGGTAATTTATGTTAAACATAAGTCATTTTAAAATATCCTAAGACAATGAGATCAAAAAGCGCAACATTTTTATTAAGACAGTTTACAATAATATTTTGAGGTGAAAGTGTAAAAGCCTGTTAACCTTTTTGAAATCCACTATCGTTAATAAAGGAGAACAAAATAATAATAAAAGTAAAGCCCAAGTTTTAATGCTAAGCCCTATTGAAGCGCCTTTCCTGTAAAAAACGCTTTTTAGAATGTCCACTTTTATAAACTTTTGAAGCACTCCCGTATATACACATCTTTTGTTAAGCCAATAGGATATTTTATTTAAAATTCTTCTCGAACTGTTTTTAACATAAACCGGTACACACTCGAGAGCGAGAAAGGTAATTTAATGTTAAATATAAGTCATTTTAAAATATCCAAAGACACAATGAGATCAAAAAGCGCAACATTTTTATTAAGACAGTGTACAATACTTATTTTGATGTGAAATTGTAAAAGCCGGTCAACCTTTTTGAAATCCACAATCATTAACAAAGGAGCACAAAATAATAATAAAAGTAAAAATCGCAAGTTTTAAATTGAAGCGCCTTTCCTGTAAAATGCGATCACTGGCATGATGCTTTTTAGAATGTCCACTTTTATAAACTTTTGAAACACCCCTGTACATACATAAATTTTGTGAAGCCAATAGTATATTAAAATTCTTCTCGAACTGTTTTTGACACAAACCGGTACACACTCAAGAGCGAGAAAGGTAATTTAATGTCAAAGTATTGAAAGACACAATAAGATAAAAAAGGTCAACATTCGTATCAAGACAGTTTACAATACTATTTTGATGCGAAAGTATAAACGTCTGTCAATCTTTTCGAAATCCACTATCGTTAATAAAAGAGCACAAAACATTAATAAAAGTAGAAAGCCCAAGTTTTAAAGTGAAGCCCTATTGAAACGACTTTCCTATAAAAAGCGATCACTGGCATGACGCTTTTTAGAATGTCCACTTTTATAAACTTTTGAAACAACCCTGTACATAAATAAATTTTGTGAAGCCAATAGTATATTAAAATTCTTCTCGAACTGTTTTTGATACAAACCGGTACACACTCAAGAGCGAGAAAGGTAATTTAATATTAAAGTATTGAAAGACACAATAATATTAAAAAGGTCAACATTTGTATCAAGACAGTTTACAATAGTATTTTGATGTGAAAGTTTAAACGTCTGTCAAACTTTTCTTTTTCAATACTATTCTGATGTTTTCGAATCTAATATCGTTAAGAAAAAATGAAGTAATGAATTTAAGCCCTGTTCAATTAGGTTTAGAAGAATCGCCAAATTGAAGACGTAATAAGCGACCACAAGCACCCCCGTATCCAAAATTTAACAAACATTCATCAATTTTCGAAAAACTCTTCCGCCATTTATAAGTTTTTGAAGCACCCCTGTATATACATATATTTTGTTAAGCCAATTGGATATTTTATTTAAAATTCTTCTCGAAGTGTTTTTTTAACACAAACCGGTACACACTCAAGAGCGAGAAAGGTAATTTAATTTTAAACATAAGCCATGTTAAGGTATCCTAAGACAATGAGATCAAAAAGTCCAACATATTCATTAAGACAGTTTACAATACTATTTTGATGTGAAAGTGTAAAACTCTGTCAACCTTTTCGAAATCCACTATCATTAATAAAAAAAGCACAAAACAATAATAAAAGGAGAAAGCCCAAGTTTTAAATGTAAGCCATATTAAAACGCCTTTCCTGTAAAAGGCGATCACTGGCATGACGCTTTTTAGAATGTCCACTTTTATAAACTTTTGAAGCACCCTACATATATTTTGTTAAGCTAATAGGACGTTTTATTAAAAATTCTTCTCGACCTGTTTTTTTACACAAACTGGTACACACTCAAGAGCGATAAAGATAATTTAATGTTTAACATAAGTCATGTTAAAGTATCGAAAGAAACAATGAGCTCAAAGAGCGCAACATTTTCATTGAGACAGTGTACAATACTATTCCGATGCTTTCGAATCTACTTTCGTTAAGAAAAAATGAAGTATTAAATTTAAGCCATGTTCAATCACGTTCCGAAGAATCGCCAAATTGAAGACGTGATAAGGGACCACAATCACCCCCGTATGCAAAATTCAACAAACATTCATCAATTTTCAAAAAACTCTTCCGCCATTTATAAACTTTTGAAGCACCGCTGTATATACATATATTTTGTTAGGCCAATTGAATATTTTATTTAAAATTCTTCTCGGACGTTTTCGACAAACCGGTACACAGTCACGAGCGAGTATCCAAAGACACAATGAGTACAAAAAGCGCAACCTTTTCATCAAGACAGTTTGCAATACTATTTTGATGCGAAAGTGTAAAAGTCTGTCAACCTTTTCGAAATCCACTATCGTTAATAAAAGAGCACAAAGTAATAATAAAAGTAGAAAGCCTAAGTTTTAAATGTAAGCTCCATTAATGCGCCTTTTCTGTAAAAAGCGATCAATCTCATAACACTTTTTAGAATGTCCACTTTTATAAACTTTTGAAACACCCCTGTACATACATAAATTTTGTGAAGCCAGTTGTATATTTTATTTAAATTATAGCGTCGTAGATAAGTGATTGTGAAATACCAACAGTAGTTTGCTCTTTTAATTGCATTAATAAAAAGAAATACACACAATAATATCAGTGGTAGGTATTACAATATATAATTTATTGGAAATTGAATGAAATTTAACATGCAAACCTAATCAGATATACTTTATGCTTGTCAGCGAAGTAAGAGTTCCAGTTGCTCTGCTTGCTACGGGTGGTCCATAGTGTTTGTTTGGATTTCTAAATGCAGTAATGATTAGCAAAATAAAATTGACGTAGTATATGCTAGTAGTAATTCTAGTTAGTAAAATACCTGTATGCAATGCCCGTTAAACTACCTAATGGATGCATACTTCCTAGGCCCTGTAGTATTTTTAGCAAACGATAGTTACTATTAGATATTTTGATGTGTACATAACAGTCACCTTTATTAAGATGTAAACAGATCAGTGTTAGTGTTGTCAATCGGAATGAATTTATATTTCTATAGATGTCCATAATTTAACTCAACATTTCTTTTTGTAATTTCGACTTCGGATTTGTGTACAGCGACCCCAAAACCCTCCTTATACCAACCAAATTTTACCCAAATCTGAGGATGTTTTGAAGAACCTTGCCGCCATAAGAGATCGGTCATTTTGTTTTTGAAATGTTGACTTTAAATTTGTGATCAGCGACCCCAACAACCCCCCATATGCCTATTTCAGCTATGGTTAAAATACAATAAACATATTAGTTTATCGATAATAATTTTTGTGGTGCTTAGGGGTAGATTGCACCCCCTTGAAAGGCGTGCAGGCGATTATTTTGGTGGTTGTAATGTGAAACATAAATGTTTCTCTACTTCTGCTATGGTTGGTTAGTAGTAGATAAGCATTTTAATTAACCCCTAATATAAGTTTTAGTGAAGTAAGCTGGTTGAGTTCATCCCTTTTTGGTAGTGTGTAGGCGATTATTTTGGTGACTGTGATGTGAAATATTAATATGTTATATATAGTTAAAAATTGATAAACATTTTTATTTAGCACCAATCGAATTTTTAGTGCTTTCGGGTAGATTGTACCCTGTTTAACAGCGTGCAAAAGATTATTTTGGGTTTTTGATGTGAGATATAAACATTTCTCAACTAAGTTGTGGCTGTAATTCAATAAATAAAGCAGTTTAACAGTATTCATTTTTTTAGTGCCTTAGGGGTAGATTGAACTCGCTTGAATGGCATGTAAAGAGTTTATATTGGTGGTCGTACTATGACATATGAATGTTTTTATGGTGGTCGTGACGTGAGATATTAAGGTGTCTAGTTCTGCTGTGATTAGAATTCAAGTCTCATGGCTGCATGATACATAAGGAAATTGTGCGTTTTTAATGACTACGTGCCAATCATTCACCTCCTAATGAATTTTCTTTTTCACCATAAATTTAATGTATGTACTTTTTACCTTTTTTTAAAATCAATTTTTAGTTATTTTATCTACAGTCTTTTATATACGTTATAATTAGTTTAATATTGATATATGCTCGTACACATGTTACTTTTATATTTTCTGAATTATTGGTACCTCTCTCCTAACTCCAAAATACGAACATGTCAACCTGAAGAAATTCAAGCAAGGACGTGTAAACGGCAAAAGTTAATTTGAGTCTCATAACATTGCATTTATATACGTTCCTTATAATTTCTATTATTACATATGACCTGTAAAAAAAGTATTTATTATACAAGGGAAAGAAGTATTAGATTTTAGCTCGAGATAATGACAAAATACCGAGAGCTAAAATCTAATGTTTTTTCCCGTGTATAATAAACTATTTTTTTCTGTGACAGGAAAAACGACGATTTAATAATGATAAAAACGACTCAGAAAATCAATCGATGTGACATTTGAATTTTAAGTTGGTAGGCTGTTGTACTTATAGCAGCATTACACCTGCGTTGCTAAGGAAACCTGTAAAGTATTCAAATATTTGTCAATTTAATTTTGTGTTTGGTTTTAAAAATTTGCGAACTTAAGTTGATTTTTAGTTATTTTAATTGGAAGGTGAAAAAGAAATGCAGTTCTTTCTCGGAGACGGTGCTATTGGCATACAAAAGTAAATGCAACTTTTTTTATAATAAAATATATTAAAATTAAATGTCCGTGTTCTTACATACCCGGAAAAAAAGGACTAATTTTTTTCATGTGGAAAAAATGAGTACTTTTTTCTCGGCTTATAAAGTGACATTTTGTTGCGTGTTAAGAAAGAAAAAAAGTTATAAAAATACATTCGAATCGTCTTGGCAACGGACTCGGCAAAAGTACGAACTAAAGACGACGATTCAATACCACTACAAATTTCGATTGGCCGGAACAATTTCAAAATGACAAATTTAAAGTAATTAATCAGTATTTCTGGATGTATACCTTCCCATAGTAAAATACTATTACATGAAAGCCAGTTACAAATTAAATATTATAAATAAAGGTATTAAATATTACTTTCCTACACCTATATTTTACATAACATTTGGCTGTACTGTTTTAAAATGTTTAGATGACAATTATAATAAACGTCAACAAATAATTATAACAAATGTCAAGTAATAAAGTGCTGTTAAAAGCAATTACAAAGAAGAAAAGAGCAAGCGCAATCATAAATTTTTACAAATATTTAGAATTTTTAGTAACTGAGATAAAGTCCCGGAAATGTAACAGAATTAAAAAGCTTCCAAAACACAAATATTTCCGTAGTAAGCTAAAAGTTACACATATTCAATATTATGTTTTTATTTTTAAGTATACTGTTAATTTCACGTATAGAAGAAGCAATACAATTACTAAATCACTAATAAAAATAATATTAATTACAAATGCATAAGAAAACATAATCGGAGTCAATACCAATAAAAATCCAAATCTCCTAGGTTATGCGCACGTGTAAGTAATCCCAATTACTGTTTAACATTTTATCAGGTTTGATAAAACACCGGTTAATACATCTTCATTTAATAACATTCTTAATCAATGATTAGCGCTAACCGGTGTTGGAAACACACACTAACCGGTATTTTAATCAATGGTTAGTGCCAACCGGTTTTTGCAAAAGCGTACTATCCCGTATTTTATTTAATGAGTACGCTCATCGGCATTGTAATCTGAATTGGAAAAACCGGCCCTTTATTGACCTTAATCAACTAATACAGTGCAATAATATGAATAATTAAAAATACGTCTAAATTTGCCGTTGTAGTTGTTAGGGCGTTTTAATGTGGAAGGTTACATTCAAATATTATGTCAACTTTAAAGAAACATGCGCCAATAATTTTGAGGACATTAAATTTGAGATATTGCAAAATTTTACCTGTCAAGTATCCTACCTACACATGCCATTTCGAGACTTATAAATACACATTTTGACATTAATCATAATAACCTTTTGAAGTTTGTCATCCAAGCAACACAAATTTGCCTGCAATTACCGTTTCCCGTAGAACGCAATCACTGTCATGACGTTTTTTAGAAAGTCCGATTTTATAAACCTTTGAACCAGTCCTGTATATACATAAATTTAGTGATGCCAATCGTATATATTATATAGAACTTTTCTTTACTTCGTTACACAAACTGTTACACTGAAGAGCGAGAAGGATAATTTAATGTTAAACATAAATCATGTTAAAGTTATCAAGGAAGAATGTGCTCAGATCCAAGCACTTTTCGACGAACCTTTCCGCCAGATTACATTCGCCATTTTGTTTTTTTTTGACATTTTGACTTTGGATTCGTGACCGGTGACCTGAGACACCCCCGTATCTAAAATTTCACATTCATACGTCAATGTTCAAGAAAACTTCCGCCATTTTGTTTTTTTTTGACATTTTGACTTTGGATTCGTGATCGGCGACCTGAGACACCCCCGCATCTAAAATTTCACATTCATACGTCAATTTTCAAAAAAACTTCCGCCATTTTGTTTTTTTTGACATTTTGACTTTGGATTCGTAATCGGCGACCTGAGACACCCCCGTATCTAAAATTTGACATTCATACGCCAATTTTCAAAAAAAACTCCGCCATTTTGTTTTTTTTTGACATTTTGACTTTGGATTCGTGATCGGCGACCTAAGACACCCCCGCATCTAAAATTTCACATTCATACGTCAATTTTCAAAAAAACTTCCGCCATTTTGTTTTTTTTGACATTTTGACTTTTGATTTGTGATCGGCATCCGCACACAGCGCCGTATCTAAAAGTTCACATTCATACGTCAATTTTCAAAAAAACTTCCGCCATTTTGTTTTTTTTGACATTTTGACTTTGGATTCGTGATCGGCGACCTAAGACAACCCCGTATCTAAAATTTCACATTCGTACGTCAATTTTCAAAAAATCTTCCGCCATTTTGTTTTTTTTTGACATTTTGACTATGGATTGGTGATCGGCGTCCGCAGACACACCCGTACCTAAAATTTCGCATTCATACGTCAATTTTCAAAAAATCTTCGGCCATTTTGTTTGTTTTTTTGACATTTTGACTTTGGATTTGTGATTGGCGTCCGCACACACCTCCGTATCTAAAGTTTCACATTCCTATGTCAATTCAGAATTAGTGACGAGCGACCGTAAAAACTCCCAGTTTTACTTTTAATCAGAATAGAGAGAAATTGATTTCAGCCAACTCCGCCCACGGTGCACGTAATCGTTTAAGTAAAATTATTTCGTAGGGGCACATAAATGTCGAAAGCAATCCTCCTCCTTTTCCCCTTTGAGGAAATACGCGTTCTGAAATTTACGTATTTTAATTCAAAATATTACTCGACAACACCTGTATAGAGAATACATAGCGGTCCCGCTATGTATTGTGTGGACATGCCGGACATTCGCCGGACCGTAACATATTGACCGGCAGTGCACGTGAAAATCTGATTATATTTTCGCGCGTCCGGAATGCATTGATATCAGTGCATGTTGAATCGGCCATTTTTCTGAAAAAATCCACCCGCAAACGAACTTCAAAGTGTTCATGCCCTTGGTTGCGTGCGACCGTCGATTCGAAATAAGTATGGGAAAGGTCCCCAGAAGTCGGTTCGTTAAGTCCCCGGGTCTTGTTGGACCCTCGCGACCTTCAAAATTTCGTATTTCACGCTTAAAGGTGAATATGCGGATACCACTCAGTTTGCCTGTCAGTTTGACGTTTCTAACGATTTTCAACGTGTTTCACGTGAATTTTCCATCCGCCAGCGCCGTTTGTCGGAATTTGTTCGCCACGCCCGAATGCCGACTTTTGCACGCTCCTCTCTTGGACGGCGGATATCTCTGCACGCGCACCGAAAAAAGGGAAAATCTCTCCGTCGAGGAACAATTTAATGTCACCCGCAAGTCCACCCGCCAAGATGGCCTTTAATTCCGCGTATCCAGGGACGAGTACTGCGCCCAAATTCACCAATTTCAAGTCGATTTTGAGCCGTCGAAGCGGTAACCATGGTGATTCGGTTAAGCCGTCTTTTCGCAAGAAATTAACACGAAACGGCCGTGCGCTTTTAGTATGTATAACTAGCTGTCCATCAATCTCTTCGAGCTTGAATCGCCTTTCGCGTCCGCTTACAGTTTTATTATAGTTCGCTGTAAAAGCAAAAAAAAATCATTTTTGATTTTCTAAACTTTTGGCACACCTTGTATAGACGTATATTTTTGTCCACGAAGTACTGTCACGGTGACAGGTGGAACGACAATTTAAAGCATCTTAACGTCAGTCTGACTTTTCGTTGTTGGAGTTTGAAATTTAGATGCTATTTAGCGTAATACTAAGACTTGACACTAAAAGATTCATAGTTTTATTAGTTTTACACAATGAAAGGACTAAATCATTATTGAAAATGTAATATCAGATTTATTTTAATTTTGCATAATTTAACCTGCCAATTATCATGGCCCGCAAACATACTTTTGACATACCTTTTGTTATAATGCAAATTTATGAACAATGCATGCCCATTACACAGAAGAATCAAGTTTTAAATAAAATGTTGGTATAGAATAAGTATGACTTATTACTTTTATTTATAATAGTGAATTTATAACTGGCTTCCATATTAATTGTTGGATCATTTTGTGATTTTTATTAAGTATTTAAGGAAAAATAACACAAAAAGGTAGTTCATGATTACAACTAATCCATCGAAATAAGAGCCACCAGCCTGGGACACGATCATCATCAACCATCATCAGAATGTTTGATTAACAATTTGATTTAATGGTGTATTTTCAAACATATCGCATTAAATGATTGAACGCTGCCCATACTTCAAACTTTCTACTGACAATCAAACTATTTAGTAGAAGTAATTGTTGAATTAGACCGGAATATTTACTTTAGTAAATTGAATAGTTACAAAACAATTGTCATTACATTGGAATTTGATTCGTCTGTCACCTAGTAATAATAATATAAATCATATTTTAAGGTAATTGTCTAATACCGTGCCGTCAAATACTTTCCGCATTAGAGTAGGCTGTTTTTGAAGTTTTTAAGTATCAATGTTGGTGTACATGCTAATTTTTTGAAAACTTCAAATTCTGACAGTTGTCATACTTAAATTCAAATTATAGACGCCTATTATTATTTATATGACATAACCAAACTATTAAAATTATGCACTGTCACCAACCATTAAAAAAAAAGCATGGCGGTCTCTAATGCGGAAAGTATTTGAAGGCACGGTATATAGGCAAAACTAAAATGGATCTGATAGCACTTTTCTCATTAATATTTTAGTCATTTCGCTGTATAAAATTTGTAATTTCATATCTTTTTGTGTCAAGGTCTACAATAAATATCGATGAAGCTTAAAAACATGAACCATGAAATATCAGACAGATGTCAGGGTGTTTAACCTTTTTTTTTGAAATAATTGTCATCATGAAAGCAGTTCAGATTTCATCACGAACTGAAATCGATTGATCGTTTTGACGTTTTATAACCTGCAATTAAATTTTTGTGAAATTGCCAACATTAATCAAAAGTCAGATGGACTTTTTCTGACAATTCTGACCTTTCCTGTAACATTTAAGCCACCTAACGTGAATGTTGAGTTGACCAACATTTCGCGTATGCTCTAGTTAAATATATCGGTGGTAAAATAATAATAGATGAGTAAAGATGGCTACACTCTTTAACTGTTACTTAATTTTAGTTTAATAATATACTATGTTCACCAATTTTGATCAGCATGATGTATTCGTTTCTTTGAATTACAATTAACGTAGGGCTTCCGGGACAATAGTCAATAGAAATAAATTTATATGACGTTCGTTGCAAATAATCAAGCTCATCAGTGCTCCATAATGTTTGTCATAAAATGTCGATATAAGTCATCAAGTGCTGATTATTCAATTTATTCTTTCCCCCTTTTTTTTTTTTTATTTAGGACACATTAATTTAATAGAATACTTGCTCTTTTTGTTATTCCATGAAACTCTTCGAGTTTGAATTGCTTCTTTGGAACGTGACTACTGCCAGTCGCAGAGGCACTTGAATTTTAACGGTTATAAATTTTCTTTTAATTAGTTTTTGAATGAAGATGCAAATTAAATGAAATATCTCTAGAAATTAATTATACATTATTGTGGCATCTATAATTATAGACAAATGGATTTATTAACTAAAAAATTTCCCTTAAAATGTTTAACATTTCTATAGAATTTACTGAAAGCTGATTACTTGGAACATTTCGTTGACATTCAAGTTTGATATAATGCGTGTGCACCTAGTTTAAGTTGAATGTAAGTAGGCCGAACAGGTAACCCTAAGATGGTTGTATGATCAAGATTTGTTGTATCATATATAAATTTCTTTGTTTTTTAAATTTGGTAGTACTCTAACTCTATTTGTCTCAAGTTTTATGATAAACGTTGCCCATACGTAAAATTTTCTTGCAAACTGTCATCGTGGTGACAGTTCGATCTATTGCGAGAATGAATTGTCAAATTGAATGTCATTGTATACATACCGTGCCTTCAATTATTTTTTTTTAGAATAACCTACGATTTCAATATTAATTTGAAAACACTGTGGAACTTTTCAATAAATTGACTTAACTATGACAGTAGTCAAAATGAAAAACATTACTGTAGCACAGTATTCCCAAATTAATATTGATATCATAAGCTACTCTAAATTTAAATTAAAGACGCAGTATGTATATTTGTATGTAGAAAGATGACAGAGATGTGTCCAAGACATTAAAGATACAATAAATGACCGATACAATAGTAATAATAATAATAATTGATAATGCAATAAAATGTAAATATTAACGGTTATAATATTTCTTTCAGTGGACGTTAAATGTTATTAATCGCGCCTTTGCTTTAATTTTTAACACTACGATATTGGAAACTGTACCCGAATGACCGACAATGTAGAGTAATTACAACCGCAGTTCAGTTTCTTCTTGTTTATGAATGAAGACGCATATTAAGCAAAATGTCTCTTAGAAATAAATTAAATATTATTGTGACATTTATAATTAGTGGCAAATGATTTATTTATTAAGACTTTGCCCACAAAGCGAACAACATTTCTATATAATTTACTGAACGCTGATATTTAGAAAAATTTTGTTGACATTCAGGTTTTGTATCAATTGTGTGCATCTTCTTCTTCTTCTTCTTCTTCTTTATTGTGACTTTGAGATAGACTATTTAGTCTTTTACTTTTCATCTGAGTGCGGTGAATCTTGGGTTGTTGAAGTTGAATTTGATTAGCTATTGTTTATCTTTATTTTGATTAAGAATTAAAGTAGAACCATTTTAGGTCTTTTGTGTTTGAAATTTTCATTTCCATCATATGCAAGTGCTCTTTTAAGATTTTGATTTCAGTGGTTTTCCATCTGGTTATAGAAACTGAGCGCTCTTTCCTTGATGTAGTCAATAATGGTTGGGGTATTTGTTTCATTCATTATTTGATTATTTCTCATATACCATGGAGCATTTAGTATCATTCTAAGACTGGTGTTTTGTATTATTTGCAGTTTTTTGATGTTGGTCTTGCACATATGCACCCATATTGGGCATGCATATGTGAATATTGGACCTAATACTTGTTTGTAAAGTAGAATTTTGTTGTTCGTGTTCGCTGGCTTTTTCTGCCTATAAGAGGCCATAGTTGACATCTTGTTTGTTTGGTTTTGGTTATCGTTTTTGATATGTGTGTGTTATAATTGAGCTTTATATCCAAGTATATTCCCGGGTATTTAATTTCTCTACTCCATGGTATAGTGTTGTTGTTGATGGTTATTTCGTTGTCTGTTGTTTTCCGATTCCTTTGAAAGATTATTACCTGGGATTTGTCTTCGTTTATTGTTGTCCTCCATTGTTTGAACGATTTTATCGTGTTATCTAGGTGCGTTTGGAGTTCCTGTACCGCGTTCGTCGGACATCTTGATGTTGAGAGCAGTGCCGTATCATCTGTAAAGGTGGCCGTATTTAAATATCTTGTAGGATTTGATACTGGTATGTCGGCTGTAAATATTGTATATAGGTGAGGTGACAGGCATGAGCCCTGGGGGACTCCCGCTGTTGGATGTTTTATTGAGGAAAGTGTGTTCTGGATGCTAACTTGAAAGCAGCGTCCTTGGAGAAAACTGTTCGTGATTTTTATGATGTGTGTTGGGTAATTGTGTATTATCATTTTATATATGAGTCCCTGCCTCCAGACTTTATCAAATGCCTTTGCTATGTCGAGAAATACAGCTGCTGTCACTTGATTTTTGTTGAATCCTTCTTGAATAATCTCAGTGACTCTTGAAAGTTGTGTTATCGTTGAATGTTCTTCTCTAAACCCATGTTGATCTTCTGGTATTATGTCTTGATTGTCAGAGTGGCACTTTATCTTCTGTAGGATTATTTTTTCTATCACTTTGCTAATGGATGGTAACAGGCTTATGGGCCTGTAGCTGCTTGGTATTGTTTTTGGTTTTCCTGGTTTAGGTCTAACTATTACTTTGGCATGTTTCCATATCTTTGGGAATGTTTGGAGTCTGATAACGGAGTTTGCTATTGCTAGAATTGACATTATTGCTTTTGGTGGGAGGTTTTGTAGTGATCTGTTGGTGATGTTGTCTATACCAGGAACTTTTTTGGGATTTAATGTTTTAAGGATTGCTTTCAGGTTCTCGGCTGTGACTGGGTCGTTGCTAGGGGAGTGGGGTTCACGTATTTTTCTGCTTACTACTTTGTGAATCTGCACTACGTGTTGCATGTCTACTTCATCCCAGTTGGGAGTGAATTGCTCTTCTAGTGATTCCGCTAGAGCTTCTGCTTTTTCTTCTGCTGTGACTTGTGTGGAGTTATTGAATTGAAGTGGTGGGATTTGTATTTGTTCTCTTTTGATTGCCTTGATTATTTTCCATGTCTTAGAGGGGTCTGCACCTATTTCTTCGAGTGTTCTTTGCCATTCTACATTTTTCAGTTCCAGTAATTCCTTATGTACTTGATGTTGAAGGTTGTTTAGTATAGCTTTGTCTTGTGGTGCGAGTGTACGATTATGTCTTCTCCTAGCTCTGTTCTTTTCCTTTATTAGTTCTTTAATATGATGTGGTAGACTACCTGATTTATATATCCTTTCTATTTTGATGGTGTTATTTTTAACAGCGTTTGTTATTTTATCTTGTAATGATTTTATGTTCTGTTCTAATTCTGCAGTGTTTTGTATTTTAGGAACTGCAGTGATAGTTCTGTTTTGTAGCCGGCCCAGTCTGTCTTGAAGGTGTGATATGTTCTTTCGGTTATGTCTTCGTTGAAAGTTATTATAATTGGATTGTGATCAGAGCTCATGACACTTTCAGTTTCTATCTTTATGGTTTTGTTAATGTTTTTACTGATTGCTGAGGCTAATTGTCTAATTGTGTGCATCTAGGCCAAGGTGAACGTCGACAGACCAAAAAAAAAAAAAAGAACCAAGACGGTTCGGCATTTAAATGTTGTTTCATGTTATTCGTTCTATAAAATTGGTAGTACCATGCCTTGTGTCAAGTTTACGATAAAAATAGTGTATACTTCAAATTTTTTGACAGACTGTCATCGTGACACTTATACGACAATGAAAAGTTGATGTTTAACCAAATTGTCGTTCCACCTGTCATCGTGACAATACTTCGTTGTAGTGTATTCGTTCACACATAAACTTGTGAGAACGAAATCTCAGACTGAGAGTGCTTACCCAAATTGTCTTTCCAATTGTCAAATGAAATTAACAACATTACATGATGAACTTCAACAAAACATGTTTTAAACTTACAGGTCATGTATATGTACTTTGTAGAACCCAATCAAAAATCTTGTTGGCTCCTAATACCATTTAACCGAAAATGTACTTCTGATTAGTTGGTGCCAACCCGCATAGAGGCATACTTTAAACGCTTGCTTTTATAACTGAATTGATAAACGAAATTACATAAATGCTTATGGGAATTTTACATATTTGATGTAGATGATTCTTTATTTAGGCTTGCTTCAGTACTTCTTTCGCGAGAAGTGACGACATTTCGATGACATATATAATTTGTATTTAATATATCTTAATAAAATATAGAAAGATCGTTATATTTGTCACTGTACTTACGTGCGATAATACACTTTAAGTTTATTTTATCATATCCGTCGGCATTTTGTTCATGAATATATAACATAACATGATAAACTTTAATAAACATGTTTTAAACTTACAGGTCATTGAGAGAATTAATTAATTTTCATATTACGCTTTAATAGTATACTTTGTAAAACCCAATCGAAAATCTTGCTGGCTCCTAATACCATTTAACCGAAAATGTACTTCTGATTAGTTGGTGCCTACCCGCAGGCGCATATTTTAAATGCTTGGTTTTATAACTGAAAACTGGTCGCAATAGTATTTTGAATGTTAACGTTTATTGTTTTTGTTTTAATGGTTATTAAATGTTAATAAAAAATAATTATTGTTTCATTATAGAGTTTGCGGCTATTTCCCCTTATAAAAATCTTTGTTATAATTTACAAAGCAGATTGCATTAAAAAACATACGGTATAATTATTTTCGGTACATTATATTTAAAAATAAGAGAACCAATCAAATTTATATAGATCCGTATGATATTTGACCATGTGAAAGGCTGATTTCATTGCCACAGTTCACTGGTTTGAGGTAGGTAATGTCAGATTACTGTACTTAAGTGCGATAATACACTTTAAGTTTATTTTATCATATCCGTCGGCATTGTTCATATATTCATAAATAGAAAAGAAATAGTAACAATTGGTAATAATAACACTAATACGTATCTGAAAGGTACCACATTTCCTTCATAATCCCTTTATTTGTCGGCCTTCTGACATTTAAACTTGACAACCGATCGATAAACGTGAATAGATAGTCATTATATGTGTGTATTGCACGACTGGTGCTTTCCGCCAATTTTGACGTTTCCCGGCAAATGCCATATCGCGAACTCAAACTGATTTGACGGTTTTGATAATTTATAACCTGAAATTGAATTTTTCGTGCGTTTAACTTAACCTTATCCGAAGTTTGATGTGTCACGGTCATCTGTATCGATCCACCGCCATTTTAAAATCGAACCTAGTCCATATTTTTTATTTTACACGTAGGCCTTATGGCAAAATACTATGATTCATACTCTTTTTCTGC
Organism: Amphimallon solstitiale; assembly: GCA_963170755.1. NCBI lineage: Eukaryota > Metazoa > Arthropoda > Insecta > Coleoptera > Scarabaeidae > Amphimallon > Amphimallon solstitiale. The sequence goes on from OY720677.1 coordinate 7,265,036, forward strand.
ACGTTCTAAAATTTTCAAAAACTCCTTTCGGGCCCTCGTTCTCTCTTCGGAGATGTGAAAAATGGCCTAAGGCACGTGGGACCGTGGTCCCCGTCGCGTGACACTTTCGTTCCCACCGTAGATGCGCCAGGTTCTCAGAAAACTGTCTCCCCAATTCGTCAATTTTGGGGTATAGCTTTGCCGTTTTAATCGTTCGTGTTAAAAAGAGCGAGACAATTGGCTTTTAGTATATATAAATAATAATATTTGAAATAATAACTCAATATCTAAGCGAATAAAAATTGATTTATGATCAAATATTTACACATTTGTAACCGTAGGAATGATTTTTACCAGAATAGTGGGTTGCCTAATTTTAATTTATTTTATATACATTTAAAACAAAGTAAAGAATAGTTGAGCGAAAAATAAGTGCAGAGCGGGGTAGCTTTTTATTCATTTTTAAACGTGACTAAAGCAAACAAATATACTGCAAAGGTATTTTGAGAAAACTTGTTTTAAATATTTTGACATATTAATTAATTTTCTTTAATCAGATAATTTTTGATTATTCAGCGGGGTAGATTACTAAATTCATCGTAAGTTGATGATGAAAGGTTTTCTCCAAATTTAAAATCAACAAAAATATCTTGCATCAAAAATCTGCTATTTTTCAACTATTTACAGATCCACTATCTAGGACCCTTAACTTAACCGCACGAAGTAATAAACTAAACTAATATTATTTATGGCTTTCGTAAATTACGCATTTTTTAATTTGTTAGTGATAGCTTATACTAACTGTGATGCTGCGATGCTTGAACATATTTGCCCACACATCTTCCAAGATATTTACTTTTCAGTAAAATATGTTTGAATGCTTGTATTAACTATTTTGCTTTTCCAACTAAAGTTATGTAAGTTATGCACCTTTTGATACGTCGCCGTGTGCGATATTTTCAAACTATGCATATTTCCTAAATTATAGGGTTAGTCACTTTTTAAGTTTTATAAATTTAAGGAAAATTACTTATTTGTAAGAAGAAAATTTTGTAAGTAACTCTTTTCAACTACTTTTTCAACGTTGGCGACAGATGCAAGAAAGTCATACTTCACTGCCACGTAAACATATATTTCCATTTAATCTTTTTTAGAATTCTTAAGCGAATGATATGGAATTTTAAAGAATCTACGAAGACATGTCGAAAGCAACATTAAATTTATGTAGTGGAATAGTACATCTATTAACTGAACCCATAACAGTTCTTTCATCGTTATTTCTTATTTCTTTGGAGTTTTTCAAAGTTGCATAATTTTCAACGAAAGAAAAATCATTATATCTCAAAAACAGTTGAATAGTGACTAATATAAACTCGTTACTTTAATCAACTTTTAAATATTTGGAAGAAGGTAGAACCAAGAATTGAGCCCTGGGGTACACCATTGTTTATCTCTGGACGTCCCGGGATATAACCACCACACGTATGACCCGTGGTGCCCCTCACCGAGGTAGCACGAGACCTTTCCGACAGATCTCAGGTCTTAAATACATCTAAAATCACATCACAAATACAGTATGATGGCAAAAGCTTTAGTCAACCCGACAAATATTCCAGCCGTCACATTGTTACTATGTAGTAATTTACTAGTAGGATTTTCAATTTCTTCGAGCTTGAATTCGTGTAAGCTTCTGTTTATAGTTTTATTGGAATATCCTGTAAAGCGCGAGCATTGCCATGATGCTTTTTATAATGTCCGATTTTCTAAACTTTTGACGCGCCCTGTATATACGTCTAATTTGAGGAAAAGGTAGTTGATATTTATTCGTTCCTATAAACTTCAACATAAATCTATTGAGAGACCTAATTGTCAAATTGAATTTCATTATTGACATTCAATTTTAACTGTGCATGGGATATTACCTATTGGTTTTATTGACAATTTATAATTGGTAGTAACAAAAATAAATATCTAATAGGTACCTCATTTCAGTAAAGTATCACACCTGAACCTGCATTTCTTTGCCATTATTATTCATAGAATGACTGCTCGCTCATTCGCGTCCATATGACACGGTCCGGAATTCAATTTTCGTAAGACTATCGTCGAAAATCAAACTTTAGTTGGACGTTCGAAGTTTCTTGTTACTTTAAAGGATATTATACACTTAAAATTATTTACCTACCTAACATTAGCACTTCTTTAAATGTTTTTCTTCGATGAATGTTATTCGGCAACGTGCAATTAAAGTTTTCATACAGAAAAATTGAAAATGTGCATATCTTCTTTATAATATATTGCAGTGATCTTGAGTTTGGTGGTAAATTGTAAATAGGCATAATCAAGATCACTTCGAGATTTAATTTAATTAATTCCTATTTTATTTACTTTATCATGATATGTATATAGATATTCATTAAGTCAATATTATGGCAAATTTAATTTTTATTTACGTAAAATAATATAAGAATGTTATTATAATTTTTATAAAAAATTATAATATTAGAATAAGCTAAAATATTAAGTGAATTATAACAAGAAAGTGTTTCCCGCACGAAAAATACTGTGACCGGAGAGATCGACAGATTGGCCCGGTGAAAACGATATTCTCCGCTAGATGAAATTGACAAATCACGAACGTGTAAACAAATCGATGCTTAGATGTTTGTTTACGTTTTTGAAAGCTAGTAATACATCGAATGACCGAAAGGTGCAGCACTATAGAAATGCAAATGAGGAGGTGGAATCGGTATCGTACCGAGGATAACCGTACGTTTTTGTGAAGAAAAATTTGCATATAAGCGATGAGAAAACGTTAGATGCCTGGTGAAAACCGCTCTCTAAACTAATCTTTTAGAAACAGGTGGGACCCGTTTCTTAAAGACACAGAATGTTGATACTATTAAATTATATTTTAACTTAAAAGTTTATTCATGAATCGGAACTTATAATATTTTATGGATTAAATATTATTCTGACTTAGAAAATTCTTTATGAATCGGAACTTATAATATTTTCTTAAAGATTTTATTGTACATAGAAAATTTTTCAATCGATGTGGAACTTAGAATATTTTTATGAATTAGATATCATTTTTAATTCAAAAGATTCGTGTACATTGGGACTTGTAATTATTTTTCAGAAATAATTATTTGTATTTAGAACAAGTTTTATCTAATTAAAACTTTGAAAATTTGTAACAAGTTTTTTTTTTGTATGTACTAGAATGTTTTATTTTTATATGCAGGATTATTACACCGTGTGTTATGGTAGAGCATTTTAGTGTTTATAATGATCTAATTTAATAGACTAATAATAATAATTTTTTTTTCTTGAAACTAGAAATAAGCATAAATAATCTGCGTTTTAAAAAAAATATTTTTTTTACAAGATTAATAGGGTTTATAGTTTAATAATTTTTTTGCACGACCCTTGCATAATAGGCACGTTCACTCCCTTAAATGAGGGAGTGAAGTGACTCTTTTGCTCCCTTGGTATAAAAAACATAGCCAACTCAATTTATGAATTTAATCGTTTATTTAATATTAATATTGATATTAATGTTAGTACCACCATTAATAGTGAACAAAGATGTTAATGGACTAATCACACGTTGCTTAAAGCCGCTAGAATTGGACAGTCGATTTTCTTTTACATTAATATCCACTTGATTTGACCCACTGGAAGTTGACGGTCGATTTTCCTTTTCGAAGAAAATACGGGCAGTTTCTCGATATTCACAAAAAACCAATATGGCTACCCTTATTTATCGGTCGTCAAGGGTTTCCATCAGAACCAGCATGATTTTTGCGTTCGACAACTGGAAACGTCATGTTGACAATTTTTAAAAAAAGTTAGATTTCTTCAATTAAAATCGTTTGGGTCGTGCAAAAAATAGTATATACACCTCGGGAGTGAATGAATTTCTCCTCGGTGCTTTGTAGAGCCCTCGGGCTTCGCCCTCGGGCTACAAACTGCACCTCGGAAAAAAACATCATTTCACTCCCTAGGTGTATAATATACTATTGTTTTATATACATGTAGGATATTTAGACTGTGAAGAAGTTTATATTTTTTTGAAATGAAGGAGTTTGAAATGTTATATGAAGAAGTAAGGTGATTTAATAATGTTTATTGTTAGTGTATATATATCGTGTTGTAAAAATTTCTTATGTGGTGCTTTCTGTTGGAATCCTAGAACGAGGTAAAATTTTAATTTTAATGTTGATTGTTTACATGTATCGTTAATAAATAAAGAAAATCATAGAAATTTGTTGATTCTTAGTCTAGCATAAGGCCTAGCACTAAGATGTATACTTGAATCTGCTCTTACTTACTGATTGAATAATTAAAATTATTTTTATATAAATCTCAATTTGCAAGAGTCACAGCAACATGTTTAGTTTTTGTCGTATAAATACTAAATTCGTGTTTGATGAAATTAATGCCATTTAGTATATTTGTTAGAGCTTACGTATTTGATTCCCTCGATTTATAAATTTATTTGCCTTGGATTTTTCCACTATTTACCGTATAAACCCTGCAAACGTTTAAGACTGTGATTTCTAAATTTTATACGGCATATATTTATATGTAGTTACTGACCCCGTGGTATCAATTCTTTCCACCTTAATTTTCAATAGGGCTCGCTTCGTCTCTTCTCTAAATGTCGATTCTTCTACTTTGTGGACGTCCTGATAATTACAAATCGGGTACGTATGACCATTTCACGGTCTGTTCGTACATTAAAATCCTCTTACTATTAAAAAACGTCAAGACATGAAACTGTCAGATATAAAGCTTTAAAAATGTGATGTGTTTGAATTGACGCGAGCTGTCGCCTACTTTTTCTAGCCGGATCTGCCTGCAGAGAGGCTTTAAATGACCTGTACCTTCGTTATAGAAGTACTGGGAAAGTGAAGATTGCTGCCAAACGTTGCCTAAAAGTCCATTTTATCGGTTTCTCAGCATTCATCTGCACGCAAAACCTCGATAGCGTTGAATTCTTTCTTGAAAATGAGAACTGTGAAACTTTTCGATGTATCTGTCATATCTGACAATTTTAGATTTTTGAAGTGTTCTAATTATAATTTCCTTCACATAAGCGCCTATTTGTCTTTACGTAAGCCCGCGGTCCATTTTCGGAGCCTCCGATTTCGAGTGTGATGCCGCCAGCAGCCACCAAATATAGCACACGCAAAGGAGAAGTGTCCAGCCTATACATACCCAAAGAGGGAACGCTCCCGACGCGATTTCCTGGTAGGAGTTACACATATCGTTTTGCCTTTCTTGAGGGTTCGGTTAAGCTTTTCCAACCAAGGCGAACAGCTTTTAGTATGTATAAAAATGACAATCCCTTACTTTTTTTTCTAAATTTGATATTTTGCAACTACTATAGACATCTAGCGATTTATATGCATATTATTCATATTAACTAGGCTTAAATTAATATAAATAAATTTAAATAAGTAGTTTTAATTTGCGCTATGTTTGAGCATGGGCAATATTGCAACGTAATTAAAATGATAGAATTCTCATACTTTCTCCAGCATTGTTCAAAATTATTATAATAAAAGTTAGGGGCTTCTCGTAAAACTTTAGTTTTAAAAATAAAACGCTGATTTGTATATTCCGTACAAACTACATTGTGCATGGGCTTGCAATTTCTTTACACGCCTATACATTTACAACATCTAAAAGGTCCTACAGCTTTGTAAAATTAAGTTAGTGTTTGTGACATACCTGACAATACGTAACGTCTTGAGATGATCGTACCTCCACATAAATGAGCTTTGTGTTTATAAATTGGCACGATCCATGGGTACTCCAGTATAGGAACTGCCGTAGCATTTATAGCGACTACATTGGATGCTGCGTATTGTTTACCACATTCTGAAATAATGAAATTCATTTACACACCGATTCGATTCGAATTTATATATCTGTGTAGTTGTTTTCCTCAAGGTTATATTTTGAGCCACTTTATTATATTTGCCAGGAAATTATTTAGATTATTCACCAACTGCAAGAAGCACAAAAGTCCTACCTCGAGTATTCTTGAAGGAATCAACTAACAAGTCTCTTATGCTGCATTACACAACCAGTCAGGTCATTTCAAGTAAAGTTTGTAATCAACTTACTACATATTTCTAATTTAGTAATATTTAATATTGAAATAATACTACTACTACTATATTTAATAACAGAAATAATACTACAGAAATACATACTTTTTGATTCATTTTATAAAATTGATAAATAATAAATAATCAATTACCTAATTTAATCTTTGAAATGTAAGCCTATCGTTTTAGTACAGTGTAGTTAATTCTGAGATATTTCCAGAAAATGCTGTTCGATTAGGGCCAAAATTTTATTTCCAGTCTGAATTTGGTTTTTTTCTTGTATAAATATTTCGCATTTTCTCAAGAGATTAGCAGGCTATATTTATATGATAATACGAAAGATGATTTGATATTTCTTTTTCAACAGTTATATAGTACTAAATCATTGTAGAAAGGGCACATAGTTTGTCTTTTAAAAATCCTTTTTAAAATGCTATTGAGATAACCTTATGTGCGTAGAATATAAATAGGATGAGCTATTCTAATTATAATTTTTTGGCTTTTATCACTGATAATTATTTAATTAGGTAAATTTTTAATTTCAAAAATTACCCATGGCTAAGATTCGAAACTAAGACCTCCCGATCTCTAGTCGGTTGCGCTACCTTTACGCCACTGCGGGTGTCAGAGTTCGACTCTTTAAATCGTACTGAATTATATCAAGTAACAGATGGATATACAGGGTGTAACAAAATAAGTGTAAAACATTTCAGGGGGTGATTCCTTAGCGAAAAAGAGATATGGTCTTTCATATAAAAAAACTTCAATGGAGCATCCCTTGTTAAGATACAGCCCCATAAAGGGGGTACATAAAATTTGTTTTACAATTTTTCTCACAAACACTAAAAATGTAATTTATTTGCAATGTAACTTTTTGTCTGATTATTTGTTTACCATTTAAAAATCTATTTCCAATACATTGTTTCATTCGAAAAAAAAAATGTCTCTTGAATTTTTTGCCCAAAAGTAATCAGTTCGCAGCAAAAAATTATTTTACGAACAACTACAGAGATACATCGTCATAAATGCGAACTGGATTAGTATTGTTATTTTGTAGTTACTACCTGCATCAAAATACATATGATTAAAGATGAATAAACAAAACTAATTTATTAATAACAACACATAAAACATGTAGAAATCATAGTAAATGTTCAATATGTCCACCTTCAGTCATTACACATGCGTCTAGACGTCGGCGCATTGAGCCACGTATTCGCTCAAATATTCCTGGATTCTCTCTAATTACCCTGCACGCATCGATGATGCGGTTTCTTAAGTCCTCTACATCGCGAACAGGAGTAGGATAAACTAAAGTCTGTAGATGGCCCCAAGTAGAGAAATCGAGAGGATTGAGATCCGGGGATCGAGCGGGCCAATTCTGTGGTCCTCCTCGACCTATCCAATGATTTGGATATGTTTGGGTTAAATGCTGGCGTGCTGCTTGACTAAAATGGGCGGGAGCCCCATGATGCATAAAAAACATATCCCTTCTGACGCCCAAAGGAACTTCCTCCAGCAGTACTGGATGCACTTCTCTTAAAAATTGAGTGTATGCCTCACCATTTAATCGAGGAGGTAGAAAATGAGGGCCAATTAAATAATCCCCAATAACTCCGAGCCACACGTTAAGAGAAAAGTGTTCTTGATGGTTAGCTTGTACAATAGCGTGAGGGTTTTCATCAGCCCATATGTGGTTATTATGAAAATTAATTATCTTGTTCCGAGAAAAAGTACATTCGTCTGTGAATTCGATCGTCTTCAGAAAGTCAGGATTTCTTCTAATCATTTCCAGCATCCAATTGGAAAATTCAAGACGGTTCGGAAAATCTCGCTGTAACAGTGCCTGTACTCGTTGCAGATGGTAAGGGTATAAGAGTTGTTCCTTTAAAATTCGAAATACCGTCATATGATCAACATTTAACTCGAAAGCAATCTTTCTAGTACTGCTAGTAGGTTGTTCTTCAACCAAATTAAGTACTGCTTCTTCAAGATGTGTTGTTCTAACTTCTCGATGGCGACCACAATCCTGCGTTCTTTTGTCGAATGAACCATATTCTCGTAATCGTTGATGATGTCGGGCAAATATTCTATGCGAAGGAAGCTGCCGTTGAGGATACATTTCCGCATATCTTCTAGAAGCTTCTAACCCATTCCCCTGCGACAGACCGTAAACGTAATGCATATCAGCCATTTCCTCATTTGTGTATGCCATTTTAATAACAAGTGAATTATTAAACTAACAAATTACGAACAAAACAACGACACACAATTAAGTATTAATTCAATTTCAAAAATTTACAAACTGACAGCGTGATACCATTACTAGCGGCCTACTAAATAAATTAGTTTTACATTTTCATTTTATGACGATGTATCTCTGTAGTTGTTCGTAAAATAATTTTTTGCTGCGAACTAATTACTTTTAGGCAAAAAATTCAAGAGACATTTTTTGTTTCCAATGCAACAAGCTATTGGGAATAAATTTTTAAATGGTAAACAAATAATCAGACAAAAAGTTACATTGGAAATAAATTACATTTTTAGTGTTTGTGAGAAAAATTGTAAAACAAATTTTATGTACCCCCTTTATAGGGCTGTATCTTACCAAGGGTTGCTCCATTGAAGTTTTTTTATATGAAAGACCCTATCTCTTTTTCGCTAAGGAATCACCCCCTGAAATGTTTTACACTTATTTTGTTACACCCTGTATGTAGTATCGGCAAACCGACGTATTACTAAATTTTAAAATACTTTAAAATTACTTTTTCTCAGTGCTGAAAATTCTAATTACAATTTTCTGCTTCTAGAACTGATAATTATTTAATTAAGTAAATTTTTCATTTCAAAAATTACCCACTCTTAAGATGCAAACCCAGGACCTCCCGTTCACTAATCAGTTGCGCTACCATTACACCACCGCAATTTAAAGACTCGAACTCAGACACTCGCGGTGGCGTAATGGTAGCGCAACCGATTATAGATCGGGATGTCCTGGGTTAGCATCTCAAGGGTAGGTAATTTTTAAAATTAGAAATTTATCTAATTAAGTAATTATGAATACTAAACTCAGAAAATTATAATTAGTCTTTTCAACACGGAGAAAAACTAATTTTAGAGTAATTTAGAATTTAGGATCGGCTATTGATTATATAGGTAATTTAATACGTTGTAAACGCGCAAGTTAATTCTGTAAATTATTCTCATTTCAAATGTAATTTTTATTACGTTCATGTACTAAATAGCTAAAAATTTGCAAATTACGTGCCATCAATCAATAATTTAATTTTAATTTTTTATGAATGAAATTCTTATAAATTTTTTTTTTATTAAGTCACTTCGTATATGACTATACTGACTTCAACGTAAACAGACATTTCATACGGAAAGCAAATTTTTTATATATTTAAGTTTGGAAATTATATTGTTCTATTTCGGTGCTATAAGGTTCACTTTACTAAATTCGTTTTGGCTGCATAAAGACTTACTTTATCTAGAGGTAATATTTCGATGTTAGTAACAACTCTAATATGAAAGTTTACCATGTTTGAATGTCAAATATAAACGTTTTAATGTAACAACCATATGCAGTTGATATTGTACAAAGAAGGAAAAAATGCGGTATGCTCGCTATACAACTTTCTGCTACGTATGTATGTTTAAATTTATACAAAAGTTATAAGTTAAGTTTTAAATACTTTTATCTTCTTAAAAAAAATGTCCTTGTGAGTTAAGTGTGTTACTTCAAGTCCTAATTTTAAGAACTTGTTTATACCAAAATTATTCAAAATCCTATTCTAAGTACTTCTATTATCTTAATAAATCTCTATAAATTCCATACCTTTTCAACATATTTGAAATAATTCCACCCGGTAAAAATAAAAATGTTACTTCCGAATTTTGAAATTTTTTGTATACAAAAAAATATTGAAAATTAAGCCCACAGCCTGTTTTACATTTGTCAATTAAATCGTGAATTTATTCATGAATTAATCCATGAATTTATATACAAATAAACTGATGACATTGAATCATTATACACTTAACAATAAATTCATGAATTTGTGCATGAATATCATGAGACTAACCGTAATCACCCGCAACAGTAAATTTTAAATCACTTAGGACGTAAATAAATAGTGGTGCTGGTTGGTAACTAACATAAAATGTAAAAGTTACTAAAACTTACTAGAAAATTGACGATATTTTAGAACATGTTCTAATTCATGAATTAGTTCACCAATTAATTCATGAACTGAAGTTGACGTCGATTTTGTATTGGACTCATCAATTTTTATTCATGAACCAATTCATGAATGACTTCATGAATTAGTTGACAAATTAAAACAGGCTTAAAACACTTGTCCTAGTTTATCTGCATAGAAAGCATGACTTTCGAGATATTTGTAAAAACTGATTTTCGATAGGAGTAAAAGACCTACTTCCGGTAGGAATTTCGAAAAAAATTTTTAAACTTAGAAAGATAGTAGTAACTTTTGATTTTGTTACTGAGGTAAGCAACTTCATCAAGTCTATCGATTTTACTAAAAATCTGATCAGATCTCAAGAGGAAGATTATACTCGTAAAAGTAAAATTTACTCTTCATAGTTGTAGCTGTTTGTCCGCTATTCTGGTAGCACACACACAGAGAGAGAACGAGAAACATGTTTGCAAAAAACACTTTTTTTTGTATCCGGGACTAATTAACGATATAAATCTTAAAACAAGGTTGAATGGTAAAGTTTCTAACATTAATATTGAAATTTTTTCCTAAACACCACCGGCATTCAAATATTTAAAATGTTCTAATTCAAAATCAGCGTAACCAACTTCAAAAAAACTAAATTTCTAAAATTTTTGAACAAAACATCTCTTTTTTAAGTCTTTTTGATCAGATAAATTGAGAAAATAGTTTAAATACATTTCATAAGACATTTAGCGCACTTGAAAGAAACTTTACTTTAATATACAGTTTAAAGTCTATAATCAAACAATTTTCGCATACCTAAGTAGCACGAAGCAAATGGGGGATCCCATTGTCCATTTTGACACTCATATATTGGCGTAATGCCCCTGTGAAACGAGTTACATGTGACTTTAGCAGTAGTACCTTCCTTAGGTTCTTCACATGAAACCATTGTATTTTCGAAAGTGCAATGAACCGTCTCAGATGCGGAGTTCTTGAGGGTTGGACAAGATCCTAGAAAAAAAGGAAAATTTAATTTGACAATTAATTTCATTCCATCGAATGGAGCTATCATTTAAATAATATTTGGCTTAGTAACGTTTCGTCCATGAGATATTCGCTAGTTACGAAATTCTCTATCGCTTTATTAGTAGAAAATATTGGAAAATAAATTTGCTCGCTTACGCCTTTTACATCTCCAATTTGTGTTAGATGTAAAGGCCAACGTCTGACGTGGCTAATGTAATTTTTAAGCTGATTGTTTAATATTACCTTTTTAATTAATATTTTATAACACGTAATTAAAAGCTAGTTATTACCTTTAAAAAATATCATTGCACTAATAATAATTTACGTGCTAATCCTAAATTGGCTGTATCGCGGTTAAAGAATGATAGAGTTAGCAAGAAAAGCTAGTTTTGCAGAAAGAGTTAATAAAGAAATTTAAGCAAACACTGAGAATAATAAAAATATGAATATGAACCAAGCTTTTGCAACATGTTCTTATCTTCATAAACCGTGAAGTCATCGAAAATTTAGGCTTTCATCCCATCAACCTGTTAACAACCTCATGTACGAAAGAAGCGCGTAATTTCTTTAATTCGATTTTTTTTTTATTATTATTAATTTATCTATTTTAGTCATGTAATACATTTTCGCGCCTAAAGAATTACTCATCGCTTCCTCCCTACATCAAAAACTTTGGCTTTACGACAGGAGAGATTTCTAAAATAAAAATTGATTTGTTAAGATCACGTTCCGACGGTCATTTCCCGGAAGGTCGACCCAGTCCCTTACCCACCTACCTACAAATGAAGCCTTTTCGCTTATTTTAAACACGAAATACTTAGTATTGCAATTTCTTAATTATTAATTTACTCGCGATATAATTATCAGACGACAACAGATCCCACGTCATGATGTTTCTTAATCGCGCGTTTGTTTCCCATTCGAAACCTGTAACTCTCAGATCAAGATTTACGAATTATTCAATATTTGTTCTTATTTAATTATTCTTAATATAAGGTGTAATGTATTTCATCATCGCCCTTTTCCAATCGCATTAAATACCCATAACCTGCTATAGAAGGCACCTTATTGTGACTCACCTTCATAATGTCTTTGTTACCTGAAAGGTAATGGGTGGGGCAGAAAAACCTATCCGATTTCAAATCCCTTTTTCTCAGGAGAGGGAACAGGTAGAGTAGTGGGGTAAAAACCGTTAGAAGGCCGGTTTTATGCCATTTGTCAGTAGTCAACATGCCTTGGTCTGGTGAACATCGCGCGTTTGTTATTGAGCGGTTTATCGAAAACGGCGGTTCGATAATTGCTACACAACGTGCGTTTCGAATTCATTTCGGACTCGGGCGTCATGATCCTGTTCCACATCACGCTACGATTAAAGTGTGGGTGTCAAATTTTCGACAGACGGGATCAGCATTGAAAAAGAAGTCGCCTGGACGTCCCAGGACAGCAACAGGACCTGAAAACGTGGCCAATGTGCGAGCCGCGATTGAACATTCCCCGCGTCGTTCGGCGCGAAAACATTCGCTCGCTTTGGCGATTTCCAACCGCAGTATTCGGCGAATTTTGCACCGGGACCTCAAAATGCATCCCTACAAAATGGTTGTTGCACAGGAATTAAGTGAAAGGGATTTTGAAACCTGTACGAACCTTTGTCGCGATCTCCGAGAACTCCCAAACGACGATGTTGTGCTCTTCACGGACGAAGCCCATTTTCACCTTTGTGGCGCCGTAAACAGGCAAAATTTTCGATATTGGAGTGACGAAAATCCTCGGGAAATCCATCAGGAACCCCTCCATAGCCCAAAAGTGACTGTGTGGTGTGCTCTTTCCCGCCTAGGCGTCTGGGGGCCTTACTTTTTTGAAGAAAATGGGCAAACCGTAACGGTCAACAGCGAGCGCTATTGTTTCATGCTGGAAAATTTTCTTCGACCCAAAATGGAAGAAATTGGCGTGGAAAATGTGTGGTTTCAACAGGATGGTGCAACCGCCCACACATCGCGACGATCAATGGACATTCTCAGGGAAATGTTTCCCGGGCGCCTCATTTCTCTGAGAGGTGATCTTGGCTGGCCGCCGCGCTCACCGGATCTCAATCCATGTCACTTCTTCCTTTGGGGTTACCTCAAATCGAAGGTATTCCAGCATCGACCAAGGACCCTTCTTGCTTTACGAAGGGAAATTGCTCGGGCAATTGAAGAAATTCCTGTGGAAATGACGGTGAAAGTCATGGAAAGCTACCGCGAGCGCCTAAATCAGTGTATCCGCTCCCAAGGACGACATTTAAGTGATGTGCTTTTCAAAACTTAAATTTAAAAATGGCATAAAATTTGCGATATGTTAATAAAAAATTTTTTTTGTCAAGTTGACTGGTTTTAATTTTATAACGTTTTGAAATCGGATAGGTTTTTCTGCCCCACCCTGTAGATGCCGTAATTCTAAGACAAATTACCTCGAGTCAGGTGTCATTCTTTTCTATATTTAATAACGAATCTCATCATAATGTTCGTTTCGCTGAATCATGATTTATTGTCCGCGAATTACGTTTTTCTTGATGCCGTTTCTCCTGCTTCTAACCACGGCCTATATAAATCACGATCTACAGCTTTACATCGTTCCAAGTTCGCGTCCCTCCCAGTTCTAAGTCACGTTTGTTTTAGTGCCCCCATTGTGCTTTAACATAACAAAGTCAAGTTCTTGTGCCGCAATTCCTTTCGCCGGTTCGGTTAATCGTTCGCGTACTTTGTCAGATCCCTATTCTGATTCGCCGATTAATCTACGCTTCGACTCCAGACTAACGGGACCCGAGGACAACGAAGACATCACAAAGTATAAGTATTCCTCATCCATACTTGTTATTTTGTTTATTAATTATTCTATTCGTTACACTAAATTTTACTCCATTCATTCTTAATATATCTAAAAATCACGGCTTTGAGATTAACGATCCCTCGAACCACCGTACCGATAATACCTGCCTAACTAACAATCATTCGAACGACCCACTCGTTCCCTCTCACTCTCTTCCTTTCTATCTCACCTACTCCTTACGTGAATCAATATTTGTGTTATTGTGTTTTATTTAGTAATAATTTACTAAAGAATTTGAGGACACTCTTGTTGTTTTATTTTCCTTAATTTTTTTTCTCTTCTTTTATGTACTAATTAAAATTCTTTTACAGGATAATAAATATAATAATCTTACATTTGTTTTATTTTCTTATTATATATTTTGTGTTTCTTTCTTTTATGTAATTCACCATTAGAGCTAGCTAATACGGCATATTTTAAGGACAATAAGTGGCATTGGCACTCCTCATTAAAATATAACAATCATTAAAAATATAACAAGTGGCCCCAATCATTTTAAAAATATAACAAACCGAATCAGTGAGAGGGACATATTTCAAAAAAAACATTATAAGTTGAGTTGAAAGTGCTGAGACTGAATTTACAATTACCTCGGAAGTGATAACAAGACATATAACATTAACCAAAGAAAAGAATTCCATTCGGTCACAATCAGTAGGTAAGGCAAGAATTGTAGAACAATCAGATAGTGAAAAGGATCCCGATATTAATACCATAAAACATGATTCGTTAGAATATGTATCTTACTCCGTTGAAAATCAGTATATTAGCAAATGGTAGTATGTTTGATACACACAGTAGTAAATTTTCGAATGATGTCAGTGATGGAACTATCTCCTCGCTTCCCACAAGTATATCAAGTGAAAACTCGAATGGAGAGAAAAGTAAGATGAAAGAAAGCAGGTTGTAAAAAATCTAAAACGCCGACATTCAGATCAAACATATTAAAATAATAAAAAGGAAATAATAATAAATAATTCCAGTGGAAAGAAAAAGAAGTGTAACTGAAGTGTCTAAAAGATATCTAAAATATCAATATTTTTTATTAAAGAATATAGGGAAAAAGAAAAGAAAATAAAGACAATAAAAATCAAAAACGCTGATAAACAGGTGAATGAATTTAAAATATTTATTATGAGTTTACTAATAACCTTAACTTCCCACTATTGACAATTTGTTACGTTAATTTTTGAGGTCACGGTATTCTACATAAATTTTGATTCATTTATTTATATTCTTAGAATTATTGTCTTGTTTTTTTTGTGTTCTGTCATTTTTACTTGTGAATATTTCTGTTAGAATTACACTTATTCTTACTTCTTATATTTGTGCGTGTTTTGCAAGTAATGTTTAATTTTAATTCTAAATTCTAACGGTCCCGCCATCTCTGGACAAATGACGGACTTATTGTTTCGCTACCTAGGCGATTGTCTAGCATTTAGCGATTTATAGGTGCATAATTATTATTTATTTTAGAATTGTATTCCGTGTTTTTTAGATTTTAGTTGTTTCTATTTTGATTCTTCCCCTTGAGTTTTGTATTTGTACATTCTTTTATACGTTTTAAATGTTGCTACAAATTTGAATGTTCTTGTTGTTGCCGCTGTGGCGCTGTTTTGCCTTGGAGTATAATCTCTCCGAATTATCGTCTTCTTGTGATTAAAGAATATCGATCTATTCAGTTCGGCAGAGCGACTACAACCACCTTATTATTCTTGTACAAATTTTATAGTATACATTGCTGTTGTCGCATCTTAAGCTTATTTCAAGTAGCGGATTTAAAAGCACTAAGAAGTAAATGCTTTTCGTTTAAATTATTTATCGACGTATTGATGATATTTTTCTGTATGGGCGGAATTACGGTTCAATCTGGTAAGTCTTCTGAAATTTCTAACAAGATTATCTTTAACGGTTGTTGTTTTCTTGACCTTTTTAGCGACAAGTTCCATGTGATATATCCACATTTTTTGGTCGAACAAGAAATTGCCACGTGCGTCGCCATTTTGTCTTGTTGTCGTATTAGAGTGGAACTCTATTTTAATTATCGAAGCAATGTTTATACTCTTTGCTCCCGAGGCCTGGAATTCCTTTGACATAACTGGAATGGTTAATTAGTTGATTATGGAGTCCGTGGTTTAAGTGGAGTACCAGAACTACTGTGAGGATCCGTTTCACAACATGGTTGATACTTAAGGGCCTTATGTTTTATGTACCGATTTGTGTAAATTTGAGTTTATTTAAATCTTAATTTTGACCGTAATATTACTGGAATTTAGTTCCTAAATTTAGTTAAAATATCAAGTAATTCTTGTTAACTCTACCCGAGCCATTTTCTGTGCTCGGAAGGCTTGAGTCGAGATAATTAAGCAAAAGAACGCTGTTCTAAATTTTGTGTATTTTATAAATTTAAAGTATTGTTAGAATTTTGCCAGTTAACCTACGAATTTATTCATGCTCAGTTTTAAATAATATTTAACATTAGCTAGAATTAATATAGGGTGTCTGAAATATTTCAGACCTTTATTTTGCACTTATCTTAACCTTAGAGTGCTCGACTTAAATTTCCTTTTTTTATTTGTTTTAATTTGCCTAATTTAACCTTCACAAATTTTAAATTTATTTTTCTTTGGATACAATCTTTAACTTGAATTTGACCCCTTTTAATTTTCATGCTTTGTTCTTTTGTTAATTAATGTTGGAATAGCTGCTAAGAAATAAATTGTTGTGTTTGGAAACATTTTGGTTCTGTCTTGTCCTTTTACTCGATGTTACTCCTGGATCAAGAATCATATTGGAGTGGGGGATATTACATTAAGGAGTTGGCGTCCATAAAACTCATCCAACAGAGATTTAATGCACATCCACGCGCACATTAAACGGTTGACTAGAGGCAATTCCCCTCTCCATCTTTGACATCTGTACCTAAGGGAAGTAGAAGGTAAGGCATTCCTGAAGGAGTAAGCACAAAACTTTCGAAACTTAGTGTATTATATTGCTGTCTTGCCATTATTTTAGCTTAGTCAAACATTTTATATTGCAAATAGTGCCGAAGACGTATGAATTAATGTTGTTTTGCGACGGCGCCATTTGTCTGCGCTCTTGTTAATTCACTAGTTTAAATTAGTGAGGGGGGAGCAATTTGTCTTGTGATAGGTAATGAGACCAACATTTTACAACGTAAATTACCACATTCGTCCTTAAATCTAAAACATTTAGTTAGCGAAATTCTGCAAGTAAGCAAGTAGGCTAGTATACAATAACGTATTTATAAAGAGTGTAAATAGGTTAAGACGAATAGGTATAAATTGTAGCAAAAGGAAGCCTCTCCGTATATCGAGAGTTATAGTGTCACATTTTAGGAGAGCAAATAAATATGTTACCAAAGCAATGAGTTTAGCTACGTAAAGTACTAACGCTTTCTAGAGTTACCGTCCGCCACCGAAGATTACATGGCCATCCTGCCAGCCATTTACGGCGATTCTAAGTGGAAATATGGAAGGAAGCCTGTCAGCTCATCAAGGCTATTCTAAATAGAAGTATGAAACGGACCGGCCAGCTGAAGAAAGAAAAAAACATTAGGAAGACAGAAATAGAAAGAAAAGAAGAAATAACTTGTAACCGTCTCGGCTTTCTGTACTTAGCTCACTGTTACAGTAATTACTATACTACCGATTGAATCAATTATTCGACTGAACGAATCAATTAAATCGCAAAGCGCTATAAGAGTGCTCCGAATTGATGAACACTCCTCGTACGGAGACTGCGAGTTCAACTCGATGCGTGTGGCGCCTCTGTGCCACACTCGCAAACTACTACAGCTGTCAAGACGTCAAAGATTTAATCTAAACTTCTTTCGTGATTGTTAATTAGTGAATCTTAGTGATGGAAGTGTTAAATTAGTGCTCCGTCGGCTAGTTCAATTGAAGATCGTCGGGATCCTACTAAGGTAACTATACTCTCTGTCTTGATTAATACGTTCTTTGTAAAATTTAGTAAGAAAATAAACACATGCGTTTTTTATAAATCTATATATATATTTATTTACACACTTCAAATTACATGTGTTCAGTCATGCTTTATTATTCTACAATTACATACAGTAATTCTTAATAACATAAATAATGAAACATAACGGAACGGTAATTTCAAATGAGAATTAGTAATACAAAACTTTATTTAGATAAATAAATATGTCATGCTTCTTATAGCCGTGCAACAGCGAATGCCTTTCGTATTTATCTTCGGTAATTTTAACTTACGCCGTTCCGGCAAAATGAAACAAAACCGTAAGACTATATAATAAAGATTTCTTATTTAATGCAAATTATCATTTATAATTAATACCTTAAACACGGATCGTAATTAACCTATTTCTTTTTGACGGTGGAATTTCTTTCTGATTTCTTTATATGCGGTATTCGGTCGGTAAATTAGGTAAAGTTTGTGACGTTTGAAACATAAACAAATAGCTAATTATCGAGGTATGCAATTAAATGAGTATGAAATTAAATTCTCTTTCTCTGTTTCGACAATGATCGGTTCCCTAAATAAACAAAACAAAAAGCGGGTATTTTTGATTAATTTGGAGCTTCAAACATTAAAGAAAGGCAATTTAATCGGAGAAACGGAATTTGTTGACCACCCAGGATTTTGTAATTAAAGTGATTAAACTTGGATCTCTCACATTCCGCATATAAAATTAGAGTGTTTCGAGGAAATATGCGGTAAGAACACAACTGACAGAACTTCTGAGTTAGAGCAATTGTCGGAAAACAAACAGCGGAACAAGTCTAATCAACCCGAATATATAATTAGGTTGTTTAGTCGGGATTTCGACCAGAAACTGAAATTAAGCCGGTTTTTAGCGGAATAGGAAACCAGTCGTCCGAATATAAAATTAGACTGATTAGGTCGGGTAGATCTCGGCAGAAGAGTCGAAAACGATAAAATTACTATATATTAGCTGAGGTAAGCTGTATTTCTCACGTCCGCCTATCGGGACGTATTGCTTGGGAATTGTCCACAAAATATATATGGATTTAAAATAGAAAAATTAAAACAAATCTCAAAATTTACGGAATGACTTACAGATATAAAGGAATTTTAACAATTTACAATTTTACGGAAATTAAACATGTTACGGAAGAGACAATGTCCTACTAAATAATGAAAATACTTACATTAGAAATTAATTAGTCATAATTTAGACATTTTCTCTTTCATTAACGACACAGGTTCGTTACAGAGTACCCAATCCGGAAAACAACGGAGAACAAAGGAACACTCTAGAAATGAAAATCTCAAAAAAGAAATACTTGTAAAGTATAAAAAGAAGTATATGTAAGTGTTATATCTAAACAGTCTTGCAATAGATAATGACAGGCATTTACCAGGCTAAACCCAAAGATAATCTCCATCAATCTCTTCAAGATTGAACCGCCTTTTTGTGTGCATTTACACGTGTTTAAACTCTTCGTCGCAAAGGTGTTGGTCATCTACACCCGACGTTCTGTTTAAATAATAATATAAACTCTCATATGCCCAACGCCCAATATACTAATTAAAAGGTCATATAAGTATAATAGTGAAATACGAAGCCTGGCAATGTGCTTATTTTAATTCCTTACTATCAGAAAAATATAGCTGTTTAATTGCTTTTGCTTATTTAATTGTATATAAAAATGTATTGTCTACAGCAATTACATTTATCAACATTCTACCTTACCATTAGTTTGAAGATGATCTTGAACATGTTTTGAAGGCTGTGCATCGCTTAGCTCTTCACGAGTCAAAAAATCGATCGAAGATGGACTTTGATGCCAGGAATTTTTCTCGTTAATCATTTGGAACGCAGGTTGAGTGGTTTCCTGCTTTTCTATTGTCTTGGCTAATTCCTCTGAAGCCGACACAGCTAGAAAAATATCAACAAAGCATTGTTACATATAAATAACAAGAACAATCCTCTATTATAAGTTTATTTAAATTTCTTAATTTTTTTTTAACAACACTCGAATTTCTTCTTAAACCTAAACTCGCATACGCCCAATTTAAAAATTGAATGTTCATGTTGCAGTGTGCTTATTCTTATTCTTTTGCTACGAGAAAAAATGGGCTGTTTAATTGCTTTTCTTTATTTAATTCTTCATACAAATATAGTTTCCACTGCTACTATATTTATCATTGATTCTGTGAATAGCTTACCATTAGCTAGAAGATGATTTCGAACATCTGTACCGTTGAAGTCTCCACGACTTAAACATACGATACGTCCGGATTTTGTCTCGGTAATCATTTGGAAAGTAGGTTGATTGGTTTCTGGCTTTTCTCTTGTCTCGGATATTTCCCCGGAAGCTGACACAGCTAGAAAAATATCAAGGAAGTATTGTTACATAGAAATAATAAGACAATCCTCTATTAAAGTCTATTTAAATTTCTAACAAAATTTAACCACACTCCCATACGCCCAATTTACTAATTAAAAGTTAATATATGTATATTAATGAAATACGAACCTTGAAGTGTGCCTGTTTTAATTCTTTGCAACCAGAAAAATATTATCACAAATATACATATATCCATTTATACGTAAACGTATATGAATATATGTACGTGTAGAGATACACAGCATACACTTAGGTGTCATTACCAACAGCGAACGCACAGACACCAGTGTTTCGGCCTTTGAGGCCTCTTCAGTGTACGTGGTGCTGCTGGCAATGATCCACAACTAAGACCGTGTCTTATGTCCGTTGAATCGCAGAAGTGCCTATGAGAATATCTCAGCGACATCTGCCATCCAAGCGCGACACCGAACACGACAGTTTCATCTTGCACACTGTGCTAAAGACAAAACCTGTACGCTAAATGTGTATCTCTGCATATAAGGCCAATAGGTGGCACCGCCATATCACAAATAAATACGATATGAAATACTTGAATGTGTAACGTACATTAACGGATAATAATTATCACAAATATACATATATCCATTTATACGTAAACGTATATGAATATATGTACGTGTAGAGATACACGTACATATATTCATATACGTTTACGTATAAATGGATATATGTATATTTGTGATAATTATTATCCGTTAATGTACGTTACACATTCAAGTATTTCATATCCTATTTATTTCAGAAAAATATTGTTGTTCAATTGCTCTTACACATTTAATTGTTTATACAAAAATATATTGTGCACTGCAATTACATTTATTATTGATTCTATGAATAGCTTACCTTTAGTTAGAAGATAATCTTGAACATCTTTTGAAGCATGTGTACCGTTTAGGCCTCCACGAGGTAAAAATACGATGAAAGGTGAACTCTGACGTCCGGAATTTGTCTCGGTAATCATTTGGAACGTAGGTTGATTGGTTTCTGGATTTTCTGGTGTTTCGGCTATTTCTTCTGAAGCTGACACCGCTAGAAAAATATCAACGAAGTATTGTTACATAGAAATAACAATAAGAATTCTCTATTGCAGCGGTTCCCAAACTATGGGAATCGGCGACCCACTAGTGGGTCGCTGGATCAATTCTGGTGGGTCGCGGGAGGGCGGACGACCTGAAAAATATGTGTTTTGCCGACTGCAACATGAAAGTATATTTCGAGTGGAAGAGTGTGGCTCTTTGTTTTATGTTGTAATAATATTTTTGTTTTCTATTTCTTTTACTATGGATGAGTGGATTAAGACTGGATCATGGCGCAAAAGACATTTATACTTTGATAATTCCTCCACAATATTGACTTTGATAGATATTCTTACTAGTAAGGGAATAAAAGCAACTCCCACAATAAGAAAAAATCTATTGAACGATTGTCCATTAGAGTTTAATACAAATTTGAAGCAAAACCGCGTATCGCATGACTACAAACTAACAGAGAATAACTCAACAATACAATAATAAATGGAACGATACATGCCTTGTGGTCATACTATCTAATTTCCATACCGTCGAACCATTACAGCAAGTTCCACGTTTTTCACGGAAAGAATATTCGTTATAATATCAAATATTATAACGCACACATGGGCAGTGTTGATCGAAACGATTAAAACATCAGCTTACAGCGTATCGGATTTCGGGGAAAAAAATGGTGTTTTCCGCTTATTTCGCAAATGATAGATGTTGCAAAACAAGATGCCTGGTACTCCATATATTGCGTGGAGGTAACATAGATCACCTCACTTGTAGAAGGAACATTGCACAAGGGCTTATTGAAAGTAATGGCAAGAAGAGTACTTTACAAGAATTAAAATCATCCCCTTGAAAATGCTGCTTCATAATTTGACAGAATTGATCATTTAGTAACTGAACAAACATAGCAAACCGAATGTGGTATGTGTCATAAGAAAGTATCTACGAAGTGTACAAAATGTGATGTAGTTTTACATGTGATATGCTTTATCGCATATTGTCGCATATCACAGGAAAGCATAACATTTTTTTTATTTGTTATTGTTATTGTTATTGTTATTTTTAGTTCAATGGATTAGTAAACATAAAACGAAATAAAAAAAATATTGTCGTCTATTTTCCCACTATTTTTTTAAAAGAACACTCATGAGGTGTTTTCGGAAATTAAACCCGGTCATTGGGGTTAGAACACGGTTAGCACGAATGCGTTCGTTAATTCAGTCGGGTAAAAACAACCTTGTTCGCAAAATCTAAAAAGTAACCGGGTTCAACAACCCGGTTCGATTTTCATAACCCTGGTAAGTGAGAAGGGTAATGCAGGTTGTTTTACCCCCTCCCCGGTCCATTTCTTCTGTCGTATTGCTAGTACAGCTAAATTATGTTATGAAGATAGCTATTTATAAGGTTATATGCAGACTTTTACGTTACGTTACTCAACGTGACCGCAAGTGCGTTCGGAAATGTTTCATTTAACCGGGTAAAGTTACTGAACCTGTTAGGTAATTTCTAACCGGGTCAGGTTAATGCTATATATTTTCCGAAAACGCCTTTTGTGACTATTACTAAAAAGCAGGATTTTTTTAAATATAGTTTATGTCATTAGTAACCCTCGCTTATATAGGGCTGTTAAAAAAATATATATTTTAGGAAAAAAACTTTCCCATTTTTTATAAAGAACTCTTATTATACGATATAGCAATGATTTTGCAATTTATCGACATAATTTAATGACATAATATGAATTTAAAATTACTTGTTATTAATACTAATTCATTATATTGGTAATTCTATAGTTGCATCTAAGCATATGCACGACTCTGGTGGTAGAAAAATGATTGGTGCGGCAGCTAAACTCACCTGGGGGCTGGCTGGGGGTGGATTCCTGCGATTATATATATAGGTGCAATAGATCCTGCAATGCAGAATCTTAAAACACTTATTGGCGCAAAGGATTTCAGTGGCTATAGCGGCTAGGGCCTATGGGACTGTTTCGGCTGAGGCAGCAGCAACAATTAGCGGCTCGGACTAGGTTACACACTGATCTGGCTGTGGTTCAGCTCGGTAAACAATTGACTACTGAGATTCATCCGTCTCAGGTTGGTCCTGTAAACTCTTTTAAGTGCGCAGGTGATAAAGGTTTAAATGGGGTCACGGCTTTACGGATGTGGGTACTGGTGCGGCATTATTAGTATATGCGGCGGGTGAAGAGCTTCACTCTAGAAAAAGAAAGCTTGATGATATTTGCGATAATTACTG
The DNA here is from genome assembly GCA_963170755.1 of Amphimallon solstitiale. Taxonomy (NCBI): domain Eukaryota; kingdom Metazoa; phylum Arthropoda; class Insecta; order Coleoptera; family Scarabaeidae; genus Amphimallon; species Amphimallon solstitiale. Next base: position 7,288,906 of record OY720677.1, read on the forward strand.
AGCTGACAGCCATCAATGCAGCTGTTAAATGTATTAGAGATGTAGGGGCGTGTAAGGCAAAATTATATATACAGATATTCTCTCCGTGCTGCACACTTCATAGGCGAAGGCCTACTGAACTTTCCATTGAGAGATGGCCTACAGTTCGTGAGTGTGGTATTAGCGCTTAACTGAATAAGGGCACAATCCAGCACTTATGCAAATGAGAGAGCTGATTTTCTTGCACACAACAACAAGTATGCGGACTAAACAGATCATAGGTAATGTTGCAAAGATCAAGTTAGTAGACGTACAGCTCTCGCACCCAGCAATGCAACTAATTACTGGACGTGATAATTTTGCAGCATACTTGAATCGTATTGGTAAGCGTAGGGCACCAGACTGCCAATGCGGAACAGTACTCACAGGAGCTCATATACTTCTTGACTCTCCAAGGACTGAAGTGTGGAGAAAAATACATATAGAGGGGCATTAATGGCAGGTTTTGAGTGGCCAAGAAAAGAAGAAGATATTAGAGATGATAACATGGTTAAATGTTGGCGCTTTTTTGGTTTAGCTGCCGAGAAACTGTCAAAGATAGCACATGAATCGTAATGGTAAGCCTAGGGCACCAGACTGCCAATGCGGAACAGTACTCACAGGAGCTCATATAACTTCTTGACTGTCCAAGGACTGAAGTATGGAGAGACATACATATAGAGGGGCATTAATGGCAGGTTTTGAGTGGCCAAGAAAAGAAGAAGATATTGGAGATGATAACATGGTGGAATGTTGGCGCTTTTTTGGTTTAGCTGCCGAGAAACTGTCAAAGATAGCACATGACCCGTGAACGTAAATATTTTTGGGATATGCTGCTTAACCTAAGAAAAAACATTGAATGTAGCACTCATAACTATTTTATGATCGGTTTTATTTATTATTTTTTAAGTTTACTTTCCAAGGATAGAAATGCTATCAAAATTTGTAATTTTCAAAAAACATAATATGATTCGTAAATATTAGGCCCGGTATAGTGCCCCTAGCGGAGCACTGGCCTCCAAATATATGTACTAAATAAAATAAATGGAGGTAGCAAAAATGAAGAAAGGCATTTCTATGCCGATTCAATAACATGGACATTTATAAATCACCAGCCATTATGTATATATGTCCCAAAAATAACTGACATTTAAAATTTTCAATAAAACACATTTTTTATTTGATAACTGATAATATTTTTATTGATTTAGAAAGTATGGAGGCTATGTGTGATACAAAACATCTGACAAATGACCGCCTCTGCTGTTGGAGCACATATTCACTCTTTTAATAAAATTTTCACAACATTTTTACCTAATTGCTGGGAAATATTAGCAATGTTGTGTCGGAATTCATCTTTGAGGTCCTCAGTTGTTTGTGGTTTATTTATGTACACTCTATCTATAAGATAAACCCATAGAAAGAAGTCTAACGGTGTCAAGTCACATGACCTAGGTGGCCAATTCACATTACCTCGTTTGGAAATAACACGACCATTAACTGTTTCTTGCAATAACTGCATGGTTTCATTGGCAGTATGACATGTTGCATCGTGTTGCTGAAACTATATTTTTTCAACATCCATACCATTAATTTTAGGTAATAAAATGTTTAAAATTCACTCACAATATCGCCTTCCATTGACAGTAACATCATTTTGATTTTGAGTTTTGAAGAACTAAAGTCCAATAACTTCCTCAGACGAAAATCCGCACTAAACTGTGACCCTTCAAGGATGTATAGGAAATTTTTCAATCACTTTTGGGTTTTCGGATCTCCAATTTGGCAATTTTAGCCGGTAAGATGAAAATGCGCCGCATCACTAAAGATAATTTTTTTCGAAAACTCACCATCAACTTGTTGTCTTTCGAAAACCCAATTTGTAAACGCCAGATGACTTGCATAATCTTGTGGTTTCAATTCCTGTGTGTCAACTTTGTAAGCAAACAAATTAAAATCTTTGGTCAAAATTCGTTGAAGGGAACTCCTTTAAATGCCTAATTTTTGGCTGGTACGACGAATTGATGGTGAAGGGTTTTCCTCAACACCAGGACGGCCACCGATTTTTTTGTTTACAACTGAACCGGTTGACTCAAATTTATTGGTTACATTCACCACGGTGTTACGAGTAGGAGCATTACGATGACCGAACAAAATACGGTATTTTTGAACGGTGTCTCCAAAATATGCACCATCTTTCAAGTGAATTTTTATAATTTCTACCCGTTGTTCAACGGTGCTAAGTTAAGTTATGGAAAGGTATAACTTAACTTTAATGTTTACTAATGACAGCATATAAATATCTCTAAGCTAGTTATACCGCGAAAAAAATATCGGCAAATATAAAATGTCAGTTATTTTTGGGACAGCCGTTATAAAAAAGTATAATAAATATAACTTACTCGGATTTTCACAAACTGCGTTTTCGATTGATGGATACCACACACCATACGCACATAGATACTGCATTGAAAAGGAATTCGTATTTGCACAATATAAATATATACTGGTTAATGAGGAAACTGTTAAATCATTTTCATTAGTTTTGTTGTTGTCCAGAGTAGATTTAGCAAGCTGAATATGTCCTGGTAGTGTACATCTTCCGATACTAGTATTCGGAGGCACTTCATAAGGGTTCGTTACATAATTCCTCAACCATTCAATATATAAAGAAAGTCTTGTATACAGAAAATAGCTTTTCATATTTGTACTGAATGTACTGGTGACACCTATCAAAAAATTCTTCTTCTGATGATCTTCTATGAACAGTCCAACGCCAATATACTTCATGCAGGTGCTCTCATCTAGAAGCAGTACTAACTTATTTATGTCTGTATTAAATAAAGCTTGTTTTTTAAATAATTACAGTGATAGGCTATGCGGTTTCTGACACAAAATCCCATGGGTGTTCTTATTTAGGTTCACTTTGCATTTCAAGGTCGTTTGAGATTTTTACAGGGTGTAATCGCTTTCATGCACAAGGCAAGTGCGGAAAACTTTAGAGCTGTGTTGTGGATCAGATTGTATGTGTATTATACCTCTCATGAAGCTATTCGGACCTACTTAGTTTTTATAGTATGTGTGGCAAAACTTCAGACCTGTCCCAAACCAGATAACAGTGTGATTTGAATAGCTATTAAACAGCTTTTTAACTGGTTTAGAGATATACCGAAGTGCTTTTGAACAGGTTTGAACAGATGTTCAGGTCACTACGTTGTCTCTTCGAAGCTGTCTAAGGCACCATGGTATCTGTTCACAGCAACTGGGAAGAAGTTCGGTATCACTTTAAACCAGTTGGAAAACTGTTGGATAGCTATTCAGATCAGACTGATAGGTATCTGCTTCGGGAAAGGTCTGGAGTTTGCAACACATACTATAAAATCTGAATAGTTGTGAATAACTTCAGGAGAGGTATAATACGAGGGATATTTGAAATGTTTCCGGCTTTATCGATTTAAAGAAGTTGTAGAAAAAAATTCTTTCGCCGTCCGAGAGATGGCCTCAACATATGTAAACTGCAAAAATTAAAGTCATACTGATCATCAGTTTGTCTATGGTACGCTTCTAAACTTGTGAGTTCACATTGTAGTGACTTGAGTGTCGCGAAGTGAAAAGATTCCTTCATTTGAAAGGGAAAAAGACTCAGGAAATAAAAGGTGAGTTAGGTAAAGCCTTCCCTTTATTTAACCGAGAAAACATTGCGTGGCGGAGTATAAAAGTTGTCGTACGAGCATTTTAGACGTGAAACGTGAAAACTGTTACAACTGACGAAATGGCCAGGATTTAGTCCATCAAACTGTGATGGAATAACGTCGGTTGACTGATATAGATATAGCTAAGGCTTCTGGGGCTCTTAGTCTGTATCAGCAGTCGGTGCAATGGATTGCGGAGAACCAACTCCGAAAAGGCAAAGATCGTTCTCTCTGCAGGAACAGCGACAGTTTTTTTTTGGGTTATCTGAGGAATAATTCTTGTCGACTACCATGCAAAGGGTTCAACAATCAACGGACAGTATTACGCTGCATTGCTAGGGAAATTAAAACCATAATTATGAAAAAACGTCCACATTTAACAAAAAAGAAAATCCTGTTTCACCAGGATAACGGTCGGGTTCACAAGTGCATAGTTTCAATTTCAAAATTGAAAGAATTGAAGTTTAAATTGCTTCCGCATCCACCCTATTCGCCAGATCTAGCTCCAAACGACTTTTTTCTGTTCCAAAATATAAAAAATGTTTGGGTCAAATGCTGAGGTTGAAGACTCTGTAAATCAGTATTTTTAAAGTTTGGGTAATCAATTTTTTTGGGCAGTTTAAAGGGATGGGAAAACGTTGGATCAAATGTATCGAGTTGCAGGGAGATTACGTTGAAAAATAAATGTTGTTTGGCTTTTAAATATGTGTTTTCGTTAAATAGTCCGCAACCATTTCATTTATTCTGTTATTTCTTACCATTAATAAATTCTGCACAAAATTTGTCACGTCCAAAACCGTTGTTAAAATAATCACCAAATGCGTAATAGCATTCGGGTTTCGCCAAGAATTTGATACTGAAAAATTTGCACGATCCCACATTATTAAACTCGTCCACCATCCCAGCAACCTTAAAAAGAAAGTACCTCTTATATAGATGTTGTATTATTTATTACAATAATAATAGTTTATTTATTCATAGTTATTTACACCCGCTCTTTAGCAATATAGCTGTGCCACCGTCAATTAATAAGTGATCCAATACAGTTTACCAAATGAAGACAATCCCCTGAGTGAAATATGACCAATTAATTGACAATAATATACTTAATAATAGATAAGTGTAACAAAATAGAATGTCAGCTTATATTGCCCAAGGGGTACAGTTAGTCGTTTATGTCTGTTATTGCATTTAGATATGGGAAGACAAATAAAATATTGTAATTACTTCAATGAAAACTTGAAACTCAAAATCCACACACGTATTACATCAAATCCAGTTCACTTGCATTGTCTACAACATAATGATGAAGAACTGCAGCACAGATTCTTCTAATACAATATTATATTTTCTTGAAATATTATGCATTTTAAAAATATGCCAAATAATATTATTGTTCCTCCTGATTTATTGGTGTCTTATTGGGTTATGTTATTGATGCCCTTGGGGGTAATGTTTTCTGTGTATATAGCATTTCGCGTGTAGTCTTAAAATGGTTTCGAGAATTATTAGCAATTAGTTGGACATAATTCCGTATTTTTCTTTTCGTGACTTTAGACTTCTTTTATCATATATTTTGCTTTAATTTATTGTTACTCTGGAGACTAAAGTTGAATCAAATCGCGTATCCCAGGACAGCTAGAATATGAGTTAGAGATTACGGGTGCAGTTACTGTTGAGGAAATACGCAGGCACTGTTAAGAAAATACGTCGAACTCTTCTGTATATGAAAGAGCTTGCTTCTTCAAAACCATTTATGTTTGTCTTGTCGTACACGTATTCGCCCACCGGTTTGTTTGTTCGATATAGCTAGCCGCGCACATTTCGCAAGATATTTCGTAAATTTTTTGCTCTTTTAAGTTTACCTTGTCTTTAGGGGTTTTGAGCATACTTGCGATCTTACGGTCGGTTGTAAATACTGTTTTGATTTCAAATTTACCTAGTATCTTGGCAATTTTGTCCGTTGTTCCTTTGAGGTATGGTAAGATTATTTTAAACCAATTGTTGTCTAGTTCGGTATTGTACGGTTTAGTATCTCGTATGTTGTTTGTTGTATATTTCTGTTCACTGTTCCTCTTTGGAACTGGTTATGTAGTAATACCTTTCGCAAATTGCTAATTTTACTGTCAAAACTATTACTACATACCCACATCAAGTAGTCACGGGACATCATCGATTTCACGGAACAAAAATGCTAGCCAGGGTCGAAAATCTTAATAGCGGATAATACGCGAAGCAATTGAAATCGAAAACGCCGTCACAGTCTAAACAGAAGAGATGACTCAAGACATCACCGGAGATTTGTAAGACAGCTCTAACGGAACGACGTATGCAGTGTAACAGCCCAACAACATCTAGGAGCTCTAGAGCGAACAAGCGAGGACACCCCACCCACGTCGAATAGATGGTCCAATTAGCGCGTGACCATTTTTAAAACATAATAACTTAACTAGCTACAGAAGCTAATACAAAAACAACTTACCGTATAATCAGACACCTCATAATAGGAATCATTGTGAAATGAGTTCCAATCTATGCAAGCTGGTTGGACTTCATTAGAGAATTCAAATATCTGGTCAACATGGACAATTACTATATCTCCTTCTCTGCCGAATGAATTTACTGAAAAGTCAGGATGGAATTCTATGCTTTTAATCTGAAACATATTAACACTTGTGTTTAATTCGCTTTTTTTTACAAATAATCTATTATTACACACTTTCACTTAAAAAATATAAGTGTTATGAGAATATAATACATAATGAATTAATAATTGTGCTTGGATATATTTTTAATATCACCAAAACCCCATGTCGGGCCAACCAAATGAACTTGTAATTAGGCTTGAATATTTATATAAGAAAACCTAAACTATTTATTCAAGTACCAAATGAATTAATTTTTTACTCTATGATAAATTCAAACTATGATTACTATTTTTTATACCTCTGGCTAAACTCAAATAAAACAAATCATAACATTTTTCTCTTTCCTTATCTTTATTAAACTGGTAGGACTATATTTTTTAAAACTATACCAGTATATTACAAATGTGGGAGGGGTTCTTCACGTTCAATGTCATAGATTCCTAACCTTACTTATAAATCGTTTACTACTGATTTGTTTTACAAAATTCTTTATGTAAAACTTCTTTTAATCTCAAAAGGGGGTGTATGAGGTTCGCTGTATCTGATTATTTGCTAGGAAATAATATGATTCCAACTATACATGTAAGTATTTATTTAATCTTTTTTAGATAACATTAATTTTATATTTGTTTTGTTTTAGGGTTATACAACTCTTATTAACAGATGATCTATTAAACGATGGTAAATAGATAGTACTTCAAATGAAGGAAAAACAACAATCTCAGGATAATGAATGTATATTAAATGTGTTCATCAATGTAACAGTAATAATAATACACTATAAAAATTGTCTAATAACGATGAAATTGTGTACGTTTGAAATTATGCAAATAAACCTTTATGGAAAATGATACGTTTATGGTGAGTATGTTCTTTGAATGATAGTTTGTATATTTTTAACAACCAATAAATAATGCTTTTCAATTCTTAATATAAATACTGAATTTATGACGTTATTCTAATGGATAAAATACAAAATATTATTCCCAATAAGGTATTTCTTTTATATATAATTTTATCATGCGTATTTTAATTCGGAGAATCCTAACTTATTCTGCATATAGATTTTAATATGGATTTTCTGTTAACAATACTGAATTCGTAAAATAAATCGGTTATTATGTTAATAAATAAATGTCTTATACAACCTTGAACTGGTTACAAACAGATGTTTCACACAATTTGTCCAACTGATGATCCTTTTGTGTTTTATAGATTGTTCGTACCTCGATGGAACATTGGTTCCATCGAGGTACGATGGAGTGTTACACCTTCCTACGTGCTTAAAGATGATGGATGTTTCCAAAACTGCCTGCTACTATTACTTGTGGTTCTTGAATATTAAAATTTGGCTGTACCTTAAAATAAAAACACTTCCTCGAGACTGGAAAAATACTTCTCAAAACTTCGGAAGCTCATCTAGTGGTTAAACTTGTAATGTTTCTGACTCTCGGACCTGGGTTATTATTTGCAGTTCATCTAATGGTTAATCTTGAAATATTTTCGGATGATCGGACCTGGATTATAATTTTCAGCCCATCTAATGGTTACACTTAATATATCTTCGGACACTTTAACTGGTTTGGATCCGGATTTCATAAATTAATGGTAAGTTATTTTTTTATATGTAATGAAATCTTCTTATTATTTGTAGTACTTCAATATCAATCACTTACTGCTCTCTTAGTAATAAATTGTTTATTTGGAAATCCACTTGATGTTGGAAATCTATAAGAATCTTCTTAAAAGTTTCTGATAATGCTCAATAACCTATTTAAACACTTTATTGCTCACAGATATCTCAATACGTATTAATTTTGATGTGATTTATTCCACATCAAAATAATACATCCGCACTCAATTTTATGTCAAAAATTCTCTCTTGTTATTTTTTCAACAAATTCCCTTGACGACCTTATTAACTTTTTAAATTCTCCAATGAGAAATCTACACCTACCTTTACAAATCAACATATCTCTTTAATATTTACTTTTGAATATTTATATCCATTTAATTTTATATTACACACATTATTTATTCTTTTTCTATTTAGAAAACCTAATTTCAATGCATTTTTTAACTATTTACATTCTATTTAAAAGTACCTATCACAGGAACTGTCAAAATTAAACTGTCATTTCCACCTGTACAAATAACAGCGGGAATCTTAATTCAAATTAGTTTATACTCTAAATCAATTAGTTTCGTATATTACACTTGACATATCATCGTTAATTAAACAATTTTGTACAAAAAACATAATACATAATATTTGGTAACAATACTATTTTTTTGTAATTTCTTCCTAACAGATTCTACAAATATAACATAGAAGAAAGAAAACCTTATTGTTCCACTACTATACAGGGTGAACCAAGAAATCTCATCAAACAACAACTATGAAAATGACGTAACTCTCTAGATAATAAATACTATATCAACACTAAAATCATTATTTTAAGAATTGAAAAATCATCAGGTTCAAATCAATTAACATTTAGATATATGGCATGGTTATTTAAACCATGTCAATATATACAAATAAATAATGAAATTTTATTAATAATAAATTAATGATTTGTAGTTTAGCTAAAATTACCATGAGATCAATTATTAAGGGTCCTATATAGTGGATCGGAAATGTAATATTGGTTGCATAGCACATAATTTAATAAGTCAAGGATGTCCGAGTACTTATTACACATAGGGAATATATAATAAATATTTGAAATAATAACTCAATATCTAAGCGAATAAAAATTCATTTATGACTAAATATTTACACATTTGTAACCGCGGGAAAGATTTTTACTAGAATAACAATTCATTGTAATGTGGGTTGCCTAATTTTAATTTATTTTATATTCATTTAGAACAAAGTAAAGAATAGTTGAACGAAAAATAAGTGCAAAGCGGGGTAGCTTTTTATTCAATTTACAACGTGAATCCAAGCAAACAAATCTCCTCCGAAGAATTTTTGAGAAAACTTGTTTTTAATATTTTGACATATTTAATCCGATAATTTTTTTCTAAATTTGATTCTTCAGCGGGGTAGATTATTAAATTCTTCATAAGTTGACGTTGAAAGGTTTTCTCCAAATTTAAAATCAACAAAAATATATTGCATCTAAAATCTGCAATTTTTCCATTGTTGACAGATCCACTATATAAGACCCTTAAGGTCAGGATGTAGGTAATTATGTTTATAATTTTTTCTCTTCTATTAACATATCCTAATTATTCCCAAGCAACGTGCATCTAACTTAGCGAAAACATTAACCTCTATAATATACTGTATAACTAGATTGAAAAGCATTTCTACATATGAAGCAGCCAGAACGGTCTACTTTTACAACTTTTAAAGCAAGATTATGTATGGAATACTGATTTGGGGAGTACCCCATCTGCAGAGAATCTTCCTACTCCAGAAGAAGGCACTACGGGTGCTTTGTGATCTCGTATATATAGGGAAAGTTGTAGACAGTTTTTTGTGAGCGAAAGAACACTTACTCTGACGTGATTTTACATTCAAATGAGCATTAAATACGTACACCAAAACCAATAGTTATTTTTAACAAATGGAGTGCATCACCACTATAATAGAAGAAAAAGAAATAAGAAGCTGATTTCTTACCATCGCCTTAGGACTAGTCAAGGCAGTGTTGATTATTGGGTCCGAACATTTACAACAATTTTTTATTTAGATATATCCATAAATAAAGTTAAGAAATTTTTACTGAGGCATTGTTTCTATTCCTTGTTTTACATATTTGACTTTCGTGTAATGTTTATATTACAGAGAATCAACTATTATTATTATTAAATTTATTTTGTTGCGTGTTATGTATTTCGTAATCGACCAGTTTATTAGCCTCAAATATCTTATCCTTTTGTATTTAATTTGCATTAGTAGCTACATTTATCATTCTATCTTTTTTTGTATGGTTTATTTATGCTTCTATTTGGTTTAAAAAACTAATTAAACAAATATAAAAACAAACATACGCACCTGTCTAATTTGCGTGGAATTCAAATGAAGTTGGTTTGATTTCCAGCAAGAATATAATATTGTGTGTTGGTATTGGTTGTAAAGCACTGCGCAGCTAAAATTATAATAAAAATTCACAGATTTTGCAATCCTTGCAACCATCGGGGACATTGGAAATGATAACACCATATATGAAACATGATTAACTGTTTATTATACATACAGTTAGGTACATGAAAAAAAAACGCTTTGAACAACATAATAAACATTTGGTTTAAACAAAGAAACACTTTTCATATAGGTGAAGAATATGGTACAACTACCAAGTAGATGTATCAAACTTGTCGCGGCTGCTACTGGTAGAGGCCCCCACGTTTACATTATCTTCATCATCACTTGAAGATGACTTAACTTCCTTACTGTTTTTAAATTCCGTCAGTTGGTCAAAGCCAAAAGACCGTTTTGGCACTCTAGCAATTTCGGCGACTTTCATGTATGCCAAGGACTCTACGTTAAAGTCTAAACTAAAACCACTTTTGGTAATTTTAAACCCTTTAACCGACATCATTATCGCTGCGTGCATGTATGACGGTACCATCAACTTCTTCCATTTTGAAGGATGTATCGTTTTACCAATAATCTCCGCTAAACTCACATGTATCTGGCTGGGTACGTTCAAGGTGTTCTCAATACGCAGACCAAAAACACCGGGTGTGGTTTGACCATTTATATTTTTGGTGGCAGTCATAAGTTTCATTCGTAATGTCTTCAATGATTCTTTGATATCCGCAATGCCAAAACGCTCTACAGCCAAACGAAACTGTTGACTTGCAGCCAAACATTTCAAATCAGTGATGAAACGTTCCAAGAAAGCTAACATCATCGCTTTGCTTTCCGTGTTCCACCAATGCTCAATGGTCGGGACTAACAATGAAACCCGATGTCGCGGCTGTAACGCTCTAATGTCATGAATCGTCGATCTACAAAAGTATTCCTCGGAGGTAGTGATAAAAACCCCGTACGCGTTAGTGACAGCGAATAACAACGGAGGTTTCTTATATTGAAATTGACAAAAATTGGGCTTGTTTATAGCATTTTTCCGAAACTTGTAGTTCTTGTCCTGCAATTATGTGGCGACCCGAATAGGTTGACAATCTGGTAAAGATGTCTTATAACGCTCATAAAAGTTTTCCAATTCAGGTGTATCAAACAATGTGCCTATAACACATGAAATGAAAAATTAAAAACGTATCAAAGAGTTAATTATTCTCTTAACATTACCTGATGGTGGTTTAACCATATAAGGAGTCTTGCCAATGTCATCGTGCTCGGCCTCATCAGATGATGATGAAATATGAAAACGAGTACCTGAGTCGGGTTGTGTCGGCAGCGATGTGGACTTCTTATTACGTTTGGATGAAGGTTGCTGGCTAAAACCTGGCGACTCGGTTTGCGACAAGATGCGTTTTTTTTTTCGTTACTTGAAAACATTATTGACACTAAAACAGTTATTCGTTAATTAGTCACTGATTAAAACTATGTCGTATGCGCCTGACTTACACTAAGCTTAGAACGGTAAAGGCGATACTGCGCTGCGTCTCGACGTGGCAACAGGCAACTGCTATGGCTAGGACAACGCGGAGGTGGCTTGCTGCTCTTCCCCTTCTCCTTCAGCCCCTTCTTCACCAGCCCCTTCTTCTCCAGCACAAAGAGTGGGATAATCTGTTGAACGCACTAGCAGCGGTGTATGCGTACTAAAATACGATACGTACGGAATGACTTCAACTTGTTCGTTTCTGTAAAATATTCCATCTATTGAAAAATTTCGTGTAGTTATCAAACTTTTCGAAGCCAACGAAACTGAATAACGATTCTGTAGATACGTTGTTAATTCTGAACAATTTACGTTATAATTAAAATCACCGCATATAAGTAATGGACAATTATACAAATTGCTCGAATGATTTATAGCAAACATCAATGTGTACTTGCTGAAGCGCATTAACGCACAGTCCATTAGCTGCATTACTTGATTTTTTGTCACACCTGGCTTCGCGTAAATCGTTATAAGATAAAAATGTTTTCTTTGCTGTGCCCTGCCCTCATAGTCTATTCGAGCACAACACACGTCGCCATAAGGAACATTTGTAGTATCATAAGTTATTTCATGTCCATTTTGCAAGCGAGAAGTCAAAGATTCATATATAGCAACTCCTCCAGCTCTGTTACGCCCATTATTTTTACGTGCTATACAACGATAGCCGGCAACATCAATTGGCGGATCTTTATCTTGCATCCAAGTTTCGGACATAGAAAGTAATGAGGTTTTTGGTAATACTGGATCATGTAAGACGTCCAACACATGCGCATTTAAACTTTGTACGTTAAAATAAGGAACCGATGGGTACGCGGGATTTATCAAAAACTCTCCACATTTGTCGACAATTGTTACTAATCTACGTTTTTTCAAACGTTTAAATTCGCTTCGCAAAATCTGACGGTCCTTATTCTTGCTACAATGATAGAATTTGTGATCATGTTTCTTATTTGTGAAAAATAAACCTTCGATTGTTTTAGCACGAGACATAGCTACATAGACCAATGAAATTTCGTGTGATTTGGAATATTCATAAACTACTTGATCGTACGTTCCTCCTTGTGATTTGTGAATACTCATAGCATGAGCCGGTACAACAGGAAATTGTTTTCGTCGAACTTTAATGATTTTTGATTTTACGTCTATAGTTCCTTCCCTTCGTAAAAGTGGAGTCCACTCCGGTGATAAGTCTAAAGCCTGCGCGTGTGCTGCATACTTTAAGCGTAACATTTTCCCTGCGTTAGGATCTGAAAAATGAATCCATAAACGTAAGATTTCGCCATTGTCATCCATTTCCACGTATTTCAAGTAGCCGAATAATCCATTAATCAATCGATCTGCTTTATCTAGATTTTGCGTAACTATGTATGGACTCTCTATAACCAATAACAGTTTTAACGGCATATTTGCAGTGCTAGCAACATCCATTTTTCTCAATTTATCATGCGTTGATTTCAACTGTTGCACATTCACATAACCTCGCACTTCGTCTTTAGCTAGTGAAAGGAGAACATCAGCATCGTTCATAACATCATAGTTGTACTGATCTACGTCCACGTTTCTATGGAACAATCGTATAGCACTGCGCACATCCATTTGCTCCAATTGCTCAGAGGTAAAAAACCGCCCTTCAATCAAAGCTCGCTCGGTATCATTAAGTACATCACCATTGCCTATTTTAGTTAAAATAGAGGAAAACTGAATATCTGATTGTCTCATTACTTCTGTCAATGGATAATAATTTAAATTGTGCCACAACATATTATCTTGCAACATGTTAGGTGGTCGAACGTAAACGGCTCTAGCATTAACGGGTGGTAATTGACGCAAATCGCCACAAAATATAATATTCAAACCTCCAAACTGGTGAGTCGGATCGGGGCCCAACGAACGTAACCGCTCCCCAACTTGAATAAGCATATCTGAACTCATCATACTCACTTCATCAATAATAACCGTTTTAACTCCAAGAAAATCGCATTTCATTGTTTGTAACACATCACTTTTTAATGGCAATCGTCGTTTCGTGTTAATGCCGATATTAAATGCTGTGTGAACTGTCGTGCCATCAATATTAACCGATGCTTTACCAGTAGTTGCACAAGCGATAAAAGCACATTTACTTATATTATTGCGGGTAGTAAATCTATTCGCAGTTTCCATTAATACTTTTAACACGTAACTTTTACCTGATCCTGCAGGACCAGTAAAAAACACTTGTAATGGTGGCAAATCATCGTGTGTCAGACGATATATTAACTCTATTGTAAACCTTAATTGTCCAGTATTTAAAGATCGCAATAGGGTACAGAAATCTGCATGTGATAACATATTTTCCACGGCTCGAACTGTACTGCAGCGTTGTATGGTATTTATATCCCTGTTTCCATTTCCATTCAACTGATCCTGCGTTCGTTGTAAATATGGCACTTCAACGTTCCGTAACGCAGGACCAAGTGGATTATTGTTATCATTTACCTCTTCGTTTAATGCAGCATTTAACGTTTCGTCAATAATACGTACCACATTCTCGATAGACAATCCACTTTCATACTCTTTTCTTTTGGTCAATAGTGCGTCGGCATGTCTCTCATAAATACGCATGTACTCATCTCGATCGAGCAATTCTAATTCCTCGCTTCGAAAAGGCCAAAATAGTGTTACTAGTTCTCGCATATAATTCATGGGATCATCGCTTAATTTATATGTTTTCCATCGTAACACCTTTGCTTTGGTTCGTTTCCTGTATTGTACACAATCATCAACATTATCACTATCATTATCACTTTCATTGTCGAAGCGCAGTAGGTCAAGATCACTAACCAGATGATTTGTTTGTCGCGTTCGCTTACGATCATACCAGGCAACGAAATCTGCTAAACACACATTATTTAAATCGTGAGGTCTTCTCTCATAATATTGTATTATGTTGCAAGACCAAACATCAGTTGAATTCGCAGTTAAATTTTCATAATCCATTTGTAGTTTCCGCTTTTTCGCAAGAAATCTTTCTGTCGGATGTTGAGTTGGTACAAACACAACTTGTCTCGATGCCTCTGACATCGGCAATCGCAATAAAAACCAAGCTGCTTCCTGCGTACACATTTCGACATTACTTAAAACACGTTTCCCTAATTCTTTCAAACATGCATCATAATCCATATCGGGATATTCATCTCTCAACTTTATCAATTCACGATGCAATGAACTGAATCCGCGTTCAGATTTATTTACGTAATCTGCAACATACGCTGCGCATGAATACTCGTCTAATATAAATTGAATATCCATATTAGATTGTAATACAGAAGATATTACAGGATTAAATGGACTAGTCCAAATGTCATCTATATCACGTTTTAAAAACACCATAGGGCGGTGTATACCATGCCGTAAAATAAGCAAATATTCATCCAACGTGTCGATTAGATTTATTGCAAAAAAGTGATGAACGTCAGTGTGATGATTATTTTCCAAATTGTCGTGCAAAGTGTTGTAGCGTTGAACCAACGCTTCGTCTCGATCCGCATTAAGTACCGGCATTAAGATTCTAGTTTCATTCATCGGCCAGAAAGGTGCACCAAATCTACATTTTTTTGCATTCTTCTTATAACACGTGTGAGTATGGCGATGAGTCTGCAACTGTCTCCCACCCACCAATAACGATTGATCAACAGTACTTAAAGAATCCAACAATTCAACTACCTCAGTCACATCTACCCCTTCAAACAATCGCCTCTCTGTATCGGATGGTGCGTTTTCTAACCACAGTAACATGTGACAATGAGGGCTACCTCGATGTTGGAATTCGACACGTCGAAAAAAATCTATAATACGATATTTTCCAAATGGCCCCGTCGTTCGTTTCAAAGCATTGATTATTGTATCAACCAATTTATCAAAATACAAACAACAAATAACTGGATCACTATTAACCAACTCGGCTCTCATTGTTGCATTCATAACATCAAATATTTCGTCCGGAATGTCTTGATCAGCTGGTAAATTGTTTTGGAACTTGTAGATATATCGTAGCAATGGCAACCAATACGTTTCCGACGCACTTAAGGTAAGAAACACTGTCGGTTTACCTAATTGTCTCATCATACCAAATAAGTCTCGTTTACGAGTATACCAGTATTGAACAGAATTAGGAATATGGCGCATAAACGATTCATTTCGTTCCATAGTTTCTTTAATAAACTGTCGGTTTTCGATGTCACTTCTAGTAATATTATAAACGTTTGAAGTATTCGCTCGGAACATAACATTGAGACTATCTATAACACGCAATCTCATTATTTTTGCGGCCATGTACAAAATATGATTAGACTTAACTCCACGTCGATCACATCTTCTTATCTCACTTGTAGCCATCGAATAAGCAGTACCTCGCACGGTTAACACTCGTGGTTGGCCGAAATAAATCATGGGAAGAGACAATTCTTCAGCGTCGGCATCGAATGATAAGGCGAATGGTCGGGTATACTGTCCAGGAGCCATATCAAGAATCACATCTTCTGCCCAAAACAACGTTTCCTGCATTTTCGATAAAATTTCTTCTGATGTCATGCGACGTTCATTATGTTTAGTAACTTGTTCCACAGTTCGCCGAATATTAATGTCAATATTGCGATAGCTGTTTACAAGGAGATGCGTATAACGCAAGGTACCATCATCCTCTTCGTCATCGGAACAGTTGTCGTGGAAAAACGACTTATGTATTACAATATTGTATTTTCGATACAATGGCGTTTTCACTAATTCTTTGAGCCACATTTTTATATTTCTTTTAGAAATACACCCCGCCATGTACGAACTTTTATGAAATAATTTTCGTTTGAGGCACACATTAAACGTGAAATCATCTTCCAAACGGCGCGGTAATGCCATAACCATATTATTGACATCTACAGGCACATTTGCAACTTGACCAATTAAACGTTGAGAACCAGCAAAATATCTGATATGACGAATTTGCATAAAAGGTAAGCGAGGCGAAATAAGACGCTCAGATAACGGACATAAATCTGGCAAGTCTTTGGGAATTTCAGGATAAAAGTACCCATTAAGTGTTGCCAAGGAAGGAATTTTCTTACGCCGCAGAAACGTACAACAATTAGAACACACCATGAACGGCTCTTGCATGTTATAGTAATTTAATGATTTCACGAAATCGTATATAGCCGTATCAATTCGAAGGTGTGTTAATCTGCTCGTCCACCAAATACGATCACACACGCGACAATAATCGTCCAATTTATCCGAGAAAAAATGTTTATCCATATACTCCTTAAAATGTGTTTTAACAACATTAAATTGTCTTTGTGGCCGCAGCACGTTTTCGCGCAAGGACCAAAAATTTGTACATACATCTATTAGGGAAGGGTCCTCTACTTGTACACTTTCACTGTCATTATTTCCATGTACCACCTCACTGTCATTATTTACAAGTTCATAACTTCCACTCTCTCTATTATAATTATTGACACTTTCGGGGTAAGATAGATAGATTTATTCCATTATACAAAGCGTAGAACACGTCAACATACAAATACAAACATGAATGTAATGTATATATAAAATATTAATAATACAACAAGTAACAAACTCAAAACAAAATAACGAACGATTGTTTTAGTGCACCAAATTAAGCTGCACCGGTTTCGAAAAAAAATCCTTAACATTATACAAAGCTTCACCTATTAGGTAGTTTGCGCCTCTTTACACGCTCACGGTACCGCTTATTTCGTTCACTTTTTGTTAACGGCGTTCTCGTACTCAACTCGCTAGAATCAGTATCCTGGTGTAAACGTTTGCGCTCTCGATATCGCTTACATTTTGCGCTATTTTGCAGACATTTATCAGAATCCATTATAACTACAAAACAAGCGCGTCGATGCTCCAATCAAAGCGAGTGTCCTGGCGGCTCGACGGCCGAGCTGAACCGAGCGTTGGCGGATCTAGGTATATTATATGGTTGTCTTTCGGCTTTTAACGAAAACTCGAAACTTGGGTCCCACATTTGAACATAGAATAGAAACAAATAAAATAATATAATAAAATAACATAAAAAGTTTAGTTGAAAACTAAAACAATGTATCTACATTGAGGAATCAATAGAAGAAGGTCTAGGCTATCTTATTGTTTTTCAGATTTGTTTTTCACGATTTAACAAAGTTATATGAAAACAACATGCACAATGCCTTCGAATACAGTCCGGATTACGTGACTTTTCATGCGTTCGAATACACCCCGGATTACGGTACTTTTCATGCGTTGGAATATACCCCGGATTACGGTTCTTTTCATGTGCTGGAATACACCTCGGATTACGGTACTTTTTCGAGACGGAGGAAGGAGACCAACGGCCCACGCACTCCACTCTACACAATTTTCACTTTAGAGTATTAAAGAATTACATTTATAAATCTACAAAAATAATAAGAGGAATAAAAAAGAGAATTAATTTTCCGCATACATAGAATAGAAACAAATAAAATGATATAATAAAATAACATAAAAAGTTTAGTTGAAAACTAAAACAATGTACCTACATTGAGGAATCAATAGAAGAAGGTCTAGGCTATCTTATTGTTTTTCAGATTTGTTTTTCACGATCTAACAAAGTTATATGAAAACAACATGCAAAATGCCTTCGAATACAGTCCGGATTACGTTACTTTTCATGCGTTCGAATACACCCCGGATTACGGTAATTTTCATGCGTTGGAATATACCCCGGATTACGGTTCTTTTCATGTGTTGGAATACACCTCGGATTACGGTACTTTTTCGAGACAGAGGAAGGAGACCAACGGCCCACGCACTCCACTCTACACAATTTTGACTTTAGAGTATTAAAGAATTACATTTATAAATTTACAAAAATAATAAGAGGAATAAAAAAGAGAATTAATTTTCCGCATTTTTAAAAAAACTGCAAAATTATAAATTTACTATTAGTTCTTTAACCCGAGAAGGCCAAACCGATATCGGTATCGCTGGTTGAATACTAAAACAATGTGCAATTTGTTTTTCACGATTTCAAAAAGTTATATGAAAACAACATGCAAAACGCGTTTGAATACAGCCTGGATTACGGTACTTTTTTGAGATAGCAAACAGAGACTAGCGACCGACGCGCTGCACTCTGCTGCTAAGACAATTTTTTAGAAAAAACAATAAAAACTTACAATATGCATTTTGGGCTAGCAATTTGCATCGATCTCTTTCAACGACTTTGTAGTTCCTTGCGAGTTGCGTCGATCTACGATCAAAGCCAGTGCTGTATCATTACTGAACACTCCCCACTTCCCAGTCCCCCACTCACACTATTCCGCGGCTCGACGGCCGAGCTGAACCGACATCTGCCGGATCTACACGTCTTGCGTGACTCGACCTCGACACTTCCGTCTTTTGGCCTTGAACGAAAACCTGGTAACTTGGTCCCCATATACGAACATAAACATTTCCAATGTTAAAACACAATTAATAAAATTTAAAATTAATGCAATACAAAGAAGTGATTTTAATTTTATAATTACATGTTTTAGATTATTTGTTCAATGATTGAAGGATATGTTATTAAAATTTGAAGTTTAAACATGTACCACTGACATTAGTTTTTGAGGACGACAAATACGGGGATTTAGGTTTACACGGTATATAGTATACCGTGCATTTTTTTTAACTGCTGCCATAGAGAATTGCATGCCAAAAATTATACCCCCTGTTAACTTTTGATGCGATGCAGATTTGGTGCTAATTTTTCTTTTAGTAATAAATCACCAATAAGACTACAGAATGCATACTGTTTGAACAGCCACAAGCAGTTTTATTTGACTAATTTTACTCTTCAAACTTGAAGGTAATGAACATAAATAATTTGATAAAAGACTTAGGCAAGATCAGAATAAAAATTTACAAATGTCATTTTATTCACAAGTTCTTCCAAATACCCGGTTATTGTGAACTATCGCTTTAAAATGTCTGTTTTCACAACTAAAGAACGTGTTGAACTTGTAACAGCACTCATTGAAGGTATGTACAGTAGAGAAATCAGCCAGAATTTTGCTGATACATATCCCGATCGCCCTATTCCGAGTAAAACTATAATACCCAAATATTACAATGCTTTTCGTGCCACGGGTTGCTTAAATCATGAGCACAAAAAATGGAAAAGAAACTCGTATGTTGTTACAGAAGATTTAAGAATGAATATCTGTGTGGCGGTTGAAGAAGAAGACACCACCACACTTACTTCTCTGGCAGAAGAATTTCACGCTTCAAGAAGCAGCTGTTTTAAAGCCTTGAAAATGGAAGGGTTCAAATCGTAAAAAATTAAAAATGTGCAGAAATTATTGCCCCGTGATTACTTTCCATGAATGGAATTCTGTGACTTCTATAGCCTCGAGGACCTTTCGCTATTTATTTTTTAAAACAACGGCTGCTAGAAATTATAGTGGCAAGAAAACGCTTTCACAAAAATATTTTTTTCAAAACTTTTTCGACAGTTTAGAATATTGAATTGTAATCTATCCGATACTTTAAAGAATCTTCCAGCTTTGTTCCAAAAAGGGTTTAAATATTTTCATCAGAACGAAAGTTAACACGATGTTAAATTTTTACCATGCAATTCCCTATGGCAACAGTTAAAAAAACGCACTGTATTTTGATCAATACATTATAATTTTCTAAATAAATTAATCGGTTGTATCAGTGTTGTGTTTCAGCTGTCCATCTGCAATCCATTTTAAAGCAAACAGCTGCTTTTCAGTAAAATTAATTGGCAAAGTGACACTCAAACAGAAGTAATTTTTCCTCTGATATTATCTGTTTATTTATTTGTGTATTTTCGAAAATGCCCCTTCCTTTGAAGGGCCTTTAAAAAAATCATTCGAAGTCGTTTCAATAAGCAAGTATGATGCAATAGAAATAAAAAGCTGAATTTTAAATTTACATTTTGTTAAACTTGATTAGTTTATGTTATTGATAATACACAAAATAATTCTTGCACATTTCTTAAACAGCACTTATGGAATTATAATATCAAGTTTGAAAATTATATAGAATTCAAGAAAATGCAGACATATTAAACGTAAACTTTAGTCGAATACCAACGGCATATCAATAAGTATTTGAATGTAACAGTTATCTTTAGATTTAAATGCAAATATCTGCTCTAGTGTCGGCGTTACAGCAATCAACACACAGACACGTGTTTCAGTCTACTATGACTTCATCTACTGGAGATTTTCTAAGTATGTACTCATTATTATTTTTAAATGTAAATATAATAAAGGGAATCTAAAGCAACTTTGAGATTTTTTCGTGAAGGCATTCTGTGTGCCAGTTTTTATTAGTCGAAGATTCACTTAATATTTTCAGTAACATCTAGGTTTACTACTTATTTTCATTACATAAAGGACACATATACAAAAACATACAATTTCGAAAAATTCTACCAAGTATATAATAGTATATTATGCAATGAGCATTTAATGATAGCTATTAAAAAAAAAAAAAAATTGCCAATTATAATTTTTAGTGAAGGGTGTACTTACCAAAACAGAACGCCATTATGGCTAATGCTTTACTAATTTTTACAATTTTACATGGAGTTGCTATTAATCAAAGATATTTAGAACGCGGGCTTACCCAAATGGAGGCAGACTCAGTACATAGCTGCATACAGCGTAAATTAAAAAATAAAAATATCCATTTACCCAGTGCCTCTGAAGAAGCAAAAAAAAAAACCGCGCCTTCTGTAACTATAAAACTTGATTTAATTTTTTTTAATAATTATGCTTTATCTGAACATTTAAGATACAAATCCATAAGGCCGGGAAGAAAAGCTAATGACCCAGTTGTTACAGATATCAAAGCAATTTTATATTCAGAAGGAAATTTAAGTATTAAAATAGATTTTTCTGATGAGTGGCAACACCTGCAGGAACTAAAAAAGTTATTCCAGCAGATTGCCCCTCATTTTATTACTCATTGTATACGAATGAATACATAAAGAGAAAAATTTAAATCCTACATAACTTTGCAATATTTAAGAAAAATTTTGTCTATTGTACAATATAGAAATTTATTTTGTTTATTTTTCGATTACTTATAAAACTATATTCCTATTCGATTATTTAATAAAATTTGCCTAACTGTAATGATTTTGTCATTGAACATAAACCCTTAAGGCTAAAGGTGACGGCCAAGTGTGCAAGAGAGATAAAAGTATCGGAAACGTATACCCGTTTTTAAAAACAAATTACCAAACCTATTTCCTTTTTTAAAGTAGTATATGACTTAAAATTCTCGTCTACGGAGACGCAACGTCTTATTTTTTTATAATAGTTGAGATATTTTGTTTAATTTCCGTATTTAATGTTTTTTTTTAAATTCTGAGAAAGGGCGCATGTGAATAAAATATTTTTAAATATAATCCAAAAAAGAAAAAAAAGTCAGATGAAAATTACCGTCCGAAACGCAAATAGTAATTTTTTCTCATGCTTTTTTTCAAGTAGTAATTTTTTCTCATGCTTTTTTTCAAGTAGTTTTTTTACAGCGAACGGTCGATCGGCTGTGGTTCTGTTGTTAATCTAGTGATTATGAGACAGAGAGTTGGGGAAATGTTTACGTAAATGTTTGTGAATGGATAGTTTCGTAATTTTTAAAATATACAATAGTAAAAGAAGTAAATCGTATCGGGTCAATTCGCCCCCTGACAAATTCACCCCCTGTACAAATTCGCCCCTTGGAGCAAGCTATGCAGGTAAATTCACCCCCTAACGGTAATTACCTAATTACACAGGGCAGATTAAGGATATTTCTTACGGTATCCAACGGTAATCACCTAATTACGAATATTCCCACTCGCAAATTAAAGATATTTCTTTGAAATCGTTCCTATTTTGTAAATAATTTTCGATATAAATAGATGTCTCCTGAATTTCTTTGCATTGATACTTGTGTCATTAGGTGGTGTCATTGTAGTGTTCAAGTAACGATGGATACATCTGCTACAGTTGAAATAATTACATCCGAAAGAGGAAAGCCAAAAATAGTTTGTGATGGTTTTAGCTATCATTTGCAAAAAATTGCTAAAAACCAGAATATACGCTGGGTTTGTGATAATAAGGACAAGTTGAAGTGCAAAGGATCTCTCGTAACGACTACGGATTACACCATTTGTAATACTGGTGAGCATAGCTGTAAACCTGATCATATCCGTACCGAAATTAAGAAAGCTGAAAGCCACATTAGAAAAAGAGCTCGGGAAGAGAACTCCATAACAGCGAAAGATATTTATCATGAAGTGATCGTCCCGTATTGTGACAGAGGCTACGAATTAATATTGGAAGTTCCCTCTTATTCAAAAGTGAAGCGAAATGTGAATAACATAAAAAGAAGGGTGCATGGTGCTCAACGTGAACCAGTAAACGGCGAGGATATTCTTATTCCTGACGATGTAGTGAAAATGCAAGAGGGATCTTTTCTTCTTGCTGATAATACTGATGGAAGCGAATATTAATTTTTTCCTGCCCAATATTAAGAAATGCTTTAGAAACTGCACATGCCATTTTTATTGATGGAACATTTAAGACATGCAGCAAACAGTTTGCCCAAATATATACAGTTCATATAGATATAGGTAGTAATTCTACTGAGACAAATGTTATTCCAGTCCTGTATGGATTGTTACCTGATAAAAGAAAATTAACATACGAACGTTTTTTTGAAATAATTAAACAGAAGTTGCCGAAATTTTCACCGAATACTGCCCATATGGATTTCGAGAAATCTGCAATTGCTGCAGTAATTGCACAATTTCCAAATATTCAAATAAAAGGATGTAACTATCACCTAAATCAGTGCCTATGGAGGAAAGTCCAATCCATTGGGCTGACGGAAGAGTATAAAACAAACGATGACATTCGATTACACGTAAGAATGTGTAGTGCTCTGGCTCATTTACCTCCACAAGACGTAGAAGATGGCTGGTTAAAAATAATGGAGAGCGCCCCTACATCCGAAAAACTGGAACATTTCTTAAATTACTTTGTGGCCGAATGGCTAGAGAATCCGTTAGTTGATATTCATACATGGAACACTTATGGACAACGACATAGGACGAATAATTCTGTTGAAGGATGGAATCATCGCTTGAGTTGTTTGTTGAAAAGGGCTCATCCAAATATTTTGAATTTAGTGGAATGTTTGAAAGAAGATGCAAACTTCAACACTTTATTATATAAAAGAAAATATTTAAATTTGGAAGCAAAACGACGAAAACTATGCTACATTAAATTAGACAAGCGCATTGAAAACATTTTAAAAGAGTACGAAGAAACAAAAGACCTATATAAGTGCATTACTACCCTTGCCTATGTGCAAAAATTGGAATGAATAGCAAATATGTGTATACCCAGAAGTTGAAGAAACTGATGATATCCCCTGGATTGAAACTTGTAAATATGTATGTACATGCCTAATATAAGAAACAAACGATATCTTCTGGATGGGAACTTGTTAATATGTATGTAGCGTAATATAAGAGTAGTAGTATAAAAAATTGACAATTCCAGAATGGAAACTTTTAAACACGCTGACTTTTTTAAGTCAACAGTCCTAAGCCTGTATAAAGTGTGAAGGGAGGTTTCCAAAAGAGGAGAGCTTTGAAAGAAATATTTTTAATTTGCTAGTGTGATTATCGCGACCACTATGGTCGCAAAGAAATGAATTTTTACACCATATACCGTAAATAACGCAAACGATAATTATGCCAGGTGACTGAGAGATTATCGATAGGAAATTATTATTTACTTTAAGAGAACGATTTCAAAGAAATATCCTTAATCTGCCCTGTGTAATTAGGTAATTTGCGTTAGGGGGTGAATTTACCTGCATAGCTTGCTCCAAGGGGTAAATTTGTCAAGGGGCGAATTTACACCGATTCGAAGTAAATATCGGTCTTGAGTTACTAAAATAGAACAATATGACTAATGGAATTAATTTAAATTAATTAATTAAATAAATAATGAAGGTTATAATAGGTTACATAATAGAATAAGTCCAATAAAGGCTGTCAGAGCAATTACCGGCTTTGAAAATCCATCGTTCGTTTCGCACTCGAGTTTTCAAAACTAGTAACTAGTCATGGTATGTTTTATAAGACTTTATTTTCAAAGCTTGTTGTATACTACATTTTTTAGATAGGTAGGTAATTTTTAAAATACGACAATATTGAATGACAAAAACACCCTGATATAAGTCAGAAATCTGACTCATTGTCATGACGTCATCTTTGAAGCAGCAAGTGCCGTTTGTTTTCATGTTTGGGTATTTATTACGTGGGCTACTTGTAGTTTTGCGATCGACTCTTATTAGTTATCATCTAAAAATGCGATATTGTGCAGTTTTTGGGTGCTCAAATTACAACCGGAAAATTAAGGAAACTAGTATAAAATATTTTACTTTCTTGAAAGATGTGAAATTGGCAAATAAATGGATAAGAGCCTGTCAGTCAAACGATAAGTTCAGTTTAAAGAATAGCTCAGTGCTCTCAAATAATTTTAATTCAAATTTGTTATATTACAATTCCTTTCACATTCTTACAGTGCCAGTAATTTTAATTCTTTTTTACTTTCTTATACGTAGTATAATCTCCCTCTTGAGACCTAGTTAGATTTTCAGTAAAATTGGTAGAATCGAAGTAGTTTTTGCCAATATTCGTCTATTACTAAGTTTAAACAAATTTATAAAGAAATCAAATGTACTCAAAATTAAATTTGAGAAAAATTGTATTAAAAAAGTTTTTCGAAATTGCTACCGGAAGTAGGTCTTTTATTCTTATCAAAAATCAGTTTTTTCCAAACATTTCGCAAGTCATGCTTTCTAGACAGGTACATTACGAGTATACAAGAATTTAAAACATGATTTTCAATACCTTTTGTATAAATTTTTTTTCTAAATTCGAACCGGAAGTAACACTCTAACAAAAGTGATACTTTTAGCGAGTAGCATGAATATCTTGCAAATAGAGAATACAATCCCGGGATTAGACTAATGGTTTCTAATTGGGTGTTATGCTTTATTTTAATGTTGGCCTATGTTTCGCATAACTTATGCTTTTCGCATTGTTTGATATTTTAACCGCAACTTTATGACCGTGCTTGGAATATATTTTGTGAACTAATGTGACGTGCCTTATACCTATTGGGTGAACACATTTCTGTTTCTTGACCCAAATTTATTGAGATCTAATTTTAGGGCATTTTCACGTTGCCTTTGACTGTACGTTTAGAGCTACCTAAGACTACGCTTACTAATAAATAAGATCCGAGGCCGTTGGTCTATGCCTGATCTGACCCACCTGCTTTGTGTCCGTAGTTCTAATTTTTCGGATGTAAACATTGTTATTTTCATCGACAACTTATGTCTCGGGCTTCGACATCTGTGTGTAACTTGATTGTCACCACCTTCCTGATACCATGTCTGTTATAGGAAGTATTGTGTTAGGATGTTCTTTTAGCACCTTGTTTATTTTGCTACACCTGAATCAAGTACTGCGGCAACCGGATAACCTCTTTTGGTTTTATAGACTGTTCTTCGCTTAAAAAGAAAAGGTATATTGTAGCATGGAAATAGTTAGACTTCGTGCATACCTGTTTTCTTTCCTCACGGACATGCACTTAATGTGATGATGGGGCTTGCCGCGGTAATTCCCTTGTTCCGTGTCATCCGTCGAACATAACCTTTGGGATGTAAATCGTCGCATCTATGTCCGATGTCATATGCCTGCAAAGACCGGTTAGATCGGAGCAAAGTCCGTCGATGCTTGTCTGCATTATCTGATAATAATTAATCTATTTACCTAGTATCTGGGCTATTTTCCGTGGTGTATTTACTCTTTCGGGCGTGCCGTCCATTTGTTTACGAACATTTTTAGTTACCTGTCACTTGCCTGCAGTGTATTAATAGTTGCAGGTTTACCAACTTTTAGAAGTGAACTTTTCCTCTTGTATTATCTAACTCTACAATCTTACGTACATTGTAGGTGTATTTCGATAAATTTTGTCATCATTTTAAGTTCCGAGGATGTCGGTGTTTAATTATATAGGTCACGTTACTGACGCTCTCTTTTGTAATTAAGTTTTGTGTTCGTTAATTTTATTTGAATTTTCCCGCGTTCATACCCAAGATTGTTTCCGTGACTCGCTATTTGAAAGCCTGCGTGATGGCTATAGCGCAGTTAGTTGCAGAGAGGACATTTTCCGATTTTCACTTTCATGTCATACTTCATGTGAAGTGCATTTGTCCAAGGCTACTTATTTCTTGAAAATTATTTCGTATGTCTTAAGAGAAGACTTTAACGCTGCGGCGGCTATATCAGATAAGTAGTGATTTCGTTATCTTAGATAGATATTTTCGGGGGTGTTACCGTGAAATTACCGTCACCCTAAATTTTTGTGGATCCTCGTGGTGGATTGCAAGTTTTTCCATATCTTGGGCATTTGGTGACTTTGGAAATCGTTTATCGCGGTTCTTCAGGAAACCTGGGGTGAGTGTGTGTAAATTTTGTATAGGCTTTCAGAGTTTTATCTCTGCGTTTTCTTTTTTTTTAAATCCATAGGAACTTTTAGTAGTACGGGGCAATTCAACATTAACTGACGCCGACATGGCGGCCGTACTTTTCCGTTAAGTATCACAGCGTCCTAGACGATCCTTTGTTATACTTTGCCATCCAAACACAGAGGCTTTTGCGAGGAATCTTCTCCTGCGTTAGAACCATCAGCAGCTAGGGAGTTTCCTTTCGCACCAGTGGCCAGTTAAGTACAACATTAAACTTTTCCTTCTACATGTGTCTCGGCTGATTCGTCTAATCTAAATCTATTGCCAGTTAGGCAGGACAGTATGCAAGTTTTTTTAATTAACTAGTGACTTGCTTAATTTTTAATAAACCACTAATTCATGTGCCAGGTGTCAAAAACCGTAAATTTAACGTATGTTTTTTGTAAATTTGATTATGCTGTATACTGGGTGATTCCAGCAGCAGTACTTTTGTTTTAGTACTCACTGTTTACGTACTCTGGTACAACCGCAGTACGCTTCAAATTTATTTTACTGGGTTTAATTTCCCTACCGTATTATCTTTGACTTTTCATAATTTTGTTGTATTAAATTATCAATGTTTAAAAGCGCTAATTAAATAACCATTGTTTATTTTAATTTCATTTCGTTAATTCCTTTAAAACTTTAGTTGACTGTTTAACACATAACTTTTCATATTTATAGCATTTAACACATCTACCTCTTACAAAATTCAAAACATTTATATAAATTTATCAGATTGGATAACATAAATTTTAAGTTGTAACGCCTTTAGTAGGCTATTTAGTTTTAATCATATGTAATGATATTGTAAGCTCGAGGAAACGTTTCTGCTACCATCCTACCTCTTATGAATACTGCGGAGGTTATGTATTATGCTTTATTGTTTCAATCTTGCTGAGGTTATGACCTCTTATTAGTCACTTAATTTAATTGCTAAAAGACATTTCATTTTGTTGTTTTGATTAATTTAATTTCCCAAAAATTCATATACCTAGTGCGTTTAAAATTTTAATATTTATCTTCATTTTTTTTTAATATTACCATCTTTTTTTATTTGTATCAAGACTATCTAAATACATAGATTACTGTTTACCTTTCTCTTTATTATTGGATATAATAACCCCATACCTTTTTGACGTAATTAGCGCATGAAAGAGGTTTGTATATCGGATCCTATACAGGGTGATCCGTAGGTGAATCCCGCTGGAGGGACACAGCCAGTGGCAGATCATTAAGAACGCAGGTAGGTTACCGTTTAAGGTAGCATAGTGTCCTGGTGCCCGGACAACGTCGCTCGCGTCGTCGCCGACCGACGCTCTATTCTTTGTTCATATTTCCTGAACCGTCACGCCATCTGCGACTTGAGTTAGCTCGGCCCTGCGTTTTTCAATTTCATCCACCCCACTACAGTGATCTCCTGATACCGTACCTTATCTTAGTCTAGTACCTTAGTGCGACGTTGATGCGGGTGTAACATGGGCTCAAATGAAAAAAGAAACTTAAGTAATTTCTTAAAAACTATTTATTAATATTGTTGCACAACACAATACACAATATACTAAAATAATGAACAAAAAAGATAATACAAAGAACTCTTTAGAATTTCGAAAATACAATCGCAGAAATATCAAAGCATCCAATGTTTGACTTCCAAGCCTGCTTCATAGTTTATTGCCAACATAAGTAGCAGCTGAACGGACGGAAAAATTATGAAAATATGCGTTTCGGACGTTAATATTCGCAGTAGAAAAACAATAAAAACACTGACATACATAAACATTAATTCTACAACAACGTCCTTTCTCGAATTTTCTTTTTGTCTGTTTTTTTGGAAGTTATTAGATATATTTCTTTTATAGAACGAAATATAAAAAAAGTAAAACGTTGTATCATTTCTAAATACACTTAACTATATATATACCATCAATAACATGCATAATATAAAATCAGCAGACCGGAAGTAGTAGTATACTTAAGTGAAAAAGCGAATTTTACCAACATAACTTCTAAGTTTAAACAAATTTATAAAGAATTCATAAGCACCCAAAATTAAATTTGAGAAGAATTTTATTATGAAAGTTTTTCGAAACTTCTACTGTTTTACTCTTATCGAAAATCAGTTTTTGCGAATATTTCGCAAGTCATGCTTTTTAGACAGGTACGTTACAAGTATAAAAGTATTTAGAACTTAATTTTAAATACCCTTTGTATAAAAAAGAGTTTCAAAATTTGAACCGGAAGTAACACTTTTACTGTTAGCCAGTAGCAATTTCTTTCGAATATCTCGCAGTGTGCAGTCTATAAAGATTTGTTAAGAGAATAGAAATACTGATAATATGATTTTGAATAATTTTTATATACAGAAATACTTAAAATTTGGCTTAGTTTTCTAAGAAGATAAAACTATTTAAAGCAATTTAGAACAATTTTGTATAATATGGAGCTCTCATACGTATAAGAAGAAGGTGGCCAGCCAGACCTCACTATTACGTTTGGCACTAAGTCGAAGATGGTTTCTTCCCTTAGTCGAGTATCTTTTATCCATGTTATTCCTGTCTGTTTTATCACTACAGAACTGAACTCATAAATGCGAAAACTTTAAATTGATAACTTGTACTGCATAAGATGTGTGGCAGTTTTGAATCAAGCCATGTGGTCACAACCTATCATTGTGATCTCGCGCGTTCGGGATGGGTGGTGAGAGGTGTAAGGGGACGGCAAAATTATGAAAATATGCGTTTCGGACGTTAATATTCACGGTAGAAAAAAATAAAAACACTAAAGTACATGAAAATTAACTCTACACCGTCGCCCTTTCTCGAATTTTCTTTTTATATATTTTTTTGGAAGTTATTAAATATATTTTTTTATAGAATAAAATATAAAAAAAGTAAAACGTTGTATCTTTTCTAAATACACTTAACTATATATACAATCAATGAAATTCGTAATATATTGTATACTTTTTGAAAAAAACGGGAAATAAAATCAGCGCCATCTCTCATTTCCGAAACACATTAAATGCATGTCACCTTTCGCCTTAATCCAATACCAATAATTAATGAGAAAACCTCCTATCTTCAAATTAATTGAATGTAATATC
The DNA here is from genome assembly GCA_963170755.1 of Amphimallon solstitiale. Taxonomy (NCBI): domain Eukaryota; kingdom Metazoa; phylum Arthropoda; class Insecta; order Coleoptera; family Scarabaeidae; genus Amphimallon; species Amphimallon solstitiale. The sequence continues at coordinate 7,319,570 of OY720677.1, forward strand.
TTCTATGTGATATAATTTTAAATATTTATGCAAATATTGGAAAAGAATCCAATAAGTAAATGTTATTCGCTGTAAATTAGTCTTACATTACAATATTTGTAATAAAGTAATATGTGTTTAAATATAAATCAGTTTTATTGTCCTCCTGTAAAATTTTTACTTTTGTAGTTAGGAGGTATTGTCAGGTCACCGATGATATGTGGAATTTCAAAAACAAAATAATACACCTAAAATTTCGTAAACGAGCAGTATAAAATTCTTCACGGTCGAGTTCGTAGTTGGTTTTCTACCATTTCTTGTATAAGAACTTTTCAAGTTTTACGATCTTAACATTAACCTTGTACAAGGTTGTAACGTTACGTAAAGCTAAAGGCGTAAATACACGTCATTGAACTTCTACACTGTTTCTTTTATTAATACTGTTGTTGTTAAAACTGTACGGGCGTTAACTATTCAATTCGCGTCAAAGTAACATATACATTAATTTATAGCTTACATAGTGGGTTTACAGAAGAAAAAGTCAAGGTGTAGAACGATTTTGTAAAAAAGTCATTATGGGACGATAAAATTTTACTTTTGCGATTCTATTTTCATGGCCAACTGGTTTGAACTTTTTTTTAATGAACCACATTTTTATGACATATTCGGGTCGAACAAAGAAATCGCCTTTTAACAACGTATCGTGATACCTATGGGAGTTTTGTAAGGAAATTCGACAAATATTTGCCGCAATGGCGATCAGTCATGAGGTTTCTTTTTTGTGACAAAAAAAGTGTACTCGCGTGTCATCTAGACAGATTCACTTGTCATTTAATGAAAAGATTAAATATAAATTTTGCATTAAATCATCGCGTCTGAGTAAAACAGAACATATCGAAATTTTGTTGATGATTGGTTACGGTGATCGTGTAAGAACACAGCAAAAAGTTTGTGATCTTTTTAATCAGGAGCACATTGAACAACCTCTGATTATACAATCTTCTGTGAGCAGAATTGAAGTTGAAAGTTTAAGGAGATGGGGTCTGTGAGAGATGCACCAAGATCTGGTTGGAGAAAAGTTGCCGATGACAAAGCAAACTTGTCGGTCCTTTATCAATAGGAAGATAATCCTCATTTTTCGTCTAACGAGTTTGCTCTGAATTATTGCATTAAACAATCATCTGTTTTGAGACTTATAAAGAGAGAAAAGTATCTATCATCCTAAGTTTCAATTAGTAGTTAAAGAATTGAGGGGTTTTTATCAAAAACAGCCAATGTCATTTTTTGTTAAATTTTAGTTATTGGCACTACTTGCTGCAGAAATGAATGCATATGTCTATAAACTTGTGTGTCAAAAACTGCCGAAGTCAGTGAGATACAGCGGTAGAAAAATATGGCGTTTTAGCTAAAACAAACAACCAATGTCACAATATGGCATTGGCAGTTTTTGTCTAGATTTTAAAATCAGTTTAAAAAGTTCAAGTTGTTGCGTAAAATAAACGGCACAGACTCTATAATGTCATCGAACATTTTAAGAGATCCAGATTCGAATGTACCGTGGCCTGCTAAAAGAAAACGCAAAGCGAGAAAAAGTGTGGTTATAAAAAAGCAGAAAGTATCTGGAGAGTATCATATAAATCATAAAGGTGCTGCTAAACCGGCTAGGTCTACAGGGGTAAACTGCAGGTAAACGTACATTGATTCCAAGGTAATTAATACTCTCTAATTAATATTTTTTGATGCAGATGCAAACGCTACAAATGCTTTGAAGAGATTGAATTTAACGATCGTTAAAACATATTGCAAAAATTCAATTCGTTGTCTTCAAAGAATGAACAGGACAGCTATCTAGCTGGTCTTATTTCATTCAAAAATGTAAAACAAAGAAGACCTAGACGTAATCAAAACGACGATGTAGCTTTTTAATATAAAATTAGATTAAATGGAAAAGAAGAAGACTTATGCCATACTGCGTTTTTGAGCTTGCATTGGATTACCAGAGGTCGATTGAGAAGAATACAAGATTCCATCAAAACTTCTGGATTAGCTCATTGTGACAAGTGTGGGAAACATGACAATAGGCCTTCCAAAACACCAGATGAGATTTTGAATCTTATTCGACTGCACATTAAGTCTTTTAGAAGGAGACAAGAAAATGCATAAGATGTTTTTAAATGAAATTAGAATTAATGTTTCATATCCCATTTATTATAAAACATTTAAGAATGATTATAATATCACGTTTGGTGTACCAAGAAGTGATACGTGTGCTAAGTGCGACGAACTTATTCTAAAAATACAATCTGCTGACGATGATGCTATCAAAAATAAACTTATGACTGGAAAAGATATTCACCTGCGAAAAGCAGAAAAGTTTACCCAGTTAAAGAGACATTACAAATCAGAAGCAAGAGCAGGCAGATGCATGGCAATATCATTTGACTTTCAACAAAATCTTCCTTTGCTGCATATAAGAACCAGTGACGTATTTTTTAAAAGTCACCTGTGGTACTATGTCTTTGGGATTCACAACTTAGCTGATGATTCAGCTTCTATGTATGTTTATACAGAAGATACTGCAAAAAAAGGTTCACAAGATGTCACATCCATGGTTCTACATTACCTTAATAATGAGGATATAACACATAATAATCTGGATGCCAGAAAATCATTCTCAACACCCACAAAAGGTTAATGTATGAGCCGGAATTATCGGTGATCTCATTGTTGGACATGGATGGTAATCTTATCGGCAGAGATTTACTTAGGCTTTATTCGAAGCACTCTTATACCCACTTTGGCAGTATTATTTCTTAAGAACTTAGAAACAGGTTAATCCAATAATGATATTTGGTTTCAACAAGAAGGCGCACATCCACATTATGCCGCAAACAAAACATGCATACATACAGGAAATGTTTCCAAACTGGACATTAAAAGAAATATTTGGCTGAAAATTGTGAAATTATTAAAATACATTTATTTGATTGTCTGGGAGGGCAAAAGTTAATTAATATTATATTTTATAATATGAAGGAAGTGATTTGCTATTTTATTAAATGATAGTACTCGTCTATAAAACTCTTTTGCTATAGGTAGGTGTTATACACAGGCTGTTTGAGAAGAAAACCAACAATCCCGTAACTTCTTTATTTGTTATCTGATTTCTATAAACAAAAAAAATTTAAAAATGGTTTGAGAAACTCTATTACCTGGCCCTAATTTAATTTCTTTCAGCACTGTTTTGAATACGTAACGATAGTCAACTTTTTTTTTAATGGGCACCTGTAGTTTTTTCTCTTCAGTCTGGTAGATATTTTTTTCTGAATCTAGTAGTGTCCACTTAATTATTATTTGGTTGATATTTATTTAAAAAAAATAATGTTCTGCATTCTTTATCCGCTTACTATGAAATTTTTAAGTGCGTCGTGAAAAAAAATCGCTACACAAATGCCATAAATATGTCATCCTAAGGTCTGTCTTTTGAATATTACTGTGCCTTGCAATTTTAAAGCATTATTTAAGGCTTTATGGTGATCGGTTTCCGAACAGGGATGTTCCAATCCAAACCCCTGTTAATTTAAACGGCTCGAAGGAAATTTGAGGAGCTATGGTACTTTTAAAAAACCAAAGCGAGAACAGCGACGATATGGCGAAAATGTTGAAATGAATGTTCTTCTAAATGTGCAGGAGAATTCGCGTATTTCAACTCGAGACATTGCCATGTCAAATCAAACGATACACGCAGTGTTAAAAAGGTATAAATTTAGGACATATTTAAACATTTTAGAAAACAATCGAAATTTCTACAGAAAAATTAGTTGAACCAATGAATGCACCTTTACCAATAATGGTATTTTTAACAGAAACAATCATCGGTATTAGAACCATGAAAATCCTAGAATTATCGTTGAAAATAATTTCCAAAGAAGATTAATTGTCAATGTGTGGTGCGATATTTTAGATGATCAATTTATTGTACCAATTTTTATAAACGGTACTTTTAATGAAGAAAAATATTATCAGCTACTTTCTGAAGATCTTGACAATTTTTTAGATGCTCTACCTTTTGCAGAACTAAACACAGTGTTTTTTTAATACGATGAGGCTGCTCCCCATAACGCCAGGAGGAAATAACCAAGTTTTGTGCAAGACGAATAGGGACGGATGGATCAATATGATGGCCTCCGCGCTTCTCAGATCTGACACTACTCGATTTTTGGCTTTGGGGCTATCTTCAGGATCGTGTGTACATAACACTCCTTGAAAATGAATTAACCTTAAGGTGGCCATTTAATAGAAAGAGAATCGTCACATTGCTCTGTCCTTTTCTAACCATTAGGCGTGTATTATGTGTTGCATACGTGACTGTATTTTAATTAGCCATCTGGTTGCCAGTAGCAGCGATATTATTTGTAAAACAAATTTATTGGATGAAAGATGGCACTACTAACGCAACGTATCTCTTAGATTGAACCAAATTATAAAGAGACTGGCAGACCAGACCGTTGTTTTTTTGTGTATGAGACAAAAAACAGAGTTTTTGTCTCATACACGATTTAATAGAATATGTGTCTATTTTGAAATCATTGATATTTACCCTAAATTGTAAAAATGCAAATTGCGTCCTTACAAGAATAATAGGAAGATACTGTTACATATAATGTTTGTTTTGTAAATACCTATATGTATATCTATGTGCTTTACATTTTTGATTTAGATAATAAACAGGTATTTTTTTAGTGATTATTGCATTTTTGAAAAAGGAATATATAGGCTGATTCAATTTTGATGGTCACCATGGGTATTTCGCTTATTATTTGGAATAGAGAGTAGGTTTGAGTTTGGCAAAGTTGGTAAATTTTGTGTTTTGTTATGTAACTTGAGCATGTACCATGTCTTAGTTGGAAGAATTAGATTAGTAGATGAGAAGTAACACTTGAGCGCGAAATACATAGTTACCAAGTATGTTGTCAATGGTTAGTTTTTTCAAAATGTGTAATGGATACAAAAGTATTCAGAAGTAAGTTTGGAACAACTTTTGCATAAAAAAATCTACTTTCACAGAGGCAGTACATTTTTATTCTTATAGATAAATAGTTTTTTTATAGGAGTATTTCGCCAAGTATTTATTCAAATTTGACTAAAAAATGAACCTTAAATTTTTAAGTTTGAGTTATTGAAGTTCTTTTGTCAAAAAGTATACTTCTATAACCATTGCATACAATTTTTTTCAATTTTCTATTACGTCAGCTGCGAGCGTGTAGAAATACGTCATTATGCATTAATTTTCGAGTTAATTAATTAATGTATTTGTTTGCAAAAAAAAAATTTCTCTCACTGTTTGACCATGATAGCGGCCAAACGGCAAAAGCCATCAATACCGAAGTGTATATTTAGGAATATAATCTCCCTCGGAAATCTGATTATATTTTCAGTGAAATCGATAAATCGGGAGTAGTACTTCATATCAGTGAAGAAAACAAATAATAGCAATATCTCGTCAATTACTAATTTTAGGCAAATATCTAAAGTATAACAATGTGATCAAGAGTAAATTAGAAAACAATTTTATAAAAGAATTCCTACCGGAAGTAGGTGTTTACTCTGATCGTATAACAGGTTTTTGCGAATATATCGCAAGTCATGCATTCTAGACAAACATATCGAGTGTATGAAAATATTGAAAGCTCAATTTTGAATATTTTTGTAATAAGAAATTTCCAAAATTCGAACTGAAAGTACCTAGCAATTTTATTCTAATCGAATATCAATTTTTTGAAAATATCTCGAAAATTATGCATTTTATACAGCATAAAAGTATTTAAATATGGATTTGGAATATTTTTGTAAAAAAAAAATTCAAAATTCGGACCGGAAATAACACTTTCGCCAGTGACGGCTGTTTTAGAGAAGCAATTAGACAGACAAGACTGATTCGTTTATTATCGGTGATATGTTCGGCTACTGGGAGTATATCAGCAATAATAAACGAATCAGTCTTGTCTATGTAATTGCTTCACCTAAACGAACTCATCAGTCTGCAACTGACTTTCACTCTTATCGAATAGCAGCTTTTTGAAATATCTCGAAAATTTGCTTTTTATATAAATTTCTTAAGTAACTTGACTACAGCACCATTTATCGGATCCTTGCCTAGCTTTGAACCACCGTCTCGACAAAATAAATATATTGCGTGAATATGACCTCAATCGGTCAAGTCGTTTAGAAGCTACAAGATCGCACACAAACGTACCAACGATTTATATATATTTGAAAATATATATATATTAAAAAAAAAATTGTTTAATCATAATACACCATTTCTACACTTTCTCTAATCTTCAAATAATTTAACTTACATCATTTCATCGTATAATTTTAGAATACTTTCTTTAAATAATATGTCATTCTCAATTTTAATATTTTTTTGAAAATATTTGACCAAAACACGTGTTCAGAAAAAAATCATTTTCACATTGTTTTTAAAAGTAAGAACATAAACTTTGGTGGTGCTTGTAGCCAAGAAAATTCTGCATCATTTGGTATAAGTTGACTCGACAATACCTCAAAAACGTTTTTTCAAAGCCTACTTCTACTAATTTTGACATACCAAAAACTTATTTTTTTTTTAATGGAACACCCAGTATTTTATTGTGGCATTTTGTTTCTTTTTTTTTCTCTTTCATTTTTGTTAACAATGTCCTGTACCTCTCTTTTGTAGTTTCTGAGATAATCACTATAGGAGCAATTAGCGGTCTAATAAAAACTACGAGCGTTGTTGTTCTGTGCGCCGAAATATTCGTTCAACCAATGGAAGGCTGGAATGGTGCCCGACCTCTTTATTCAACTGTCAAACAAAGTAAAGGTTAAATCCACTATCCCAAAAGTAATAATTTTACAGAATGAAGGGCATCGCGTTTCAGTTTTTTTTAATTTCGGCAATATACAGTTGCAGTATTTCATTTCTTAAACTATTGGTTAACAACCAAATATAATAAAGCATAAGTTTCCTGACATATTTGAAGATGCCGCCTCTCTAAAAGGTGTACGAAACAACGCTGCTATCTTCAATTTAATTTGCTTAATTGCTCGTATTCTTTTATTGTTGAAGCTGTTCATAACAGATGCCTGTAGTTTTTCAAAATTATAAATTGATGTCCTACAACTTTAATAGAAATAAATTTTGCAACAAAATAATGCAATTTAAATAACCTACAACTATTGTGCAACGTAACAACAATCAAAAGTAAGAAAAACAAATTTCATTAACGAATATGTTCAACATAACCACAAGTTTGTGCAATGCACGTGAGTATTCTGTTTTCCAAAGAAGTACTAATGTTGTATAAAACTTTTACATATTCTTATAAACTCTTCTCTGATTACAATGTTCATGTCTTCAACAAGATTTGAAAATCCGTCCGTAGAAAACGAAGATACTCTCCTTCATTAACATTTTCATCAAAGACATAAGGTCCAATTATGTAACTACCAATAACTATCACTGAATGACCAACAATTTTGAAAGTTTGCAGGTGTGATAAAGTGAAGGTTTTTATGTGTTATAATAACGAAAATTGTGACGATTAACGTATCCATTTTAATAGAAGGTAGCTTCGTCGGTAAACAACAAAAAATTGGGAAAGTCAGGCTAATTTATCTGCTGCCCATTGACAAAAATGTAATTAAAGACAATGACAAAATGTTTTTTTGGACGTGTTTTGGTCAAAAAATTAAAAAAAAAATTAATAACTGAAAAACTATTGCCTCAATTTTGAAAAGGAAAAACAGCTGAATAGACAATTTTAAACAGTACTAAAAAATCCAAAAATTTATAGTGTCATTTAAAAAAAATAAATTCCATGCATTTCCGGTGAAACCGGAAGTGCGTCAGGGCTTAAAGTATTTTTAGAATATGCGCCTTAAGCAACCATGAAACTGTCTCTAATTGATTTTTTTTTATTTAAAACATACTGTACATATGTTGCAAATTAAAAGCAAATTTATGGAAATCGACTGCAAATTAAATGGAAATTAAATCAGAAGGTATTTTCAGATTAGCATGTATTTTGAGATACACTGTACATAATCATCAAAACATAAATATTTTTCGTAAAATATGGTTGAACAATAGGTACTTGACATACTCTGTTGGCCCGATATTTTCAGTAGATTTATTATTAAATGAGAATCCGAGACGCCTGAGTTCTATTTTCCATTTTTTGTAATTGAAGAGCATGTTGTTTGTAACCTTTTTTTCTTTAAAGATACTCTTTTGATGCCTGACAAACACATATATAACGTAACTGAGTATGACGGAGTAAGCAATTTACAGTATGTCGAGTCTATATTTGCCGTAGACATTCAAATTTTGTAACACTCAACTTGACACTAACAATAACCGATCGTTGGCAGCGCCCTCTGTTTAAGAATTGCTACACCTACCACCGTGATTATAATAAACGAAATCTACTTTTCCCATAAGAATATGTCTCTTAGATACAAATGAATCGGAATTTACGGGTGAAAACATTTAAAAGCACAAGACAGCTATAAAATACGCTTAATTGCTTTGTATCAAGCATCAAAAGAAAGAGAATTTATTTCTCCAGGGGGTAAGCTATCTAATATCTGGCAATTATCTATATATTCCAAGAAATTACGGAATAAACTAGCAGATTTTTGGTATAAAAACTTCCTGTTTTTTAACATTTTTTTCCACATTAATCGAACAAACTTCCCTTATTAAAACTACCCAGTCCCCTGGAGATAAGTTTGTAGATTATGCTCGTATTTTTTTTTTTGTAATTTTGTGGCTTACTAACGGATTCTGGTGCAATATGTTCGCAACATGTTTGCAATGTAATTTAGATGGGCGAGATGGCCACCTTAAGACAGAGGATCACTAACGTTTGCCGAGAAATACCTCAAAATTTAAGATGAAATGCGGTCTTTAGAGTGACTAAGAGGTACCAGTTGTGTGTGGAGCACGGTGGCGGTCAATTTAAACAGTACAACATGTAAATAAATGTAAATGCTTATGCCTGTTATGTTCAATAGTAGATTTGCTGATTGTTATTTCTAATTTGTATTTATGTTGTTTATTATTGTTAATTTAATTTTATTTTAGCCATTAAGTATCACTGATTTTTGTTTTTGACTCGTCATTTCGATATTTAATGCATTCGAATGAATTATCGAATGACTGCTGTTGTGTTGTTTAAGAATTATAAAAAATTAAATAACACATACAGACTTCCCAGCTGATGTTTCATTGACATTTTCCGTTCTTCGTATTCTGATTGTTTTTTACGGTGTACTTAAAGATGCATTTTTGTGAAATTAAATATCAGCCAAACGATACCTAAATGAAAACTAATAGATTCAGAAAAAAATTATCTACTGGACTAAAGAAATAAAAACTACACGTGTCCAGTGTTGAAAAAAAAATGGGATTATGACCAGTTTATAGACTTTGTCAAACCATTTTTATCCCTTTGTTATTTATTGAAATCGAATAATAAATAAAGAAGTTACGGGTTAGGTCGTTTTTTATCGAACAACATGTATGTGGCAAATAATGGCTAGTTATCTCGCTTCCGCCGTAGTCGTCGAATGGACAAAGTGACGAGCGTTTCTAAATTATCTCACACAAATTAATAATTATTGGTAAAATATTTGCAACTACAGTGTGCGTGTCTTCGCCATGCATCGACGCCTGGTCACATGACAGGAGGAGTGGAGGGGGTTATATTTCTCTGACCAAACTGTCCCCATATCTAGTACTATTATTATTACTTCTATGTTTGTTCTATGGTGAATTCATTTGTTCCATTAATATTAACGAATTCCAAGTTATATATAAATGAGCAGTGGAAAAATCTAAAAAAAAAGGAGGAGCACAATTACAAAAAAATAAAAATTTGCAGGAACTTGTTACACCCGCAACAACGTCGAAACTAACTTTTACTGACCAGGGGAGTCACAGTATAAGGAGATCACGATAGAGAGGTGGTAGGAATTGAGAAACGCAGGGCCGAGCTAACTCAAGCCGCAGATGGCGTGACGGTTCAGATAACTAAACTCATGAAATGAGCGTCGGTCGGCGACGACGCAAGCGACGTTGTCCGGGCACCAGGACACTGTGCTACCTTACGGTAACCTACCTGCGTTCCCTACTGATCTGCCACTGGCTGTGTCCCTCCAGCGGGTTTCCTACGGATCACCCTGTATAGGTCGGCTGCGCCAAACCTTACTCAAATGCTTGTCACAAAAATAATAAAGAAAACGAGATATGTTGAGGTAAAATAAAAGAGAGATTACGAGGTGTAGAAAGTTCTATATTAATTTCTATGTTTTTTTTTAAAGTTGTCGAAATATAATAAACAAGACAGATTGAAATTGAAAATATGAAGCTGAACAAGATAAAATTTGAAAATCTAATAAACTAGGCAGTTGAAACTTATGAAAATGTTATACAAGTTTAAATTTGTAAGTGAATCTTAACTATACATTTGACATAACCTCTGCACATCGGCAGGAGGATGGTCGGCAGCAGAAACGTTTCGTCGCCTTACAGGCTATTCTACAAATGGTATTATACAAGTGCCACCAACGGCGATGTTCTATGATATGTGATATATGTTTCACAATTAAAAGAAAATGATTTAAGATTAGCACTTAAGACTTAAAAAAAATAATTAAGAGAAAGGTATAACGTTAAATTTACAAAATCATGGTTTTGATTACAAAATCAAAATTACGAATTAATTAAGTAACTTGTTTACAAATGTTAATTTGTTAAATGACGCTTGCAAAAAAAACAAAGGAAAATTTAGTATTTAACACAAAAGAATCTACTGAGCTTACGGTACAGCATTTACAATTGTATAAATAATTTTAATTAGCTCAGCGGTTTAAAAGAACATACATGAAAGTCAAAGTTTTAACGGTAATGAATTTTCTAGAATTTTATTATATTAAAAAAAAATTCAACACGTCAACGAGAGCCCCTATCAATTTTTACAAAGGGTCACTCTGTATACAGCAAAACAATTTGCAATTTTAAACAGTAATTTAAAAAGGATTGCACGTGACCTCGCAATTGATTAAGTGGTGCATTAGGTATCTCATAACCACTCAAATAGTCTTAGATCAAATAAAGGTAAGGTAAATGTCCAGAACACTGGCACAAAGATATCGACAAATTAGTCGAAAGATACGTCGAAAACTACGAATATAGTTGTACTTATCTGGCCACGATGCGGAGAAAGTCTCCCTAGCTAGTCGGAGAAAAAATCCACCAGAAGCTACTAAGAAGGTTGGAAAGGTACAGCTATTAGATCGACGATGATAGTCACTATGTTCTTCAACAGTAATGTAGGGCGGCCATTTTCAGTGAATGGCTACTGAGGGCTTAACCTCGTGCCCAACAATAAAATCCTATTAAATTAGAAAAGAAAAGAAACAAAGATAAAACCCCGAAAATTAACACAAAATTTACCCACTTACCCCAATTAATGGAGATCCGCGAAATCGTCTCAGAAGTCCCACATAGTACAAAATTTAAATTCAAAGAACCAACATGTGGTAAATCGCAAATCCGGAAGCGGTAATTCGATAAAAATTTACGATAATTCACCTATACTAAGGTATCGACACTCACTGCTTATTTCTTCAAAGCCGCCTAAGCGTAATATCTATCTACTAGACATAGTAATAAAAATCACCAAATAAAATAAGCATTTTGCACTGATGTGCTTTCAACAAGATGGACTTCGTAAGTGAAACGAAAACGTGGTTTCCCGGATAATCCGATACAGCCAATCAGCACGCACGCCCATAATATGACGCACTCGGAAAAGGGTTCATAATAAAAAGCGGGAGATTTCAAATAAAAGTAACGAACACAAGACTAAATTACAAAAGAGAGAGTCAATAACGTGACCTATATAATTAAACACAAACATCCTCGGAACTTAAGGCGATGGTAAAATTTATTAAAAACACACCCACAAAGTACGGAAGATTGAAACGCTAGTCAACACACGGGGCAGTTTCGCGCTTAAGGTTGGTCACCTGTTTGACATTGCACCAGAATCACGCCAATGACAGCGAAAGGTGGCAATCAAAACAATCCTATGTTATAGCCAAAATTTATTACGGAAATATAACCGGATCTTGCAGGTAATTATCCCAGAACTACAAGCTATTAAAACGCTTCGATAAGGCGGTTGATAAAACCGACCTTAACCATATATTAGAGGGCAAACAACGAAGATCTAACCTCGGATACGCAACTGGAAGATATCAACCGGTGTTTACATTGCCGTCGCAGGAATGTCGAGGGCTGCAGCAACCAAAACAAACCACGAGAACAATTAATAGTATGCCCATTATTATACAAGATTTCCTTATTTAATATCTATAACATTTTAGGGAGATATTTACGATAGAAAAACATCAATCGGACGAAACATGTGTGTGTGTATAGGAGTACGTATGAATACAAGCGACAGTGAATGTAACAAAGCCTGACTGTTGTCTCGAAGAATTTAGTGCAACATCAACTACAAATAATTCCATAAATGCCACATATTAAATGCACTTCGTAGAGTACGGAAGATATAATTAAGCAGGTGTTGACAAAGCTTAAACAAAGCATATAAAAGTAACTGCTAATGCAAATAACCGAGTCTACAGGTAGGTTAGAATAAGCCAAAAATAAGGTAGGTAGTTTATAACAGAATTCCCCACTCGTAAAGAGTGTATTTAACCGAAACTACACTAGACACATCTGTCAGTGCCATATTACATAGCTCAAAATTCCGAAAGCAAATAATTAGGTATAGGACACGCTCAGATAAACAACTAAAGGTCTTTTCCATACAGTATACCGAAAGATGTACAAGGTGTACTCGATTAGTCTCGCGCTCTAGTCAATTCCTTAAGAATTTCAATAACAACACATAACCTTACGAAACCCACATACAAAATGAAATTTAGGGCATAACAAACTCTCCAACTTTCCTCGGTTGCTATATTTTGTCAAAACAAATAAGACAACAACCTTCAAACCAACTTCCTCGAAATTGTTATTGTCCACTTATAAGGTTTGGAAAGAAGCATACTTGATTATTTTCCCCACATTGACTCTGTTAAAATCTACTGCTGGATGATGAATTCGTTTTTCTGCAACCCGAAACATAAACCTATTCGGATGAGGAATAATATTTTTCAAAATCTGTTTAAGTTTTTCTTCTTTTTCTAAGTATTCAAACTACTTTAAGGGGGTTGCTCTGCCACAAAATATGTTTAGCCCGACAAGGGGGCCGCGGCGAAAGAGGTTAGGTAACCGCTGCCCTAGATCACTAGATTTCACCCCGTTGGTCTACTTTTTGTAGGGATATTTAAAAAGCAAAGTTTATCAGAATCGTCCTCAAGAAGATCTGAAAGAGCGTATTAGATGAGAAATTACGCTAATAACAGTTACTGTTCTGCATAATATCGGACAAGAATTTTTATATCGTATTGATTACTGTCAAGAGAGGGATAATGTGGTGGTGTTAGTTATTAGTGTTTTATAAACTGTTGTGATAATGGAATTGAAATGTGGCATGTCATTAAGAAAGAATGTTATAACCAGTTAAACATGAAAATGTATATTCTCAAAATCGATATACCTCTTGCCGGATTTTTCCGTAAATCATCTGTGCAGTGGAAAAAGAAATCTCATGACTGATCACGATGGCGGCAAATGTTTGTCAAATTTCCTCACAAAACCTCCATGACATGACATTTTAAAACGATAACCAAAAATGCCGTTAAAAGTGTGATATCATTTAAAAAAAGTTTAACCCAGTTGGCCATCAAAATAAAATGCCAAAAGTAAATCTTTACCGTCAATTAATTACTTTTTTTACAAAATCACTTTACCCCTAGATTCATGCGTTGTTTTCGAAGCTCATTGTATATCTCCCTTAAAAACAGAAATAGTGTGCTCTTTATATCCCAGAAACAAAATGTTAAACAAAATTGTTGTTGAAAAACTATGCTACAAAATTTAATCAAGATCAGGCAAGCGGGTAGAGATAAATAAACTTTGGAATGTCCTAATGGGGCGGGGCGTCAACTTTAACGTACAGTATAGCTTATTGTATTACTTAAGGTGTAGTAAAGTATATGCCACAACCAAAGTGTTTCTAGAAAACAATTTTATAAATATATTAAATCTCTAATAGCTCTATTTCATATATTAGTATTCAGTTTACAATTTGTTGGTATATATTTTGTCCGTAGAAATGACATCGAAGGTAAATATAAAATGAAATTGATTTAAACTGAATGCCATTTGGACATGGTTTAAAGGGAGAGCACATAATGAATTATTGAATAATAAGCATATAAGAAACAAACACTGATTCACAAAATTCATGATTTTTCCAAATTTTCATTGAAAAAAAAAATATAAATATATAATATTCTGGCTGGTTTTGATTTCCGAATACATGAAACATGCAATCTATGTTTGTAAAAGACAAGTTTGCAGAGAATATCAACCAAGATAGGAATTAGTGCTCTTCTGTTTGGAGAATCCTCAACGAGCAGCAACTTGTGCGGGTTTTAAATAGACCTGATTATCAAACATCTTTAGTTTCTTGACACTATTGTTTAATTAGGCTTGTCAACATACATAGTAGAGCATAGTCAGTATACGAGGGATGCCTCTTAAATTTTGTATATAGAGCCAGAATAAAAGAATAGGTAGCTTCTAATGATTTTATTCTCCACGATAATTAATGCACTCTTGTATTTGCTCGAACCAACTTTGGAAGCAGTTATTCCTCTTGTTTGTTGGAACAGTCAAAATTGCGTTTTTGAAGGCACCGACAGCTCCTTATGACGACTGGAATCTTTGACCACGCGGTCCATACCTGATTTTCGGAAAGGTAAAGAAATCATTGGGACTGTATGGAGAACGGTCTGACAATTCGACGTCTAGTTGCGTTAAAAATTAAAATGTCGTTTTTTGGGGTTGGTTTTTAGTAACTCAGCGATTACTTGCGGCAAACAAATGGTTGTATACCAGTCGGCACTAAGAGTTCTTTGATCTTGTAGAGGAATTGTTTATACGTGACCTGCTTTGGAAGCAAATATCGCGACCATCTTTTAGGAGACACTTCGAGAACGGTTGCCTTTTGTCGGCTCTTCTTCTCCTTGGAACATCCAAATAGACGATTGGCGTTTATTTTCTGGCTCGTATGAGATGATCCAAGATTCATCATAACTGACGATGTTGTACACGTTTTTAGAGTTTTCTGAGATGAAGCGTTTTAAGGTTTTTTGACAAAATAATTTTTCATTCAATTCTTCATGCAATATTTTTTGAATTAAGGTATTTGAAATCTTCAATGATGCCTCAATCTTCCTATATGTCATATGTCGACTTTGTTGATGTGCTTGCGCAGAGCATCGACGCTTTTCTGAGTGACTGCCGTTTTTTGTGTACCTGCCCTTAGATTGTCGCTGACACTAATCCGTCCAAGTTTGAGTTATCCATACCAATGAGAAATTGTTGACTGATATGGTGCTTCATTGCCGAAAACAAAAACCATCTCGACGAGGCATTCTTGTTGAGAAAATTGCCTTAGAAAATTACAAAAAATTATTGCGTTATAATTTTCACGGTTTAATTCCATTTTTTGGAAACTTTGACAGTTCGATGTAAGAACAACACTGCACATATCTCACTAAAACTTTGAATTTAGGTTGAATAAAGATGGAGGTTAATTTTTAGTACTGACATTTGATTAATGTCGCCCTCTATGTCCCAGTATGGAAAACATGCCTCGTATGTACACAAACTGTACGCCAGACTTCAAATATGCATAAATTTATGCCTTTTTGCTATTATTACCATTAACAAGCTGTATGAAACGTAGATAAATATGTCTAGAAAAGAAGATTTAGCGAACCTGTGATAACATGATAGGAAGATATGATTGTTCCAGAGCAGACAAGACTTTTATCTGAAGTATAGATGCCAACTCTCCACGGATGGCTATGGCTTGGTCCAGGTATTCCACAACCTGAAATAGTATATAAATTAGTACTTTATTGTGGTCAACACAGTTAGAAAATTGTTAGCTAATGGAATATTTTAAAAATAATGTAGTTTATACTTCGTATTTTAACAGAAGGTATAAATCAAAATTCAGCTCCATATTTCAAGAAACCCAAATCTAAATTTCATGTCTGATGTCTATATATTTAAACTGTGATTTGACAGTTCATTATATGTTTGTTAGGTTATTTTAAATATAAACTCTTTTTCTTCCCTGTAAATATAGATTAAGTATATATATTTATTCTATATTTTTTTGTAATGATTTAAATATCATTCGACCAACGTCAATTGTTATTTGCTAATTTGGCACTGCACGAGTGTGCGGAAGGATGGCGTTTTTACAGAAATTCACTGTTCTATTATTCTAAATGTAGTTGAGTCTCAGTCATATTTTTTTTGTGAAACATTCCTATGTGTAAAAAGAACATTTTGTAAAATTTTCACTTATTTTCATTCAGTCCCTTTTACTTTCTTATAAGTAGTATAAGGAAGTATTGTGATGACGAAAATTTTCGACCTCGAGATTTTTGCAGATGTCCACGTTTTGAAGTCCCCTGATACCGAAAAAGTGGTTTTTAAAAAATGTATGTCTGTCTGTCTGTGTGTCTGTCTGTCTGTCTGTCTGTGTGTCTGTGACCACGATAGCGGTCAAACCGCTATAGCTATCAATTCCAAATTTTGTATTTACGTTTATAATCTCCCTCTTGAGAAGAAGTAGTAGTTTACTTCAGTGAAAAAATCGAATTTTGCCAATATTTCGTCAACTACTAAGTTTAAACAACTTTATAAAGAATTCATATGTACTTAAAATTATGGTTGAGACAACTTCTCTTAAAAGAGTTTTTCGAAATTCCAACCGAAAATCTTTTACTCTTATCGAAAATCAGTTTTTTGCGAATATCTCGCAAGTTATGCCTTTTAGACAAGTACATTACGAGTATAAAAGTATTTAAAACATAATTTTCAATATCTTTTGTATAAAAAAAATTCAAAATTCAGACCGGAAGTACCACTTTTACTCTTATCGAATAGCGACTTTTTGCAAATATGTCGTAAGTTATGCATTCTATATACAGGGTGAGTTTTTTTTCATTATTTGTATGGAGATCTCGAAAACCATAAGAGATACGGCTTAGGTTAAATGGAGAAAGATTTGCATCTTTATAAGCCTCTTACAGATAGGTTTTTGTCCATTTAAGAAAATGCATGATTTACTAGATATTTGCAAAAAATAGAAATTCTCCAAAACCTTTTCAGTGCTATAACTCTTCTATTCTTAAAGTTAGAAAAAACATTTTTGAATATTGTTTTTAAGAAATTCAATTTCAAACAACGACAACTTCTTAAATTTTTAATTTTGCTTAGCATTTTTGAGTTAGCAATCAAAGTCTAATTTTTTTAAATGGAAACTATAGTTGGCTATAGCATATTCTGGTAGTGCATTTTTTCTGCTTGCAATGATGTAAGGGTTGTAGCACTTATTTTAATAAATAACTGCACAATACACTATTATTATGTTTAAGAAAAATCATGTCTTGCCATGGAAAAGGAAAGAAACTTATAATATACAATGTAATACAAGAAACAATAAAAACGCTAAACGAATTAATTATTAACAACACGTAACACGCTAAATTTACATTAAGTGTTCGAAATGCCCACCATTATTATCGACGCACATACGGCACCTTTTCAACACTGAGTTAATAGCTCTCCTATTTTTGCGCCCATCTAAGCTATCAAATACATTAATAACAGATTCCAATAGCTCCTCTTGGGTTGCATATGATCGCACATATACAAGATCTTTTATTGCTCCAAAGACGAAGAAATCTACGGTGAAAGATCTGGGGAACGTGCAGGCCATAAAACAGGACAATTTCTGCCGATCCACGAGTTTGGAAATAATTCATCTAAATATCTTTTAACCTGTGCCTGATAGTGAGGCGGGGCACCGTCATGTTGAAACCACCGTAGATTTGTACGGGTCTGTAAATTTAATTCATCTTGGATATTGTCGAAATCTTCCCTAAGAAATTGCAAATATCGATTTCCGGTTAAAGCTTCATTAAAAATAAATGGTCCAACAAGTTGCGAACCAATAACACCACACCATAAATTGAAGCCAAACCTAATCTGGGGTCGCCTTTCTTCTAAACGGTGAGGATTTATTTGCGCCCACATGTGTTCATTATGGCGATTGAGCATGCCGCAGTTTGTAAAACGTGTTTCGTCGGTCCATAAGATCTGCGTCGGAAAGTTGTTATTTTCATGGCACATATTTACGAACCAATCACAAAAATGTAATCGTCTTTCATCGTCTCCAGGGTGTAGAGTTTGACCAATTAATTTTTTATAAGGATGGTACTTATGTTTTGATAAAATTCTCACTACTGTGCGTTGTGAGGTAGCAGCGCCTTGTGCAATTTCCCGCGTTGATGTTGATGGATTCTGATTAACAGCAGCTAAAACATTTATCTGCGTGTTTTCACCTATATTACCCTTATTTCTAGGTTTAACAAAACTTCCATACTCCTTTAAATTATTGTATAAATTCTTGAAGGTGTCTAACGATGGTTGAGCGTTCGGCGGCTTCTTTACTATTTTTGTTACAAATAATGTAACATTCGATCATATCAAGTTTCTCAAGATTTGTGTACACCATAACTAACGTTGTAAAGCAACTAAATAACTACAAAACCAACTATAGTCACCCTAATGAACGAACTGTCAATGATGAAGTAAACATAATGCTTCAATTTTCATTATCGCGTTTTCCATGGCAAGACATGATTTTTGTTAAACATAATAATAGTGTATTGTGCTGTTATTTATTAAAATAAGTTCTACAACCCTTACATCATTGCAAGCAGAAAAAAATGCACTATTAGAATATGTCATGGTTTCCATTTAAAAAAATTAGACTTTGCTTGCTAACTCAAAAATGCTAAGCAAAATTAAAAATTTAAGAAGATGTTGTTTGAAATTAAATTTCTTAAATTCCAAATTTTTTTTTCTAACCTTAAGAATAGAAGAGCACTTAAAAGGTTTTGGAGAATTTCTATTTTTTGCAAATATCTAGTAAACCATGCATTTTCTTAAATTAACAAAAACGTATCTGGATGAGGCTTATAAAGATGCAAATCTTTCTCCATTTAACCTAATGCGTATCTCTTATGGTTTTCGAGATCCCCATACAAATAATGGAAAAAAACTCACCCTGTATATTTATCAAGAGTACAAAAGTATTTAGAGCTAGATATGCAATATTTTTTGTATACATGAAATTTCAAAATTAGGACCGGAAGTAGCACTTTTACTCTTAGCGAGTAGCACTTTTTTGATAATATCTTGCAAAGTATGCATTCTATAGCGATTTATTAAGAGAATGAAAGTAATTAGAATAGGATTTTGAATAAGTTTTGTATAAAAAAATTCTTAAAATTGTATAGTTTGAAACGCTCATACTTATAAGGAAGTCGAGTGGTGGTCACACCTCATTTTTATATATTGGCCTGAGGACTAAAACTTATACTGCAGGTAATTATGTAAGTATTCAACACAGAAATAACATATTATTAGTGAATCTCTCTTCCATCATAAAAATTTACGGTATTAAACAGTAACGATTGGTACATTTTTTCGGAGTCTTTACAGAAAGAGTTTGACTGACTCTCTTAAATACGCATTAATTGAATTATTTTCAATTTCTTTTTAATTTTAGTTGCACGATCCCGCATCGTGGCGAAGTCTGTCGTCGAACAGATATTAACGCTAGTAGATGCCTGATCTTCATTTATTTTAGAATACAATTAGTTAAATGCTTTAATTGCGTGTTTTGGTTTTTGGTGTTCTCTAAATATAATTCTTCCCTTGAGCCTTGTATTTTGTAAATGCTTGGTACATTTTGAGTGTTCGTTTCATATTAGAATTGTTGTGCTTCTTGTTGGTTCCGTTGGCGCTGCTTGGCCCACGTGCTTGTGCGAGATTTTCTAGAAAAATCGTTCTTCTTTTGCCGTCATCTATCGATCTATTAAGTCGCAGAAGTAACTCAAACCGTCCTAAATTTTATTGCAATTTGTGGTATAATTGAACTACCGTATACGCTTAATACAGCGGATTAAAGGCAATAAAATAATTTTATATAGTGTATTTCTTGAGTATTAAGGTCCGGTTATGGTCGGTAAAAATTTCAATAGGTATGAAATTAGCTAGAATTCGAAATGCAATATAGATGTCGCTAAATGTACGGATTACACTAAAATTAAAATTTAGTTCGTTGCCATGGGGTTGCAGGCGTAGCAGGGTCGAAAGTAGAAAGTAAAGCAAACGATTTATTCACTGAATTGTAGAACGAACTAGATCGCGCAGGTAACGATATAAATGAATATCGGTCTTCTAAAGTAAGAAAGTACGCTGCAAATCGTGTATTTCTCTTTCCGTCTTACACATCTTGTAAATGGATATAAAGCACAGGTATGCGCTAAAGGAGTAATATAAGTGTGTAAACTGTATTTATTCGGTCAGAAGAGAGATTTAAAATATATAGAAAATGCGATCGAATAATGTAAATTTCTTCAAGACTCTATAATATATTTAAAAAATGTTTTTTTCTGATGGGCACATATGCATAAAAAAATAAATTGTGCTACTTTTGAAATAAAGAATTAAAAAAAATTATACGAATGAGCCTTTCAAATTATACAAAATTGTTTCAAATAGTTTATTTCATAGAAAAATAAACCAAATTTAAAGAATTTTTTATATAAAAATTATTCAAAATCCTATTTTAAGTATACTTCTATTCTCTTAATAAATCTTTATAGAATGCATAATTTCCGTGATATTCAAAAGAAAATGCAACTCGATAAGAGTAAAAGTGTTACTTCCGATCCGAATTTTGAAAATTCATTTATTCAAAAAATATTCCAAATCTAGCTCTAAATACCTTTGTATTGTTGATAAATATATATAGAATGCATAATTTACGACACATTTGCAAAAAGTCGCTATTAGATAAGAGTAAAAGTTTTACTTCCGGTCTAAATTTTGAATTTTTTAGATACAAAAAATGAAAATTAAGTTCTAAATACTTTTATACTCGAAACGTACCTGTCTTAAAGCATAATTTGCGAATTATTGGCAAAAAAGTGATTTTCGATGACAGCAAAATTGTTTATAAATTTGTTTAAACTTAGGTGTTGACAAAATATTGGCAAAATTCGATTTTTTCACTGAAGTAAACTACTACTTCCGGTATGCTGATTTTACTGAAAACCTAATCAGATTTCAAGAGGGAGATTATACTCGTAAATACAAAATCTAGAATTGATAGCTATAGTGGTTTAACCGCTATCGTGGTCACACACATAGAGAGAGGGGGAAGGGGAGGGGGGAGAGGGAGAGAGAGAGAGAGAGAGAGAGTGATGGAGACTGAGAGAGAGAGAGAGAGAAGAGGAGAGAGAGACTTTTTTTAAAACCACGGTATCAGAGGACCTCAAAACGTGGACATCTGTAAAAATCTCGAGGTCGATAATTTTCATCACAATACATCCTTATACTACGTATAATAAAGTAATAAAATACACCTATCTATTCTTTACCTCATAAACATATTTTGCGTAAAAACTGGTTTTTAAAAAATGTCTCTCTCTCACTCTCTCTCTCTCTCTCGCTCTCTTTCTCTCTCTCTCTCTCGCTCTCTTTCTCTCTCTCTCTCTCTTCTCTCTCTCTCTCTCTCCCTCTCTCTCTCTCTCTCTCTATATGTGTGTGTGTGTGTGTGTGTGTGTGTGTGTGTGTGTGTGTGTGTGTGTGTGTGTGTGTGTGTGTGTGTGTGTGTGTGTGTGTGTGTGTGTGTGTGTGTGTGTGTGTGTGTGTGTGCGTGAGTGTCAGTGTGCATGTGACCACGAAAATTTATAAAGAATTCATATGTACTCAAAATGAAATTTGAGAATAATTTTATTATAAAAGTTTTTTGAAATTCCTACCGGAAGTGCTTCTTTTACTCTTATCGATAATCAGTTTTGCCAATATTTTACAAGTCATGTTTTTTAGACAGACACGTTACGAGTATAAAAGTATTTGCAACACAATTTTCAATATCTTTTGTATAAAAAAAAATTCAAAATTCGGACCGGCAGTAACACTTACTCTTAGCGAGTAGCACTTTTAAATATCTCGCAAAGTATGCATTCTACAGAGATTTATTAAGAGAATAGAAGTACTGAAAATAGGATATTGAATAATTTTTATATACAAAAATCTTAAAATTTGGCATATTTTTATAAAAAAAATAAAACAATTTAGAACAATTTTCTATAATTTGAAATGCCCATACGTATAAGAAAGTCGTGTGGCGGTCACACCTCATTTTTTTACTACTGAACTGTACTGAAATTGACAATAGAAGTTAACTGAATTGACAAAATCTCTTGCTGTTGTTGGCGCTTACGATATGCAACATAATTTATTACAAAAATGTAAGCAATGTATACTAAATAATGTGGCAAATTATTCATGATGCAACAAATAGCTATCTATATATCCTAATTTACATTTTATATTTACTAAGGACTCGCTAAACGCTTGCAAGTTGAAGATTTATGGGAAACGTTCGTATTTATGGCCTAATACTAATTTTAATATCAGTTAGATGCGACTCGAAAAATAATAAATATTTGTACACAAACTAATAAATTGTGCTACCCCTCAAAAGTATCAACTGTATTTGTAATATTTTAATAAGGAATAGCTTTCCTTCTCCTTCCCACATTATTTTCTATTTCAAGGCCAACTGTATCTGCTATCCCGCAGCGAAAGCTGATACAATTGGCCTTTTCTATTTTATCTTGTGGTGCTATCTATGAAATAATGTACAAACTTTCAGCCAGCATGTTTTACAGAACACCTATGTTTTTATCATATGTATTTCATGCTTTTTAGGAAAATAAAAGCATATTTTTTTTCTATTTGCACCAGTGGCCGCTGCTGCAGGGAGGGCAACGGGGCACTGCCCCCCCCCCCCCCGTGACAAATTTCTTTTAACAGATAAATTAATTATAAATACCTAATTTGTATGTAATTTTTATGATTTGTTTGATAACAAATAATATGTTTTCGGAAGTAAGAGTCCGTCTTTCAGCGCGTTTAAAAATCGCAGTCTGACACTCACGCGACTGCCCCGTTTGTATTAAGAAATCGAGCGATGAACCTGGCGCGGATAGCGTGCGTATATATGTAGGCGGCGGGGCACTACTCTATGGTGCCGGGCCCGGGTGGCGGTCCAGTATGTAATATACAGCGGTGAGTGTATGTTGTAATTTCTATCGGTGCAAATGCAACTTTGAATTGCGTTAGTAACATTAAGACAGAATTAAAAAATCTAGGTCTCCCTAGACCAGATTTATTGATTAAACTGGAAGATCACAATTTGAAAAATAATAAAACCGTGACGAGAAAATTCATCAGAACCTCTTACAGTTTATCAGACTGGTTGTTGGGTGTAATGTGCAAAATGCTTTTTTCTATTTCGGTGCTATAAAGTTCACTTTACGACATCCGTTTTGGTTGCAAAAGTATTTCTTTGTCGCACGGTAATTTTGTTGTTTTGACGTTGGTAACCAAAAAAAAAATGGAACCAAATTATATTTAAATGTCAAAATGTAAGCCTTTAATGTAACAAACATGTGCAATAGAAGTTATACAAAGAATAAGAAGCACACATGCTAACATTTTATTTACTAATTAACAATATAAATTGTTAAGCAGAGTTGAATGATAAGTTTTCTGATGCTACTATTGTAATTTACTTCCAAGGTAGAATAGTACAACTGTTATAAAAGTTTGTTTTTGATAATATGTCGAGACTATGATGGCGAAAGATTTTGTAAATTGTCTTCTGCTATTTTGCGAATCTCTGGGGGCGTGCAATTATTTATTTCGTCCTTTTTGTTGATAATTTGAAATAATTTATTGCATAAATCAGCCTGAATTTTAATGATAATTACATATTACACCGCCTATATTCAAATATTTAAAATGTTCACGAAATTGGCCGAAGACAAGGCAAAGCCTTCATCGACATTCCGAAGACGTCCGAATACAAACGAAGTTGGCCGAAGACAAGGCAAGGCCTTCATCGATATTCCGAAGACGTCCGAACACATACGAAGTTTTCCGAAGCCAAGGCAAGGGCTTCACCGGCATTCCGAAGACGTCCGAATATAAACGAAGTCAAAGCAAGGCCACTACTGACATTCCGTAGACGTCCGAATATAAACGAAGTTGGCCGAAGACAAGGCAAGGCCTTCACCGACATTCCGAAGACGTCCGAACCCATAAGAAGTTGGCCGAAGACAAGGCAAGGCCTTCACCGACATTCCGAAGACGTCCGAACCCATATGAAGTTGGCCGAAGTCAAAGCAAAGCCACCACTGACATTCCGAAGACGTACGAAGTTACAGTTTCCATAGACGTTTTAATCATAATTACATAAACACCGCATATATTCAAATATTTAAAATAGAAAAAATCAAGTGAACGGTGTTTTTCTACTTTGAAGAGAATAAGCCTTAGCAATATGTTCCATTGAAAAACAATTACTGACATCAACACCAAACTTCAATGAATGAGTTATTAATTATTTTGCTGATAGTAAGGAACGGCGGATGGATTTTATTTTCAAACAAGTTAATTAAATAGCATAAATATTGAGTTTATTTTTTGTATGTACTTAATTTTTGATATTAAACACTCAGACCGGTGCCCTCCCGTCCCAAAAAATCACGGGCCGCTACTAATTTGCACAATCTTTTCGCATAACATGCGTACTTTATCCTAATGGCATTCTTATGCCCTTGGTTATATTTCTTTATTTTTAGAATTACTCAATTACAATTTATAACAATTAATTTCTTTAGACTAATCACTACTTAATTATAAATTATTCTACTTTTTAAATTTTATTATTCATATTTTTATTTTTACAAAAAGCATGAAATAAGGTTTTGTTACAAAATGGACTCTGTCGGTAATATTATAACTGGGTCCTAACTGATCTTTCTTTGTTAGACGTGTAACTGGGTTGTTCTGGTGAGTCTCGTAATTTTCTATTAATTGAATTATCCTTAACGGTTGCTGTTTACTTGTTCCTTTTTAGCGGCTAGTTACATGTGACATTTCCACATTTTTGGTCGAACATGGAAATTGCACGTGGTCGCCATTTGGTCTTGTTGTCGTATTAGAGTGAAACTGTATTTTAATTATCGAAGCATCGTTATCCTCCTTGTTCTGAGGCCTGGAATTCCTTTGACATAACTGGAATGGTTAAGTAGTTGATTTTTGAGTTTGTTGGGTTAAGTGGAGTACTAGTGCTACTGTGAGGATCCGTTTCACAACATGGCTGATAGTTAAGTGTCTTATGTTTTATGTTTTTTTTGTACCGATTTGACTAATTTGAGTTTATTTAAACCTTAATTTTGACCTTAATATTTCTGGAATTTAGTTCCTAAGTTTAGTTAAAATATCAAGTAATTCTTGTTAACTCTACCCGAGCCATTTTGTGTGGTCGAAGGGCTTGCGTGAGGTTGAGCCTTTTGTGTAATTTTAATAAACAATTAAGCAAAAGAACGCTTTTCTAATTTTGTGTATTTAGTAAATTTTAAGTATTGTTAGAATTTTGCCAGTTCACCTTAAATTTATCCGTCAGTTACGAGGATTATTTTGAACTTTTGTTTGATTTGCTCGTTAATATTTGAATTGTGGCCCCTCAGCCAAATTTAATTAATTTAACATATTTTAAATTTCAGGCCTCGTAAATTTTTCGGTGATTTTGACTTAACGATATAATTTCTTTCTTGTATACAGGCTGAACCTGAATAGTATATATGTAAATCTGATGTAGAGTCAAGATCTTCCTTAGCTTAAATTAATTCATGCTTTTTTTTAAATCTATATAATAATATATTTTATTCTTATACAGGCTGACCGAATATCACGGTCATTATATGTGAACATTGCATTATTTAATTTTCCTCAATTTTAAATTTACATTTGCTACACCTCTTAATTTTGAATTTGTTTTTTTTAATCTTACATTCATATGTTTTTTTTAAATAATTGTTCTATTGAATAAATTTGTTGTGTTTGGAAATTGCTGGGTTTTGTCTTATCTTCTACTACCTTTGTATTTTTAACTAATTTTCCTCTGGATTAAAAATCTTTTGGGGTGGGGTACATTACATAATAGGGGTGGCGTCCGGAATTCATCCGGCTGCGATTTTATGTAGACCAACGGCCATCGCGACTGAGCAGAGGCAGTGCCCCTCTCCATCTTTGTCAGCTGTACCGAGGGAAGTAAAAGGTAAGGCATTCCTGAAGGTGGAAGCATAAACCTTCCGAAGCTTTGGTGCTATATTTTGCGCGTTGCCATTATTTTAGCTTAGCCAAACATTGAAACATTGTACATTGCTGATAGTATCGAACACGGATGAATATATTTTAGTTTCCATCGACGTAATTTTTCCTGCGCCCTTCTGAATTTAATGGTGTAAATTCTTGAGTGGGTAGCAAGTAACAACTCCACGAAACCCATTAAGAATAAGACATTACAATTTAACTCTGTAAAATGTAAAAAGGTTTATATACGGTGGACAGGAAGGACTTTTGAAGCCAAAACATAAAGAAGCATGAAAGAAGATGCATGAATAAATAAACAGAATCTACCGTTTTAACCACTATTATTGTTAAAGATTTGTAGATATTTTATACAATTCATTACGCTTATCGTGAAGCACCATAAAATTAAATATTGATAATGTAGTGTTTAGTATGAACCTCTTTCTGGATAAAATACATCATTCAAGAAACTAATGTATGTACTTCCGGACACATTTTTGAATGTATTCAATGTCTTTTATATGCACTGGGTATAATGAATACCAGTGCATATAAAAAAAACAGCGGTCTATACCCACTCTTGACCTTATGATTGTATAATACAAATTTTTCAGACAATTCATGTTTTTAAAACGTTACTGTTACGGTATATACATTCATATGTTCTATCTGTGACGAAAATGTGGGTAATAAAATTTACGAGGGGAGTTTCTTATGTTCTACCTATTATCTACCTATGAAAACAATGTGCAATCGCGACAATTATATTACATGATGTTTCTGTGACATTTTATAGTGTCATCTCGAAGTTTGGTTCGAATTGCTTAACATTTGTGACTTTTACATTTGTTTAAAGAAGAGAAAATGGGTGAATTGAAAATTGCACACAGAAGTGCCATGTAATTTTTAATAAAAGAAATAAAAATATAGAAAACAAATGTTTTTAAAATGTTGATCGAAGGAACTGTGCATAAACATTGATCTTGTAATATTTCATTAATGGATATAGTCTCGACAGAAAAATACTATTGACAACATGAAATACAGATAGGCTTATGTTTGTCTTTAATCAACTGAACGACAAAGTCAATATCACAGACACCAAGCGGGACTTTCTCCAAGTAAGTCGACTATAACGCGAAATTCAATTTCGTGTTGTCTGATGTACCCATAGACAAACTTTTAAAATCAGAGCTTTGATAATATTTAGTAATAATGTTGCTTACTACTTTGTTCTCATTATTACCAATTCCGGGATTAGTAAATATGCATCTATAATAAAAATTGTATCATTAGAAAAAAGATATGATCATAATCACTTTACATAGTAAGTAATATTAATTACAAAGTATATCAAAAGGAAAAGTGTGTATATGAATTATCTGATAATTATAATTTACTTCAATATTGTACACAATAATAAAGGTCCATCAAGTACACAAATCTTTAATTAAAAATTAAGAAAATAAACAACTATAACTTAAATTCGCAAAGAACATTGTCAACTGTCAACAAAAAAATTAGTATTATAATATAATAATAGTTACTATACTGTAACGGTTGTACCTTCCTGGTGGATAATAATTCCGTGACAATCGAGTTTGGTGTCATTGCGTACGTCGTCTTGATATTTAATGTGTCATTCACTTATAGTATTCCCAGTGAATATATAATGTAAATATTATACACAGAGTGTACAACAACAAGAAGTGAATTAAAATTTGCTCGGGAGTAAACAGTTTCTTTTATATTACTTAGTATATTTTCATATTTATGTTTAGATAAAATAATCTGTTCTTTTACTTTCATGTTATAGGCGGGGATGAATTACATACCAACCTTTATACCCTTTCGTTACTAATACGTAAATGATTTGGTTATAAGTAATATTGTTTTTTTCTCGTTATTGTATACTTAGTTCATGAGTTATGGAAACTATTTTTGCTGTTGTCCTATATATAATTAGAAATATATCTGTTGGGTATTAAAGATATATTATTATTATTATTACTATTTTATTTCAATGTCGGAAAAGACAAGACATGAAATTTAAAAACTAATAGCTACATTTATGGAACAGTATGATGAAAATTCAAACGATAGCACTCTATATACTGTCTAGCGACCCTCTTAAAATAAAAATAAAATTATTACTCGCAATAAATAAATAAATAAGTTTATATTTAAAGATTTTATTTTTCTGGATTGTCTTCGTAGAATTATATCTTCGTCAAGAAAAAAGGCAGCAACTTCCAGTTTTCATCATTCTCTTCAGTTTTTTATGTACTTCAATATTGCGATATTAAAAATATATCGTTCCATTTAAAATTTTAAAGAAAAAACAAGTAATATACATAAATTGAGAAAAGCGCCCCCTGTTTTTTTTTTGACAACCACCCGATTTCGTACTACATACCCTTCAATTCTTTCTGAAATTCTCTATCTAATGAGTCTAGAAACATTAAAATTCGTTGAGGCAAACCGAAATAACACCTACTTTTGTACGCAGACATGCCCCCCTCCAACCTCCCCTTCGTACAGGAGCCAGATCAAAAAGATTCAATTGAAAATTGTATAAAAACGTCTGAAAATGTTGATAGTACAAATTTTAACCTATCTTAATTTTGAGTTTAATGAAAAATTAACGAATTTTTAATTCATCTTGAGTATTGCGCCCCCTTGCGATCATTCTGGAAACTTAAAAATATTTTCGTTGAAATTCCCGTAGTTCGTTTTACTATCAAGATTTTTTCCGCCATGTTGTACGATAAATAGTTGCCGAGATATGGCCGGTGGTCGAGCTTAAACGGACACCCGGTATATACTCCATTGTATGCCAGTAGATATTAAGAATGTATATACGTATTTGTCTTTTCTAATGCAGGAAATAATATATTGAAGTTCCCTAATAACATTTCAGAAAAATGGGTCCAAAAAAATACGGCAATAATTACATTTTGAGAAATTAATGGTAGATACGTATATGTTTTACATGAACAATAAGTTATTGGCAAAATTACATCATGTACAAATCTGTACTTTACAATGGTAATTCTTTTTGTTGCCGCCATTTATTCCAAGTGCTCCACAGAAACGACAAACCCAAGTTTATTATCGGTATCTAATAAAGTAGATAGCAAACAATTTCTTATATCAGGAAAATTGTAAATAACTATAAACTTTACCAAACAAAAATATTCTCGTTTATATAAAGTTTTCCAGACGATCAACCAGACACTTTTTTTTTAGGTTTTTTTTTAAATAGAACGCTACGATTTTTCTCACATTTTATGATTGACCTTTAAAAGCTGATTAAAAAACATATTTATATTAGCTAATATTCAACTATTTCTGAAATATAATGATTATTAATGATATTTCAATAATAATTTAATGCTGTGTAAAAAAAACCCAGTCGGGATTGTTTTGTCACTTTGATAGTAAAAAAGACTTACTTTAACTTTAAATCGGCAAAAAAGTTATTTTCCTTTAGTTGACCTGGCAATAGTTTATTTTCGTGTTATGTCATAAAATTAAAATAAAATGTCAAACTTGACACACAGTAAGCTGTAAACTGTGTTTTTAATAGCTGTCTTTTTGAATAATATAATTACTATGCAATAAATGTTTCAATAATTGTTTACACATTTAGTAAATTATCTTACGGAATTATATTCGAGCTTACTTTTTATTTCTGGATAAATGTTTCATTTTCAAACTCAAATTTAGTTGCTAAATGGTAATTGACTCAACGAATTACCTTCTCCATAAAATTTGTTTTGTATATTTACCTAGCAACTAAATTTTTTGTTAAGGGGGCTTACGCAGAGGTGTCGATTAACTGCCGTGAGGTAGGAAGGAAAGGGGTGGCACCATATGCGCTAATGTAAATTCTGGACTTTACAATGTTTCGTTAAAACAATAGTACCGCTTTTATTTACGAAATATCAAAACGACATTTAAAACACATATAAACAAAGGGCACAATGCATGGTCGACCGGAATTAGTTTTTAAAATAAAGTTTCTGGAACTGTGTTATGATGTTGTAAATTTTGCCAACTTTGATAGTGAAATGTAGGAGTAAATAATTTGAATTATAAGAAAGTACTCCCAACGAAGCCTTAGTTAATCCTTTGTATTCAATTTAATACAAAAACATAATAAGAAAAACAAAAACTTCTGCTGTTTGTTTTATTTTAACGAATACTTTATATCGGCGGAATTTACTTAGCGCATATGGTGCCACCCCCTTACGCCCTACCTCACGGCAGTTAGTCGGCACCTCTGCGTAAGACTCCTTAAAAGTTGAAAATTTATATGGAAAAAGAAAGCTCTCGTGTAATTATAAGTGAAAATTGTACCTATGAAAGAACTGTTATGGGTTCAATTAGTATAACTTTACTATTCGACCACATTAATTTACTCTTTGATTTAACATTTCTACGCACATTCTTTGAATTACATACAATTCTGAACTTAAAAATTCAAAGAAAATTAATTGGAGTAATATGCGTAAGTGCTAGGGAAAAGTAATAAAATGTTACTGTTTAAAGGTACCTACCACTTTTTTGCATTTGTCGGCCATGTCGTAAAAGTTATAAAATATCATATCTGGATAAGCCAGATTACAACTTATTAATTAGAAATATGAGTTGCCATATTTTTGATTACACATATCATAGCTTAAAGTAGCTAAAAAAAAGCTGTTTAAGTATTCATTTCACAAATAAGTAATTTTCATTGAATTTTTAATAAATAAAAGTGAGCAGCTTGATAATTCACTAATTACGCATAATTGAAAATATCGCTGTAGAGTATATCAAAAAATATGATTATAACTTTAGATGAACGAAAACCGTCAGTACAAATTTAGGGTGCGATTCTCAGACGCTCTTGTAAGCTACGGTTATCGGAAGCCTACGGTACTTAGCAACGAAGTGACGTGTCGATGACGATTTTCGGAATTTTTACGGTCAGTGTCATTAGAAGCGTAAATAAAGATTTTGTAGGTTATATTTTGTATTTTTGTTCTTGTTTGCAAATATGGATACGACTTTATAGCATTATTGTTAGAAGTAGTTCACAACAGGTAGGGGTTGCCTATGTCAAATATGTGTATAGAGTGTAATATATTCGCTTTATTCCAGAAATTTTATGCGCATTTTACGAAAGCAGTTAATCGATCATATAAATCCCTAACAAGCATTTTAAGCAAAAGTTTAGGCGTTTAGAGCCCCATCCAGGTACTGGATAAACGTATTCATCAAAATAATATATAAATAGTTACATTTGAAATTCTGATACTTGTAATGAGAATTTTCTCTTCCAAATAAATGTTAATTTAAAGGTTTGTCAATATTTTGATACACAGCAACTGCGATATTTTCAATGTGTTGCATTTCATGAATTTTCAAGCTTGTCGCGTTTTAAATGTTGTAAAAGTTATATATTTGTAGATAGAAAATATTATACAGTGTGTATCAGCCAAATGGAATAAATTCGATAATAAATAAATGGGGGCGTGTTCGAAAAAGCGCTCAGACAGGTTGATTGGTATTTTTAGTTGTGCATTTTTTCAACAGAAACTGTTTATACATGATGTATCATAACAGGCCAATACCAACTTTTTTATTTTAAATGTAACACCTTGTATATTATACAATTTTTGGATTCTTAAGAAAATTGTAGACATAATTTATGTATATTTTCCTATACCTATCTTCAACGTTTCGGAAATATTAAGTGTTTTCAGATTTATTGCAAAAATTAACATGAAAGAAAGAAAATTATTTGATTACAGAAATTCGCTACAAACACTTAAAAACTAATCAGTAATCTGTTTATTTCTTGATAATGTAAAAAAACAAAAAAGAAACTTTTCCTTTAACCTGTAACGTATATAGAACAAGTAATATTGCAAAAGTAGTAGTAGATCATCACACAGGGTCTCGTTATGTAGACAAGGCCTATATACATAAACGCAAACTACTTGTTGTTACATAAACAATCCTCCACTAAATTAGGTTAAGATACTATAGTTAATATAAAAGAGTCATCTTAGGAACATTAGGCATTCAGTATTCAGTATTCATTAGGCAGTAGTCCGTAGTAAGTATTAAGTAATTAAGCATTTATACAGTGTTAGTGGTATAGTAATGTACCTAATTACTATATGTCGTTGATGTAGTTGTCCACTACGAATAAAAGTACACCACAAAGTCCATATGTGTTTGATTAAACGTCCAACCCTCTAACAAGGGATGGATGTCATAATCGATATGAAATAAACAAAAACTGTAAATACTTTTGTTTAAAACTCCCGGCCTTAGCAATTTGTTGTCTGCCTGCATGACAGTTTAGTTGTCAGTGTTATAGTCGTTTGTATTTCGTTAACTGCATATCAGAAAAATGGTTCATTTAACAGAAATGCACAAAATAACAATTCTACAGATGATTGGTTATGGAGATAACTTACAGACACAAATGGAAGTTGCTCGCTTATTTCATGAAAATTTTCCAAATATGCCGCCAATATCCCAAGGGACAATTAGTAAAATAGAAAAGCAGTTTCGCAAGCTTGGACATGTAAGACAGATAAGAAAAGCAGCTGCTAATGCAGTAAGTGATGATCACAAATTGGATATTGTACTTGATTTTAAGGAAAACCCACATACTTCTAGTCGACAAGCAACCACAATGTTAGATGTTCATTTATCGATTATTCGAACATTAGAAGAAAATAAAATGCATTCCTATAAAATCATACCAACTCAGGAGCTCATGGAAGACGATTTTCATAGGAGAACGCATTTTTCTGAATAAATGCTGACAAACAATGTGATCCAATTAGAACATGTTTTGTTTTCTGATGCGTGCACCTTTACACTTCACGGTCATGCTAATCGTCAAAATTGCCGCTATTGGTCGAGGGAAATCCCCACTGGATGAGAGAAGAACATACCCAATACCCTGTAAAAATTAATGTTTGGGCAGGAATTGTTGGAGATCATGTCATAGGTCCCTTTTTCGTTGATCGCAATTTGAATGGCGATAATTATATAGCCGCACTCCAAAATAATGTCGTGCCAACTTTGACAAACTTGTATCCTGATCCAGCAAACCCACAATTTCCAGCGGATATGATATGGTGTCAGCAAGATGCAGTACCGCCCCATTACCGAATCAATATCCGGCAGTACCTAAACCAAATATTTCCAAATCAATGGATAGGGAGCGCGATCCCCTGATCTGATGTCATTAGTCTTCTTCTTATGAGGATATGTCAAAAGCATTCTATACAAAACTAAACCCCTCGACTTAGCTAACTTAAGAAGACGAATAATGCTTGCGAATAGATCGGTCAAGCCTGAGATGTTGAGTAACATTAGAAGAAATTTTTATTGAAGATTAGAATGTTGCCAAGGCGTTCGCGGCGAGCATATTGAACATATCCTACATTGATATTAATGTTTTTTTTTGTTTATTTACATTATAAATTTTTGGGTGTGCGTAGCGAATTTCTGTAATCAAACAATTTTCTTTCTCTAATGATAGGTTAGGTATACGAAATTGTACATGAAATATGTCTAGAATTTTCTGAAGAATCCAAAAATTGAATAATAAACAATGTGTCGCATTTAAAATAAGAAAGTTGGTATTGGCCACTGTTACATGACACACCATGTATAAAAAGTTTCTGTTGAATAAAATGTACAACTAAAAATACCAATCGACGTGTCCGAGCGTTGGGTGTTAGATGTCGCTGTGATACTCTCACTGCATTTAACACGCAAAAATGACATAAGCACCTTTTTAAGTCTTGAAGCCATTGTCGACAGTCTCCACGCACACTGACGAGACCTCAAAGGTCGAAACACCGGTGTCTGTGCGTTCGATTGTCGGCAATGGCATTTAATGTATGTGTGTATCTCAAACACATGCATATATGCATATACGTTTTACGTATAAATGTATATATGTAAGTCACAGTATTTATTTACTGCTTGATATTAAATATCAAATATATATAAATGAAGCATGTAACAAACAAAAAGCTATATGGACGGTCATCAACAGGGGAACAAACAAAACTAGAAATAAAGGAAAATCAGATACAAAACTCTCTGCAAACGAAGTTAATAACTATTTTACGGGCATTGGAAAACAGATCCTAATAAGCACGGAATCACATACACAAATACAGAAATACCTAGAAAATATGAGACTAGATAATAGATGTTCGTTCTATTTTAAAACTATTACAGAAATAGAAGTATCGGAGGTAATAAGAAATGTGAAAAACAAACAAACCAGGGATGTGTATGACGTTACAACAAATATCATTAAAGAGGTAGAAATTGAAATAACACCTATTCTGACAACAGTTTTCAATAAGTGTGTCCGCGAAGGTATCTTTCCGGAACAATTGAAAGTAGGAAGAGCGGTTGCAATTCATAAAAAGGGAGATCCGAATGATTGCAGCAATTACAGGCCCATCATTATTCTGCCTGTAATTTCCAAAATTTTAGAGCGGTTGATAGTAGACCGTCTACTAGAATACTTAGAAAAAAAGAACTATATATCTAATGAACAGCATGGATACAGGAAAAACGAATCCACAGTGACTGGAATACTGGAGGTGATGGAGACAGTAATTGACGCCTACGACAATAAAGAACGATGTGAAATGACATGTTGTGACCTCAGTAAGGCTTTCGATATCGTAAATCACCAAATTCTACTACAGAAACTATACTATTATGGTATTAGAGGTACGGAACATGATCTACTTGCCTCCTATTTGAGGGGAAGATGCCAGAGAGTGGACTTAAATGGAGAAATATCAAAACCAGACCAATTCATAATAGGGTACCACAAGGATCGATATTGGGACCAATTTTATTTTTGATGTACGTTAATGATCTCTCAAAAAATATAACACCTAAACAAAGCTGTCTCTATGCTGATGATACATCCTACGTAGTAACTGGAAAGTCAATTGACGAAATTGGAAAAGAGAGCAAACGGGTAATGGAAGAAATCATACAATGGTTCCAAGATAATGAACAAAAATTAAATGAAGAGAAAACACAGCATCTCTGTTTCTCAGCAAGAAATGAACAGTCATCCCACGCCATTCGATATCTGGGGCTCACGATTGACAATAAACTCACTTGGGACATGCACATATCAGAATTAGCTAACTCGCTAACGATAGCTATATATACTATAAGAAGACTGAAGACTATTGCTACCCATGCCGCTGCAAAATCTGCCTATTTTGCGAACTTCCACAGTAGGATAAGCTACGGAATTTTGTTTTGGGGCACATCACCTGCAGCAACAAGAATCTTCTGCTTGCAAAAAAAAGCGATTAGAGCTCTTTGTAATCTGAAATACACGGATGGTTGTAAGGAACATTTCAAGCAAGAAAGAATACTGACCTTGCCTTGCCTATTTATACTTACATGTATAAAATACGTCAGAAAAAACCAAGAAAAGTATATATTGAATGGAGAGTATCATAACTACGAAACCCGCCACAGAAAAGAGTTCCAAATCCCATATCACCGCCTGCAAACGACACAACGCTACGTAGACTATTGGGGGCCCAAACTGTATAACAAAATCAAGAACCATATTGAAGAGAGGGACAAATTATTCATAAAAAAAGTGGAGGAAATTTTAAGTTATCACAGCTTTTATTCAATAGAAGAGTTCTTAAAGTGTGACTTAGAACATTCATGACTTTTAAATACATTAATGCATTATATACTCATTATTGTTTTGTTGTTATTGTTTGTTTTATTGACAGCTAACTGTGCATTTTAAATTAATTCACTGACTTTATTGTAATGGTAATTACAATGAATAAAATATTATTATTATTAGTTTTAACATCCATGTGTTTACACTATTCATTTTCTTTTGAACTATGCAAAATACAAGTAATGGCAAGACATATTTTTAAACAAATAAATTGTAGTTGGATTTAATAAGATATAATACTATACAACCGCCGTATCTCAGAAAGAGTTGTAAATCGCGTAATACACGTGATTTTTTTAAAGGTCTATCAAAAAATCCTATAAAATGTATAGCAGCAATGTATAGTAAAGCAAATATAAGTTTGTGTTATTTCCTCTGTTCTTGAACACTATGTATAAATAAAAATATTTATAAATTGTGCAGCTCATAATTATCGAAAATTTTTGTATTAAAAAAAACATTTCGCTATCTACATTAGTAGAAACTAATAATGGACAGTATACAATAGCTGCTATGGCAGTCTTTTTCTATTTAGTTTATATTTTCCCGAAAAGTTCTTGAAATTCTACTTGTATTCGTATACGTCTAATACGAAAAGAAAAAGGTTGTGTCCTTGAAGGTATATGTATTTATATCAACATCAGTCAGACAGTGTGTAACGGTACGGCATAAATTAATGATTTTATAAATTTTAAATACGAATATGAATTATATTTTAAAGTTATTTATTAGAAACCAAATAATATATTTCTTTGAACTGTTTATCCTAAATGTATATCTAGGTTAAGCACTAGTTAGATAAGCAAATGTTTATATTAATTATAAGACTTGTGGCACCAAAGTGTTTATGTCAATGCCGAAGTTCTGTTATCGCTGACTTTGTGTATATGTCGCCAGTGCATGATGAAATGTATGTGAAAGAAGTGATAAGCATAAGCGTTCTAGAAAAAAGGGGAACCCCGAGACTTGACCGAAAAAAGTGGACAACTAGACTTTAAGTAAAAAAGTCGACGGAGGGCCTTCGAAGAGATCGGTCACCGGCTTTTAAGTAGACCGTTAAAGTAAAAGTAATAAGATCCTCTAATTAAAAAGTAAGTCGACCCATATATAGCGGTCGATAATGTATTAAATTGTTGTTAGAATCATGAAAGTAAATAAATAGGTTCTTTATTTACATAAAGATCGACCGCCAACTAAGTGTAAAGGTGTAAAGTTTTACATATCTCCCTAGAAAAAGTCATTGTTGTGCAATTAGCGTTTAACGAAGTTACAGGCGTCTCTACCGTCGAAGGAGCACTCCCGCTAAGCACCCTGGCAACAGGAAGATTCTCTTCAACAGAAGAAAGAGAAGAATATATGAATGGTATTTAGAAACTGTTATTACGTGAGTGCTAGATAAACTTAAATATTAAAATGTGTCTTAACGTAGAGACATAATAATTAATATAATAATCTGAGAATGATAAACATTTAATAAATTGTCTTAGATACAATAATATGTCAGTATTTGTAAATTGTTTGCCAATGTTGTTTTAACAAAATATAATTTGCGTTGTAGGTATGTAGTGGCAATTGACATGGTTTGTTTTCCTATTGCTCACGTTGATAGTATGAATATAAATACTGTACGGCGGTAGAAATCAAACAATCACATATATTAATTCGTAGAAGTGATAAGACTAATAAATCACAACAAATATTTCAATATTTAAAGCGACATGAAATTATTTTATTAATCTATTTGTTCTAATTAAAATTGATGTTATTTTGTGTATGCTTTTTCATGTGTTTGTATTAATACATGAAAGAATCTTGGTTTCTAACACAAATACTATTTAAATTAAATCTTTGTTTTATTTAATGGTGCCAATTAATGCCCTCACATTATTTATTGTTAATATCTCTTAACGGGATCGTCCTGGGTAAATGAGCTAGTTCGGTAAAACGATTCAATTATTTTATGTTATTTTATTTAAAAAATATTAAAATATACAGGGGATTATTAAGAGGACCATTACATTATTTTTGGAGCCGTTATGAATAATTAATAATAATTTAAGGGGCTCCTTTACAAGTAGAATAACGACTTCTATTTCTTGAATGTATTTGCATCGCCAACACCTGTTTCAAAATCATTGAACTAAAAATTCACGAGAGCGAGATTTCAAACACCCCAAATCAATAATCTTGGACGCATTTATCTAAACAGCTACACTTAAAAAACACACAATCGATTTGATTTCTTCTTTAAATATTATTATCTGTAATATATTCTCTAGTTTCTATTTTATGTGCTTATACTTGTCTGTATGAGTGTAGGAATATAATTTTGAAATGAACAAACTGTTTTTTTTTTTTTTAATAACAGGAGTAATACATTTGGCGTCCAATGCTGTCAACCACTCCTCCTTTCTAACATCTACCAACCTTTTTAAGTCAAACCTTTAGGCTACTGAATTCCCCTGCCATTAAGTCAAATCAGCATTGGTGAACAAAAACAACAATTTCAACGATTACTTATTAAAAAATACGAATATTTTCTAATTTAAATTAATATTCAATATATCAAAACCCAATATTCAATTCAAATTTGATTGTTTTGATAAATGATATTTGTATCTAAAAATAAATTTGTAGTGGACCACCCTAGACCTAGACCGTACAAAATAAATGAAAAAAAGTAAATTATTTTTCTATACGTTCCCATAAATTTGTCGGTGGGTTTACTAGAACATGCGAAATTAGTTTTTTTAACTTTTATTGATTGCATTACTTCGGTAAGTTCAGTGTATTTGATCTATAGTGATATATTTAATGATTCAGTAACATAAGTGATCATAATATTCAACAAATATTAAAAGATAATAACACTTACAGAAAATTAAAACAACCAAGAACATTTTGTATAAATAATCTT
Source organism: Amphimallon solstitiale (assembly GCA_963170755.1). NCBI lineage: Eukaryota > Metazoa > Arthropoda > Insecta > Coleoptera > Scarabaeidae > Amphimallon > Amphimallon solstitiale. The sequence continues at coordinate 7,358,759 of OY720677.1, forward strand.
CTTCTAATTTACTCCGTCTTGTTGAACTACACAGATCAAAATTAATAACATAGGTACATATACACATTGAACTTACTAAGATGAAAATGATTAAATATAAAGTCACCTTTTATTTATGTCTAATTTTTTCTAATGATGCAAATGAAGGTAGATGTTAAGAAATACCGACACCTGCATACCTTAAATTTTAAAACTGGTTATGATGATGGGATGTCGACAATATATTATATTTGGTGTTTTTGTCTTGTTGTTATTATACTCTATACCGGGTGGTGCAATAGTGTGTCGGCGGAGCTTAGTGTGAAAACTAATAACGCTGCAGCAATGAGACTTTACGTACGTATGTAGTATGCGACTGTGCATTTTCTAATTTTATTTACAAATATACAGGGTGTTCTAAATTTTCGCAACCACATTCAACTTTTTTATTTTAAATACATTGCTATACTTTCTAGATATTATAATGATAGCCATTCAAATTATCTTTGCAATGATATATGGATATGTGCACTTCAGACTGTTCGTTTTGATTTTATTGATAATATTGTTAAAATCTTGCACAGTTGCAGCATCTAACATTTTAAGCTGTAGTCTGTAAATGGGTAGAATGCCTCACGTAACTCTTGTGTCTCTAATTTATGGACTAACACGTTATTTGTTTTGAGGTTGAACAAAGTGAATAAATATACAGCGTGTTAAATATGCCGTGTCTAAGTTATCGATATTTATTGGTTATTTTCTCGTTTTTTTTAAATCTAACCTATAATATTTTTATAAGTCAGCATATTCCTTGTAAAATCGCCTTTAAAATGGTACCAATAACATAGTACTTATTTCTAGTATTTTCAAAGTTATAACCCTTTAATGGGATATACTCATGTTTATAACATGCAAAATGCGGGGCATCTAATAATTGGTTGGCCATGAAAATAAAACAAAGTAATTTTAACAAACACCGGTTTTTTAAATGCTTTATCATTAGTTTTAGAAATACATTTTGAAAATTTTCGATAATAAAACAATCTTAATTTAAAATGTAATTCCATTCTGCTCTACACATGCTCTCAACCGTCTCTGTATCGACAGACTTACATTCTCAGCTAAGTTATTCTCACTTAATTGAAGAAAAGCGTGTCTTATTCGTTGCTGCATGTTCTCTGCCGTTGTAGGAGGTGTTGCGTAAACAATGTTTTTTACAGTTGGCCACAGAAAGAAATCACAAGGTGTGAGATCTGGTGATCGTGGTGGCCAGCTTATCAAACTTCCTCTCCCAATCCACTTATTGGTGAATACCCTATCTAAATGTGCTCTTGCAGCAGCACCATAATGTGCTGGTGCACCATCATGTTGGTACCACAATCTCCTGATGACGTTATCTGGGGGGCCTTCTAATAGCAATGGTAAATTATTTTGTAGGAAATTTGTGTAGATTGCACAATTTAAAGTATTATCAAAAAAGAATGGACCAATAATAGTGTTTCCTATGATGCCTCCCCATGTGTTAACACTCCATTTTTGTTGATATAAAATGGGCTGAACAAAATGTGGGTTTGTAGTGTCATAATAATGGGTATTTTTTCTGTTTGTGGTTCCACAATTAGCAAATGTTGCTTCATCTGTGAAAAGCACATGATCTAGAAAAGTTATATCGTGTCGTAATTGTAAAAGTAGCCATTCACAGTACACTAGTCTCCTTTCAAAGTCCGTTTGTAATAAGCCTTGATGATTTTGAATTTTGTAAGGGTGAAACTTATGTTTTTTTAAAATCCTTTTTACAGCAGTGACTTCTATCCCGTGTTGTTTCGAAATTATCCTTGTAGATACGTGCGGATTTTCCACAATGGACTGGACGACTATCACTTCATTATCTTCTGTAATCATAGTCTTACTTCTTTCATGTTCGACGTAATTCACTGAACCCGTTCGAAGAAACCTTATTAACAAATTTTCAAACGTTTTACTATCCGGTGCTCTTCGGTCGGGATATTCCATCGCATATGTTCTTGATGCTAAAAATGGATTTCTGTTGCTAGCGCCAAGAGCAAATACCATGTCTATGAGCTCCTCTTTCGAAAAATGCATTTTAAAGCAAAAACAACAATAAACAATTATGGTATCTAAATGAGAAATAATGTTAATAAAGCGATATAACTGATAACAAGGTAAATACAACACGTAACAACTACTAACAAACAAACGGAAATTAATAATTCACTAGCCGAACTTAATTTATAACAACAAAACGCAATTACAGAAAAGAGAAAATACGGAAAACGACTTTTTATGGACTTTTGAAGTAGAGATTTGACGTTTGGTTGTACAGCCATTTTTTTTTCACATATTGCATATTATAAACATGAGTATATCCCATTAAAGGGTTATTAACTTTGAAAATAGTAGAAATAAGTACTATGTTATTGGTACCATTTTAAAGGCGATTTTACAAGGAATATGCTGACTTATAAAAATATTATAGGTTAGATTTAAAAAAAAAACGAGAAAATAACCAATAAATATCGATAACTTAGACACGACATATTTAACACCCTGTATATTTATTCACTTTGTTCAACCTCAAAACAAATAACGTGTTAGTCCATAAATTAGTAACACAAGAGTTACGTGAGGCATTCTACCCATTTACAGACTACAGCTTAAAATGTTAGATGCTGCAACTGTCAAGATTTTAACAATATTATCAATAAAATCAAAACGTACAGTCTGAAGTGTACATATCCATATATCATTGCAAAGATAATTTGAATGGCTACCATTATAATATCTAGAAAGTATAGCAATGTATTTAAAATAAAAAAGTTGAATGTGGTTGCGAAAATTTGGAACACCCTGTATATTTGTAAATAAAATTAGAAAATGCACAGTCGCATACTACATACGTACGAAAAGTCTCATTGCTGCAGCGTTATTAGTTTTCACACTAAGCTCCGCCGACACACTATTGCAACACCCGGTATATTATATATGCACATATGTATGTATACTTAGCATTGATTATACAATCGGTCTTACCTATGAAAATTTGATACAAACGTCCTAACAATTTAAGGTAAAACCCAGCAAGAAAAATAGATGTCGGAAAGGTATTTACTTACACAAAAGTACAACGAAAAGTTCTTATTTCCAATAAAGAGAAACGGCCTTTTAAATTCTGGAAATAGACGGGAAGAAAAGGCTAGGATATCCGCGACCACGTCTTTTTCAATATACAGGTTTAAGGAATTTATTTGGAGACTGTGGTTTGATACTAGACCAAATAAACTACAAACACACCTTTACCACACTAATGCACAGAATGCGAATTTCGGTAACTATGTTGTCATCGTCAGTAGGACTGATTAATAAAAATGCTTCTGAAGATGACAGCATAGTTGTCGAAATGCGTATTTAGCTTTCTGTGCATTAGTACTATATATTAAATTTCTTTGCCGAAATATGCAAGAAATGTACATATTAAAAGTAATAAGTTATTTCGGGGTAGCGGCAATGTAATGACAATTAATAACAGACTGACAATAACACATATTAAACACTTCATGTTTGATTTACACAATTATATATTATATCTAATTTCATTTCATTTCATTTTTTATTCATTTGCAATAAAACCATTACAAAATTGTCATATACAAATAAGTATAAATACATTCATCTAATTATAAATTAGACAAAAGATAAAGCAGCATATACAGTATAAATCATGAACAAGATACAGACGAGTGCACAAAAACAGACGCATTGTAAACATCACAAAACAGTTTAAAAAGTTCATACAATTTGCGGGGGTGATGTAAATATTCCTGGACGTCGTAATACTCATGCTGATCAGCATACTTCTGCTTCTCTTCTTAAATAGCTTAAAGTAGCTTGCAGGCAGTTTCTTCAGCTCTTTTGGCAGTTTGTTGTACAGTTTACTTCTGCGAGCACGTTATTCTGTGGTACGGTACTCTAAATTCATTTCGCGTGCATGTGGAATATTGGTGATGATCTCCGTTTAAGGGAAACGCTTCTTGATTTTGATGGGCATATGTGACAATGGCATATATAAACAGTGAAGACAGTGTTACTATGTTTTCTTACTTGAAGTAAGTTCTATAACTTTCATTGTATTTGATGTTACATAGTGATCTTAAAGCTTTCTTTTTGCAGAGTGAAGATTTTACGCATATCTGTAGCTGCTCCCCAGAAGAGTATTCCGTAGCACAAAAGTGAGTGGAAGTAGGAAAAATATGCCAGTTTAGCTGACTCCGGGGTCGCCACATGCTTAAGTCGCCTTACAGCAAACAGGGCAGAAGATAAGTACTCTGTAACTTCGCTCCTTCAGAGTTTCTAGGCCTTCTTCCGGAAAATAGTAGGTACACTGAAAAAAATCTGTAGAGATTTTTACTACAATTGTAGAAAATTTCCATAAATTTGCAGGTCATATAGTGACAAGTACAAGTTGTAGGAAATAATGCTATTTATTTGTTGTAACCATAATGTATTTAAATTAACTACATCATATAGGACGTTTTGCTAAAATTATATCTATGAAATACTTTACAATATTGTAACAGTAAATACTACAAACAGTGTTATTTATTGATACAGAAATTCAGTATTCCGTATATCAATATTGTAGCAGAAAATGCTAAAACATTGTAGATAAATGTTCTACAGTAACTTTATTATATTCACTACAAATTATTCAGTATATTTATAATAAAATGTAATACTTATCCTTACATAATTGTACTTATTTTAATTACAAAGCTTTGTGCATGTAATCTACAGTATTATTATGTAAACTTATGTATATAATATTGTACAATTTTGTAGTATGTTTTAAGTTTTATAAAAATATTGCACTAAAGTATTGTCTTTGACACCTGTCCATAGAAAAAACCCCATTTATTTCTATGGACAGGTGTCAAAGACAATATTTTAGTGCAATATTTTTATAAAAGTGAAAACATGCTACAATATTGTACAATATTACATACATAATTAGTATTTTCTATTTTCTTTACCTTCGCATAACTTTATGCGAGACATTATCAAATATTAATTTTCTGTTTCAAAATTTAACATCCAATTGTGCATAATTTGTAGGCATTTATTTGGCATAACTTTAACTGTAACTTATTCTGTATTTACACGCTATTGTATAACCACAATTTTCTATTTGTTAGGAAAGAAATAAAACACGTAAACTTGGATTTAACATTATTATTTAAATAAGAAATAAATGTAACACAAAGTTCCATGTTTCGACACTAATACCTAAGGACCTTGTTTAATTTCTAGTATTTCAATTTAACATTGCATGTGCCTTACTGAACAAAGTTTCCAATGTTTTAACACAAATAATTGGAATTTGGACCTTGTAATATTAACGTCATCCTAATATGCAGGAAAATATTGCACAAAACAAAACATTAAACATCAAACTTGCGGTATAATTTTATACTTAATATTATTATCACTTATCATAATAATATTAAGATCGATTTACACTTCAAATCTGAGGTAATATATGCATGACACAATTTCTTTATTCATGTCAAAATGAAGATAATGTTCATAAGGATAACACTTCGACCACTACTTTTTCATTATAAACCCATGCAATAGTCAGAATATTTGTAAGTCAATACAATTTTTATACATTGTACCACAAATCTCAGTCCTTATGGAACACATAATTTCTGATTTTACATTCCCATTAAAAAAAAGAAAAACAATACTGATTCTGCAAAACATGTTTAACTAAAACAAAATTTATCACATTTCTCTATTAATAAATAAGGCACATGTTTGTGTAAATCATTATAAGCTACGTTTACTAAATTATTTTCTGACAGTTTAACTTCATAAAATTGCATGTGTTTCACAAAAGATAAAGTTTCTAGTGTCTTTAGTATAAAATATACAATATTATCATATATTATTATATTTATTATAATCCCGAACACTGGTAAAATGTCAGTGTAATTGTAAACCAGCACCATAGTTTTCTTGTACATTGTACCACAAATCTCAATCCATGTCACCTCTCGAAATAAGTTTTTAGATGTATTGATGAAAAATTGTTCATGTATATTACTTGAAATTTCATTTTGCCGACCTAAATTACACTTTGAGGATAGTGGCGAATTATCTAAAAGTTGATAAGAGAGTCTCAATTGTGCTTTCACTGATATAGTATAGATAGTATTTTTGTAAGAACCTGAAACATTAGCAGTTTGTTTTAACTGTCTGTTTTTGCTCGAATCGCATAGACCATAAATGTACCAATGGACCACACAGTTCAAATACATGATGATAGTGTAGCATATGATGGTGTTTAGGTTTTAGAGGTCCAAAAAGTTGGATATATAATTTATTATGTTTTTCTATGATACGTCGTAAATGGGTCCCCTCTGTAAAATGCAGATAAGGTGATGTAATTATGTCAATAACACGTTTCAAATATGTCCATAACTTCCAAACCTCAATCTTCTCTGGTACTAGATCCCCTACCAGTACCCCAAAATATCTAGTTAAGCACATTATTTTACCTGCTGACATTTTTATTCCGCTTTTTAAACACTTTTCGTTTATCAAAGGTGGCTGATTACTTTCAGTCAGCTTAAAATCAAAATGTATTAATCTGTCATTAAAAATATTTAAACTAAATAATTTATATTCGGTAATTAATTTATTCAAAATACCTGTCATATCGAATATACAAACCCCTTCTAAAACGTCGTGCATTATATCTACACTTAAATTGCATACAGCATGAAAATCAGAAAGTTCATTAAATAGACACTGTTCTTTTATTCCTGTCAACGAAACGTTTTGCAATTCTAAATCTTCATTATAATTCTCTATTGTCCTCATTAAATTGTCATCACTTTTGCAAAGATATTTTGAAACCCCTTTGATGTTTTACAAAAACGACAGGAATAATTTCCAGAAAAACACTCTGTAAATCCTAGCAAGGAATGCACTGCTAAATTGTCACCTAAGATTAATGCTAATTTGAAGTAGACCGTTTCTGTCAAACCACCAATTTCAATTTCAATTTCAATTCCATTTTCTTCAAGATATTGAAACTCTATTTTAATTTTATTAAAAATGCTCGCAGTGCCAAATTGCTTTCTATCATTCGAATAAAACAGTCCCATTAAATATATATGATTCAAAGAAGATAAAATATGTTGTGGTATACAGGGGATGCTTTTATATATTGCTCCTAGTTTATTTTCGGTTGCATGTGAATCTAAACAATTTCCCACTTCGAAATCATCATAAAATAAGAAAATCGGTAAGATAAATTTGTTATTATGTGAATATACTTGAGACCATAACTTGCCTTGAATAAAATTACTAAATACAGAAGATGCTTTTAATTGTTTAATATTTTCTTTGATTTCAAATAAAAAATTAGGTTTTTCCAGAATGTATTTAAGCGTTTTTCTAATTGGAACACACATTGCCGTTATTTCAGCTGGTACAAGTATATTGTTCTTAACTAACATAGTATGCCCTATCACATAACTTTCAGGAGGAATAAATAACTTTTGCTCCTTAAAATAAGCTAATGTTTCGTATTCTGAATTAAAATTACTTAAGAAGTTTGAATGCACATCAAATAAATTAGACATACGTTCCAAATTGCTCTCTTCATAATTTAAACTAAGAAATTCTTCTAAAACGATTGTCTTCAGGTAATTTATTGTAGAATTATAGAAATTATTCATAAATTTTAGAGTCGACTGAACAAGTACTCTTGGTACCATGTTATTGTCATACATTTGTGCTATTATTGGCAAATAAGTATTTAATAATAATAATAATAATAATAATAATAATAATAATAATAATAATAACTTTATTAATTACCCAACAGAAAACTCCAAATGGGGCAATACAATTACAGAAATGCTCGATAATACAATGTTCAAATTATGAAATGATGTATCACATGATTACAACAAAAACAACAATTAATAAATTAGAAAATTGACACTAAAATCGCACAAGTTACTCATGACGATTATTGAAATTTATAGCAGCGTGATATAAGGGCGCTTTGTATAGAATATTCGTCCTGGGCCTCGGAACCATAATTAACTTGCTTGCCCTCGACTGAAGACGTGGAACCAGGATGTTCACCCTAGAAAGCAACTCCGGAGCATCCAATACACTGAAGAGTAAGTTATTCATGAAGGAAGCGCTGATGTCAGTTCTTCTTTCGGATAGTGCTCTAAAATTATGTCTCAAGAGCAATGCGCCGTAGTCAGTATTCTGAATCGGATAGAAGCCATCAAGTTTAAATGATAGGTATTTCAGGAACCTTCTTTGCACCCGTTCAATTGCGTTCGAGTAAAAATGGTATATCGGGAACCACACCTCAGATGCGTATTCTAGTTTGCTGATAACGAGGGCATAGAAAAGGGAACATATCGTTTGTAAGTTAGAAAAACAATTACAGGTACGAATAATGAAGCCAAGTATTCTATGCGCAGAAGCGGTAACGGATGATATATGCTCAGAAAACGTAAGTGCAGAATCAAAAAAAACACCCAGGTCTTTAACGGATGACAAAGTAGATATATATATGTTGTCAATATAATACTCTGAACGAATGAAATTTATCTTCCTAGTATAAGTGACAGAGCAGCACTTGTCATATTGAGATATAGCTTATTGCTTCTGCACCAGGCAAAAATTATATCCAAGTTTCGCTGAAGTATATCCACATCCGAAGAAGTCGCTATTCTATGATTTTATATCGTCAGCATAAGCCAAAACAGGACATTGAATCGTGCTAATAAGATCGTTAACAAATAGATTAAATAAAAGAGGACCCAGATTCGAGCCCTGTGGTACACCAGATGATGACACATACTGAAGGGATCTGAAGCCATTATAATAGACATAGTTCTGGCGGTTTGACAGGTAAGATTTAAAAAAGCAGACTAGTGCGTTATCGAAGCCCAAATAACTCAGTTTGCGGAGCAATATTGAGTGGTCAATACTGTCAATAGCACTTGAGAAATCCGTGTATATCACATCCAATTGTCCGCCCATGTCCAGCGTCTCAGCTATTTCTTGGGATAATGTTGTTAAATTGGTGATTGTTGATCTTCTTGATGTAAATTCATGCTGGTGGAAGGACATACACGATTTGGTGAGAAAGGCGACTCGTTCATTAATAATTGATTCAAATATCTTTGCAAAAACAGGGATAATGGCAATAGGGCGGGAGTTGTTGGGGTTGTTAGCGTCACCTTTTTTAAAAACTGGACAGATCCTCGCAATCTTCCAATCATCCGGAAAGACGCACGTGCGTAGAGCCAAGTTGAAAATCTCACATAAAGGTTTAGCGAAAATAGTAGCACAGTCCCTCACCAAAAAACAAGGAAGGTTGTCATTTCCTGAAGTAGATTTATTTTTAAGTCGTTTACAATGCCGAATGACTTCTTCAAGGCCGATATCCGAGACATGCACCAACGGATAATTAGACAGCGAATCAGGTAAGTCATCAATTACGCCACCACGCACGAAAGCACCAGAGAAAGCCAATGCAAAGGCATCAACAATGGCAGATGGTGTGTTATATTCCTGAGCGGAATCATTAAGTTTACTTGGAATTCTACTAGTACATTTTTTTGATCTAACATAGTCCCAAAAGGAACGTGGATCAGTATATAACTTGTGTTGTATATTGTTATTGTAACACATATAAGCTTCAGAGATCTTGGCCTTAACTATTTCGCGTAGTCTCTCAAATTCTCGTCTAAAATACATGTCACCGGTTTTTTTCCACTTTACATGATAATACCTCTTAACTGATAATTCATTCTTTATATCAACAGTGAACCATGGCGGGTATTTTAAAGAATTAGAACTTCCAACTGACTTAGGCACCGACAAGTCGAGAATGTCATAAATTATTCCATAAAACTCATGTACTGCCTCGTTAACATCAGTACAACTTTTTAAAATGGACCAGTCAGCATGTAAGAAATCTGAATAATGATTATTGTAATTGGCTTTATAAAAATTGTATCTTTTGTTATGATTAGATATAAAAGCTGGACATTTTGAAATTGATCTATATGTGAAACTTATACTCAAAGCAGGATGATAAGTATCTTCTGAGACAAGTGGTAGTGAGTCACGTTTTATTCCAATTAGATAATCACAGTTTGATAATACCAAATCAAGCATTCGACCGTGAGGATTTAAGACATAATTAAATTGAATAAGATTTGTAGATGTTTGAAATAGCAGGAATGAATTCAATTTGGCATCAGCATTCGTAGGATTCGCATAATTCGGCAGGTTAAAGTCGCCTACCAGTAAAACAGATTTATCCAAAATAAATATCTCAAGTAATTCAAAAAAGTCTTCAAATAAATGCAAGTTAAGATCCGGAGGTATATAAACAAGGACAACATGAAGTTGCTTCAGGCCCAGAGTAATTCTCAAAACCAATACGTCCACCAGTTGTGTGAGCCGCCTAAACACAGTGGTGTCAAGAGATACACAAGCAAGGGAATCCCCAACAGCAGCCAGCACGCCGCCGCCCAACACTCTGCCGGTAATTATTGGATCACGATCATATCTGAAGACATTATAATGAATTGGAAAGAGCTCGCCGCTGGAGAAGGAGTCGGTAAGCCATGTTTCGGTAAGTAGTATTATGTCAAAGTGAGAAGAAAGAATCGCATTTAGAAAAGTATGTGTTTTTGTACGTAAGCCGCGAACATTCTGGTAATACATCTCCAAACAACAGATTCTGTTGGGCTGAGTTAGTTTTCCGAAATGACAACAACCCTTAGCACTCCATTCACATATTTAATTCTAAGGTTCTCCTCTCCTTTAGATTTACGTTCAGTAAGTTCAGCTTTTACTGCATTGAATAATTTCTGCTGAAATGGAGTACGGTCAGCAGAAATGAAAACGCCAGGATGTTCAGCACAATTCTTTAGTAGTTTAGATTTCTTTAACAGGATAGAAACAGTATCAGAAGACGAAAAGGAGATTTTAATAGGTCTCTTAGAAACTGCTTTTGTGGGATCGAATTTGCTTAGTCTAATAGGCTTCACATTTTCGGGAACAGCAGCACCCACATAACGAAACACCTCACGCACAGCAGATAGATCTGCATCCATTCGCTCCTCCTTGAGTTCGATTTTGATTCAGCTATACCGTAGACAATGATGTTCCTTCGACGACGTTCGCGCTCAAGTACCTCTTGTATGATTTCTTCAGACTTAGTCAGAGCTTCGGCGGCGGACATCAAACGGTAACAAATATATGTGTTTACAAAGGATATACAGAAAAGAAAAGAAAAAAGAAGCAAGAAGTGCCTATTTTTATGACTGACTGAAAGAAGATAAAGAAAAAAAGAAACATATGTCGAAAAAGATTATGAGTAAATATATGTATACGAGTTCATATACATACATATAAAGAAAAATTGCAGATAAAGTAAGAAATATTGAATAACTACAGATACAAAATATATCAATAAATGGAGAAAAGAGTAGGCTATAATTTAATAATAAGTTTACCTAGTTCACACGTCAATAAACCGCTCTAAACACCACTCACAGCAAGAACACCAGGAATCACATGTATTACCGTGCATCGATACTATGAATATATTATATAAGCTATTCTCTACTTCCTTCATATTTAAAGATTTTAATTTAGTATGTTCTCTATTTTTATTATCTGATGTTCCTGTATTATTTGAATTTAATAATTCTGTAGGAAACACATTGATGTCATTGTCAGGTTGCAGGCAATTAGATTTATTTATCGATGTTTTTGAAATTTCTTTTACTCTTACATCAGTGTCTTTGCAAGATTTTACGTAATGTGAGTAAATATGTTTATAAAAAGAATTTAATTGAAGGTAGGTAGCTTCTATTACAGTCTTTATACTTGCACATATATGTATTGTCTGTTTTTAAATTATGTCCAAATTTTAGATGTAATAGTAAATGTTTCGGATTATAATAGACTTTTTTGCAAAGAAAACATGGAAACATTTTGTAACTATTTGCTCATCATATTAATGTTAGAAATAATTTCATTTACACAAACATAATTTTTATCCTGTGATGTTGTTATTTTATATAAGTATATATTTTTGTATAAACATCCACACACACTCGGATTCATTAGGGTATTTAGCATTCAAACTGTGATATATCTTAAAGCATATATCAATAGCTTTCTCTGTTGTTTCTACCTGATATAAAACATCATTTACGGTTACGTAGTTCGTTAATATCTTGAAGGATGTATTGCCACGATAACAGGTATAGGCTGTGCTTTTTCTCAGTTCTAAAGCCGCACTCACATCACTAGAATTACCCACAAGCAGACAGAAACCATCCTGCACCTCTTTCTTCGATGGCCGCCAGTGCAAACCAACTTTTTTGGTCTTCAGTACAGATGTTTTGAATAGAAGGGGCAATAGCCTTAATGCTCTAACTGACTGGGTATCTGTAATATTCAAAATAAAAAATAATTTTGTTTATAGATGACTAATTACAAAGTATAATGTTTGAATTTGTTAAGTAAAACGCTCTTAGAGAACATGGATGGAGAATAGAATGCTAAAAGTAAATACTTCAAAATTTTAATATACAGGAGAACACTTCTGAATGCATATATTCTTACATATGGTAAAAGAAAAAAATTATCTACATACCCTCACCATGTTGATCACTGAGAAGGGTATCTAAAAGGGAATCATTGGCATGTCTTGGCAATTTCAAAAATTTTCCTCACTGTGGTAGGCCACTATGATAAAAAAATGTTCTTTATTGCCGTAGATATGACAAAAGTCAATTTCTAGCTGCAAGAGACAAAATCATGTATTATTATACAGGGTGTCCAGAAACTCTCCTGACAAACGAAGACCGGAGATTCCTCAGATAATTTTAAGACAATTTAACCCAATTCACCCTAGTCCGAAAATGCTTCCTAAGGGAGCTAGAGCTCTTTGAAGATGGCGCCTTGTAATTAGTTTTTTTTTAATATCTCCCGAACGCTTCTATTTAGAAAAACAAAAACTGGTATGCTTATTTATCCTCCAGAGATGAATCGATTCCATCAATTGCGAATTTCTAGTACCGGTCATAGGCGTCTGTTTTGGGTAGGTAAACGGTTATTTTAACGCATAACTTTTTTGTCTTTAACTTTTAAGCATTTGTGACACTAGATTATTAAATTTTCAGGTATTCTAGTACTAAAAGGTACTCTTACTTTAAGTCGCTAGGATATACTGTTTTCTAGAAAAATCGATTTGAAAATTTTTCGTTTTTTCGTCATTTCATCTTTCGTCATTTCAACTTCGCGAACTGACAACAATTTGACAATTAAAAACGTAGGTTTTATTTCTGTTGGCAGTTCAGAGCGAACTAGTGCAAAAAATAATAAATTGAATTTTAATGACGAAAAAACGAAAAATTTTCAAATCGATTTTTCTAGAAAACGGTGTATCCTACCGACTTAAAGTAAGAGTACCTTTTAGTACTAGAATACCTGAAAATTTAATAATCTAGTGTCACAAATGCTTAAAAGTTAAAGACAAAAAAGTTATGCGTTAAAATAACCGTTCACCTACCCAAAACGGGCGCCTATGACCTTAGGAAGCATATTCGGACTAGGGTGAATTGGGTTAAATTGTCTTAAAATTATCTGAGGAATCTCCGGTCTTCGTTTGTCAGGAGAGTTTCTGGACAGCCTGTGTATCGCCTTCAAGTATGCTGATTTAAGGTGAGGCCACACATTCACGAGACGAGCACGGAACCTGGGCGACGCCCGTACCGAATTAAACTAATAGGTTTAAATGAATCTGGTCACACATCGACGGAGTTTGTCCGTCTCGCACTCGCTCCGTTGATGTGTGATCAAACGCGTTTAAAACCTAACCTGTAATTCAAAACGAGCAATACGTGCTCCGTGCGAAAATTGTGCCGTGCCTGTCTCGCGCCCTTTTCGTGAATGTGTGGCCCGACATTTAATGTATTGACATGCATTTATCTTATTTAGTTGACACAAAGTAGGTCATTCAAAACTACTTCAACTTGTAAAACATACCAGCTTGTAACCCAATGGATGTTTTAAGAAGGGATATGATTTATAATAATCGTCAATAGATTGCATGTGCTTCTGGCGAATATCCGTAGTTTTTTTCCATTTTTCGGTTACTTCGGAAAATGGCACTGCATTTTGAGAGAGCCATTTTCAGGTGTCGTTTAAATCGTCAATATCTATAATATGGTCTTTATTTTCTTTGATATCTAAAAGAATAGATATACACATAAGTTGTTAAAGCTACTTTATGATTCAGGTATTAGTTGAACAAATAAATTTAATAACAATTTAAAGACCTTACGAATTTACTTTTAATTTTGTTGTCAGAAGCAGAACACCTTTATGCAGCATAACACGTTTGCTGATGAACAAATTATCTAATCTGGTAGCAAATCCCTTTTATATTATTAAAGACAGATATGAATTTGAGTAATGTTCTGGATCAGTTATATTATAGTTATGCAAATTAAATTAAAAATTGATTTTACGAGGGACACTATTTATGTATTGAGAATTGGCAACACTGGTATTGCCAGGTGAAATTTGAAATTGTCATCGTAAAGTTTGATATTTTTGACGTTATAGGTAGTCAGAAAGTTTTGACGTGCGAGCAATATTTGTGTTTTTTGCAGTGTTTAAAATTTCATCTCAGCCAAAATATGGAATTAACTCGCGAAAATTTTCGAGCTATGATTTATTATGACTTTCGACGTGGTCTAACTCAAGAACAATGCATCAGTCACCTAAATTCAACTTTTGGTGATGAAGCGCCATCCACACCCACTGTATATCGCTGGTACATTGAATTCAAACGTGGACGTAGTTCGCTCACGGACGAAGTTAAAGAAGGTCGTCCAAAATCGGCCGTTGTGCGGGAAAATATCGATGCTGTGCGAAAACTAATTGAAGAAGATCGTCATGTGACATATCAAGAAATCGAGAGATATTTAAGCATTAGTATGACCAGCATCCATAAGATTTTGCACGAACATTTGTGTGTTCGGAAGCTGTGTGCGCGTTGGATTCCACATTTGTTGAAAGATGCTCAAAAAAATGCTCGTGTCGATTGGTGCCGTAAAATGATTTCAAAATACAACTGTGGTGCATCCAAAGCGGTATACAACATCGTCACAGGTGACGAGTCGTGGATTTATTCTTATGAACCAGAAAGAAAAGGCCAGTCGGCAGTTTATGTGAAGCAAAGCCAACAAAAGTTGTTCGTTCTCGCAGCGTTAGCAAGCAAATGGTGGCGTTTTTCTTCACGAAAACTGATCCTGTGGCAGCTGTGGCTCTCGAAAATCAAAAGACCATTAATTCAGGGTGGTATACGACCATTTGTTTGCCTGAAGTTTTCGGTAAATTGAGAGAAACCAACCCAAAACGACGAATCATTTTGCATCATGACAATGCAAGCTCACACATATCACATGCCACAAACGAGTATTTGGACACACAAAAGATCCAATTGATGGGTCATCCGCCTTACAGCCCCAACTTGGCACCCATTGACTTCTTCTTGTTTCCAGTAATTAAAGATAAACTGCGTGGCCAACGATTTTCATTGCATGAAGAAGCGGCTGAGGCCTTCAAAACGCATGTTTTAGAGCTACCATCTTCTAACTGGACAAAGTGCTTTGAAGGGTGGTTCAATCGCATGCAAAAGTGTATAGATCTTAAAGGCGATTATTTTGAAAAGCAATAAAGGTATTTTTCATCAAATTCATTTGTTTATTCTTTCTATTCTCAATACATAAATAAACATACCAGTTTCCATGTCATAAATTCCGTATTTTTTATATAGTTGTCTAAGATGTACATATGTTTGAAAAAGTTTTCCTCTTGCTGCTTGAGGCTTATTATCTTCACCTTTTTTGTAGGGTACGTAATACATCTCCTGCACTTCATGTAAAAATAATAGGCATATCTCATTTGTTAACTCAATAAACCTCTCCGCAGTAATTCTAAAATAAAATATATCAAAAATTGTTCGAAAAAAAGAAAAAAAAATAACCTTTGATTGTGATTTTCTTTCAATTCATTTTTTATTATCAGTTTACACAGTGCGCTTCTTAGAAATTTTTTATTAGGTCCATAGCTGTTTTTAATTAATTTTCCTTCTTCCGTAGTTTCTATTAATTTTCTTAAGGTCTACGAGAGATGTGGTAAAACATATGTTTAGATATTATCAGCCTTATTAATAGACAAAGTTAGTAGCCACTAACATCATATTAAGTGGTTACTAAAAATTTTCGTATTAATAGACGTTTTTAATAGGCAACTAAGCTTAGTTGCCAATTAAATTTTAGTACCGTGTTATAGCGTGTTTAAGAGATAAGAAAGCTGTTAAATCTAACCTATCTTTGGTTTAGCGCCAAATTAAGATTCAAATGCGTCTTCGTTGACGAGTGTTATTTTAAAGTATTTTTATTTCGTGGAATTGGAGGAATGGCAGTAAACAATGTAAGTTATTTTAAATAAAGAAAGTATTAAATAATAGTTTAAAAAAGAAGGAACTTTATTAAAAAGTAGTATTTGTTTTCTTAGAACAAAAGGGCAGATCACACACCTGGAAAAGGCAACTCTAATAGAATGTGTGAGGGAAGGAGCCCACATCATTGAAAATAAAAGGAAGTTGACTGTGCTCAACTTTTTATTTTAGTTATATAATTATGTCATAGTCTGTGTAAGTTTGTGTTTTTGTACATATTATGATAAATGTTTAAACAGTTACTCAAAAGTTTGTACGATAACATTAGTTGTAGGTAAAATTATACACAATATTAAAGCATGTATAACATATATTTTTTCTTTTATGATTAATATAATTAATTATGTATTCAACATATTTTATAGTTTGGAAAAAAAAAAGAAAATACACTAATTTTTATTTTTCATTTTATTTGTATTTTTCATTCTATTACTACATACACTTTTCTTTTTATTGGAAGTATCTATTTACATAACTTTGCCGAAAAACAAAGTAAAATACGATACTTATAACTATACCTTTAAAGTATACTTTCATTTTCAATGCTGTCATTCCTAATGATGTTATGCATGGCAGCAATTGCTACAATAGTTGCCTTTGTTGTTTCCAGATTTAAATTCAGCCCATTAAAAAAGTAACAGAATTTGTTTTTCATTATTCCAAATAATCTTTCTACAACATTACATGTAGTAATATGGGACGCATTGTATCCTTCAGCATTTGTTTGGAAGTTCAAGAGTGAGGTAAGGAGGTGTCGAGAATAGGCATATCCATTATCCCCAAGTAATATACCATCTATTTTGTCATTCTGTAAAATAGAGCAAGTTACACTGCAAATATCATTATTTATACAAACTTCCTTTTTAATATGCAGAGGCTACATATATGGGAATCATCTGTGCTTTCTCTCCATTTAGCCACAATATTATGAACTCGACATTTTGCATCACTCACCACCTTATTGGAAAATGTTACTGAAGTCATACTTATATATTGTTATTGACTACTTATTTGAACATTTGAAGAATAGTACCATATATGATTTTAAAACAAAAAGAGATTGTCACCTTCCGGATTTTTGATTTTTACTTGTGTGCCATCTACCGCACCAATAATATTTGGACACCGAGCAATTTATAAAACTCCCCTTTCATTTCTCCCAAGGCACTATTTTCTCTTGGAAAATTAATGAATTATTGTTAGTGTCTAGCTATTGCCTCAACAAATTTTTCACAACCAAACTCAATGTGGCTGTGATAGACCATGAAGTTCAGCTACAACACAAATTTCTTTCTTATTTATTTCTTTTTAGTATGTATTTCTACCTACCTATATCTTATCCATAAGCCCCTTTAGCTAAATAGTGTATAGTGTACTTGATTATCTGCACTAATTGGTAATCCGTGAATACTATTTCCCTGTTCAATTTCATCTATAACGAGATTAATAATAAATCTTGCAACTTCTTTACGTATTCAATCATTTTGTTTAAAAGATAAGTCGTCATATACTTCGAAAGGATTCTTTCTTGCCAAGTAAACCTTTGGATTGCGATTTATTACAATCTGTACTTCTTCCATCTCATATAATTCGTCTTGGATATTAATTAGATCTTCCATTTCACTTATAAAAAACCACAGGTAAATTAAAAAATACAATAACTCGCATACATAACCTTTACTATTTTCACTTCACGCGCACTTTTGGTCTGTTTTTGACAGAAACCGATGAATTTGCTATGTAGCCAACGATCAAATGCTATTAGAATAATACTAGTCAGTAGCCACTAATTATGCGACTATTAATAGGTACTCTTACTATCCACTTAATAGGATGTTAGTGGCTACTAACTAATAGCGTACTAACACGCTATTAAGACACTGTCTATTAATAAGGCAGTATATTACTTCATACCGAGTCTGGTGAACACGTCCAAGTATTCATAATGTAGGGTGTTCCAATTGACGCATATCGCTGAAAAGAAGGAAGTGTTGTAGGTGATTCCACTGCGCTGCTAGAGCTTGTCTCCGCTAGAGAGTCTAAATCAGTCGAGATATCTTCATTCGCTCGACTCTACAAATAAGTTAAGCACTTGAACCATCGTAAAATTAAATACAAAAATACTGTAGGAATAAAAAGACACATGTACTCACAGGAAGTACAACAGATGAGCAGGTCTTCAATTGTTTTGAAAATGTAATCCTATGACCAATTATCGATATTAGTTCTTTTATCATTTCTGGTGTTAAATCATGCATATTTTCGAGAGTTATACAATTTTCTAAAGAAGAAATATATAATTTAGTTCATTTCAGGTCAAAAATATGAGAATTGTTTTGTTCTTATATACTCATTTATAAAATACGTATAGGTATCTAATATCTAATATGTATTTAAGTTTTCCTTAAATTTATATTACTGCGACAGGTATGCATCGTTTTTATCATTTAAAAATAATATTCAGAAAGTACTAAACACTATATGATTTACTATAAATTATTTATTTTTATGTCAATAACAAGAAATATGTACGTAACTTATTATTTTTTATCTCTATATGTCATTATTATGTCAATTACAACATATCCCAAAAATATAATAAATCTTTTCGTAAAGTAAATGATTTCCGGGACAATATACTTTTCATTACATTCATAGTGTTGATGGATGCCTACAATACGTTTCATTCGTCTATAAATATATACTTATTGTAAGAAAAGTATGTAGCTATATCGTAGATACAGATATTTATTATTCTGCCATTGGTATACATGATATAGGTACCAAGTAATTTTTAATAAATAACTTAATAAATTTGATATAATTCTACTTAAAACATACATATATTACATATAATGAAAGTTAAATAATTGAATATCTATCTTAATTGATATATCAAGATAGGTATGTAATACTCCATTAATTGATTAAAACCTAGTATGCCTATTACTGTATTTAATAACATAAACTAAATTATTCTAAAAATATGTTAAAAGTTCTTACCTGTAAATGTTTCTACATACTGAGCCAAATTTAATTCTCTTAATAAAGATTCCATAACTCTTAACAACTATTCAATATGCAATAAACCGCCTACGTTTCAAAACAACACAAAGATGCACAATACACGACATGTAACCTATAAAATGCCAAGCCACATGATATTTCGGGCACATCAAAAATTAAGCGCCCTAAAACGTTGGGCCTCGCGGGTGTTGCTCGGCAAAGGGCGAACAATTTTGCGTGCAGTCATGCCCCTCCAGTCGCCTGCTGTCTATATAATACGAATAAGTAATGCACATGTCACTTCTATATTTACAATAGACTTTTTTGTGCAAATTTTCAATATAATATTGTATTCCCAAGATATCAAGTTAAAGGAGAAAACTACAGAACAACATTTTAAAAAACATATTATTTATATTCAAACTTTTACCAAATATTGGAACATATTTTAGTACAAGATGTAGTAAAAACTGCTTCTTGAAATTATTTGTTTACATTAGTTTATTTTGCTACATTCGAAATACTGTTTTTAAGACAAAAAACAATTATAAAGATTAATATTATTCTCCTACAACCGTGTTCATAGCTCTACTACAATTGTAACATTTACTACTACAAAAAGTTAGTTACAGGGCTGTAGCAAAAATTCCTAAGGAGATTTTTTTCAGTGTACACTTTGCGTTTTACTCTTATTCACTTTTAGTATATTCGCAGCGAACCACGCCTCTGCATCCTTAGCGGCCCTCTCCGATCTTCCACAAATTGTTTCCAGATCCCCGCCTTGAACCAGCAGAGATGTGTCGTCAGCATATAAAATATGCTAGCCTCTTTAATATTCAGAGGGAGATCGTTCATGTAAATAACGAAAAGCAGAGGACCAAGTACTGAGCCTTTCGGCACTCCGGATCTCATGCTTAAGGGCTGTGATTTAGTGATTCCCCAATCTGTTATTTGAATCCTATTAGAAAGATAGGATTTTAATAGTTGTATAGGTTCTCCCCTGATTCCATAATATTCTATTTATTTCAGTAATATGTCGTGGATAACCGAGTCAAAAGCCTTTGTTAGATCTAGCTTATGCATCTCTGCATATTCACTCTCATCAAAAACCTTGTAGATATGCTCTACCACGTGCAATATTCTACTTGTTGTTGATCGGTTTCTTCTGAAGCCATGCTGTTCTGGTCTTAAATAGTTGTTCTCTTCAAGGTATTTACTTAGTCTTGATACAATAATCTGCTCGAACACCTTGGATATTGTTGGCAGAAAACTTATCGGTCGATAATTTTCGCAATTATTTTTGTTGCCTTTCTTATGAATTGGCACGATTCTACCAATTTTAAGCAAGACCGGAAACACAGCCTGTTCCATGCATTTGTTGAAAATGTTTGCAAGAGGTATACATACCTCTCGATGGACCTCTCTAAGCAGAAACGTGGAGAAGTTGTCTATGTCTTTAGTATCTTTGATCTTTTGACTTCTTATTATCTGGTGTATTTCCTCTGGAGTAGTGGGAGCCAAGTAAAAGGCGTTAACATTTTTCAGGCGGTTATTCTGCAGTAGATCATGGGAGGAGTGAACTGATTTTATACTGCTAGCAATTTGTTCACCAATCCCCGCAAAATATTCATTCAGTTCATCAGCCGACAGCGAGGTAACATCTTCATAGGGCTTGGTTTTTAATTAATTATTAATAACATTCCATATCGCCTTCATTTTATTGTTTGACGCTTCCATATATGTAGCATTAACTTTTTGTTTATTATCATTTATCTTTTTTATATAGAGTCTTTCAAGATCGCGATATTGTTGGTAACATGCAGGGTTTATTGTTATTTTCGCTGCCATTGCCCATGCGTCTAGATTGTTTCTCAGCTCATTGATCTCCTGGTCAAAGCAGTCTTGTTTTTTCGTTTCAATCCTGACTTCTATTTCAGGAAAGCAGTAGTTGAATGATTTCATTAGTAAATTATGGAAACAATTATATAACTCATCCGCATCTTGAGCGTCACAATGCAACCATAAATCCTCGTTCAGTTTATTTTTAAAGTTGGAAATTGTATTGGCGTTTATATTTCTAACAATTTTTGTTCTTGCTTTTGGATACTCCTACGGGCTTGGAACAGCATATTTCAGAATTTTTGCCATATGATCCGATAAGTGCATGTTGATAGTTTTAATCTCTAGGATGTTAAGGTCAGCTTTTGTAAAGACGTTACCAATTAAAGAATTCGTGTTTTCTGTTATTCTTGAGTATTCTGTGAAAACCTGTTTTAGACTGTTTTCCATGTTAGTTCGACCGAGGCTATTTCAATTTCTTTCTCCACTGATAGCGAAGCTATATCCTGTCTTTCGAGCACTTCTTCGTTCACTTTATTCATAATTAGGGTTCCCCCATGGATAGTGCTTGTTCTTCAGAACTGCTGCTAATCTGAAAACCTTTTACATTTATATAGTTTAGTTTTTCCCTTGATAGGAAATGTTTTGCTAAACAAACAATATTTATATTATTTGTATGCAATTCTTTCTGTAGTGCATCCATTTTATTTGACAGGCCCTGTATATTCTAATTTAATATATTTATTTTCTTAGTCTTCTTTGACGGCGTTTTGTTCTTTGGTGTATTCTCACCAATTTTACTATTATTTTCTTTATTTATTTGCTCATTTATTTTGCCAATGACGCAATGTTCGAGGCTCTTTTCCGAAAATTCCTATAGGTTCTGATAATCGCCTTCTTAGGCCACAAAGCAGCATTAATAATTCTTTCAATGTCAGCCTGCAAAATGACCATTCTGAAAGCCGCGCTATCCTTATTTTTAATTTCTAAAGTCTCACATGCAAGCGATGCAATGTTATTCTCCCTTAGATGTTGTTGTATATCTGTTTCTTTTGTATTTTTTACATAATTAGAAACAAAAATCCATGTTCTATTCTGCACAGTTTTCTTATTTCGTCGGCGTATATTTTTTCTGTTTTTGAAATTCCTAACTCCCACGAAGTCACTGTCCTCGGGTTTTTTACTTCCTCGATGTTTAGATTTTTTGTTTCACTTGTTTCTTTCAGTGTATTAACATTGGAAATGTTTATGTTCTTATATGGGGACCAAGTTACCAGGTTTTCGTTCAAGGCCAAAAGACGGAAGTGTCGAGGTCGAGTCACGCAAGACGTGTAGATCCGGCAGATGTCGGTTCAGCTCGGCCGTCGAGCCGCGGAATAGTGTGAGTGGGGGACTGGGAAGTGGGGAGTGTTCAGTAATGATACAGCACTGGCTTTGATCGTAGATCGACGCAACTCGCAAGGAACTACAAAGTCGTTGAAAGAGATCGATGCAAATTGCTAGCCCAAAATGCATATTGTAAGTTTTTATTGTTTTTTCTAAAAAATTGTCTTAGCAGCAGAGTGCAGCGCGTCGGTCGCTAGTCTCTGTTTGCTATCTCAAAAAAGTACCGTAATCCAGGCTGTATTCAAACGCGTTTTGCATGTTGTTTTCATATAACTTTTTGAAATCGTGAAAAACAAATTGCACATTGTTTTAGTATTCAACCAGCGATACCGATATCGGTTTGGCCTTCTCGGGTTAAAGAACTAAAAGTAAATTTATAATTTTGCAGTTTTTTTAAAAATGCGGAAAATTAATTCTCTTTTTTATTCCTCTTATTATTTTTGTAAATTTACAAATGTAATTCTTTAATACTCTAAAGTCAAAATTGTGTAGAGTGGAGTGCGTGGGCCGTTGGTCTCCTTCCTCTGTCTCGAAAAAGTACCGTAATCCGAGGTGTATTCCAACACATGAAAAGAACCGTAATCCGGGGTATATTCCAACGCATGAAAATTACCGTAATCCGGGGTGTATTCGAACGCATGAAAAGTAACGTAATCCGGACTGTATTCGAAGGCATTTTGCATGTTGTTTTCATATAACTTTGTTAAATCGTGAAGAACAAATCTGAAAAACAATAAGATAGCCTAGACCTTCTTCTATTGATTCCTCAATGTAGGTACATTGTTTTAGTTTTCAACTAAACTTTTTATGTTATTTTATTATATTATTTTATTTGTTTCTATTCTATGTATGCGGAAAATTAATTCTCTTTTTTATTCCTCTTATTATTTTTGTAGATTTATAAATGTAATTCTTTAATACTCTAAAGTGAAAATTGTGTAGAGTGGAGTGCGTGGGCCGTTGGTCTCCTTCCTCCGTCTCGAAAAAGTACCGTAATCCGAGGTGTATTCCAGCACATGAAAAGAACCGTAATCCGGGGTATATTCCAACGCATGAAAAGTACCGTAATCCGGGGTGTATTCGAACGCATGAAAAGTCACGTAATCCGGACTGTATTCGAAGGCATTGTGCATGTTGTTTTCATATAACTTTGTTAAATCGTGAAAAACAAATCTGAAAAACAATAAGATAGCCTAGACCTTCTTCTATTGATTCCTCAATGTAGGTACATTGTTTTAGTTTTCAACTAAACTTTTTATGTTATTTTATTATATTATTTTATTTGTTTCTATTCTATGTTCAAATGTGGGACCCAAGTTTCGAGTTTTCGTTAAAAGCCGAAAGACAGCCATATAATATACCTAGATCCGCCAACGCTCGGTTCAGCTCGGCCGTCGAGCCGCCAGGACACTCGCTTTGATTGGAGCATCGACGCGCTTGTTTTGTAGTTATAATGGATTCTGATAAATGTCTGCAAAATAGCGCAAAATGTAAGCGATATCGAGAGCGCAAACGTTTACACCAGGATACTGATTCTAGCGAGTTGAGTACGAGAACGCCGTTAACAAAAAGTGAACGAAATAAGCGGTACCGTGAGCGTGTAAAGAGGCGCAAACTTGAAAATTCTGATGCTTACCCCGAAAGTGTCAATAATTATAATAGAGAGAGTGGAAGTTATGAACTTGTAAATAATGACAGTGAGGTGGTACATGGAAATAATGAAAGTGTACAAGTAGAGGGCCCTTCCCTAATAGATGTATGTACAAATTTTTGGTCCTTGCGCGAAAACGTGCTGCGGCCACAAAGACAATTTAATGTTGTTAAAACACATTTTAAGGAGTATATGGATAAACATTTTTTCTCGGATAACTTGGACGATTATTGTCGCGTGTGTGATCGTATTTGGTGGACGAGCAGATTAACACACCTTCGAATTGATACGGCTATATACGATTTCGTGAAATCATTAAATTACTATAACATGCAAGAGCCGTTCATGGTGTGTTCTAATTGTTGTACGTTTCTGCGGCGTAAGAAAATTCCTTCCTTGGCAACACTTAATGGGTACTTTTATCCTGAAATTCCCAAAGACTTGCCAGATTTATGTCCGTTATCTGAGCGTCTTATTTCGCCTCGCTTACCTTTTATGCAAATTCGTCATATCAGATATTTTGCTGGTTCTCAACGTTTAATTGGTCAAGTTGCAAATGTGCCTGTAGATGTCAATAATATGGTTATGGCATTACCGCGCCGTTTGGAAGATGATTTCACGTTTAATGTGTGCCTCAAACGAAAATTATTTCATAAAAGTTCGTACATGGCGGGGTGTATTTCTAAAAGAAATATAAAAATGTGGCTCAAAGAATTAGTGAAAACGCCATTGTATCGAAAATACAATATTGTAATACATAAGTCGTTTTTCCACGCCAACTGTTCCGATGACGAAGAGGATGATGGTACCTTGCGTTATACGCATCTCCTTGTAAACAGCTATCGCAATATTGACATTAATATTCGGCGAACTGTGGAACAAGTTACTAAACATAATGAACGTCGCATGACATCAGAAGAAATTTTATCGAAAATGCAGGAAACGTTGTTTTGGGCAGAAGATGTGATTCTTGATATGGCTCCTGGACAGTATACCCGACCATTCGCCTTATCATTCGATGCCGACGCTGAAGAATTGTCTTTTCCCATGATTTATTTCGGCCAACCACGAGTGTTAACCGTGCGAGGTACTGCTTATTCGATGGCTACAAGTGAGATAAGAAGACGTGATCGACGTGGAGTTAAGTCTAATCATATTTTGTACATGGCCGCAAAAATAATGAGATTGCGTGTTATAGATAGTCTCAATGTTATGTTCTGAGCGAATACTTCAAACGTTCATAATATTACTAGAAGTGACATCGAAAACCGACAGTTTATTAAAGAAACTATGGAACGAAATGAATCGTTTATGCGCCATATTCCTAATTCTGTTCAATACTGGTATACTCGTAAACGAGACTTATTTGGTATGATGAGACAATTAGGTAAACCGACAGTGTTTCTTACCTTAAGTGCGTCGGAAACGTATTGGTTGCCATTGCTACGATATAACTACAAGTTCCAAAACAATTTACCAGCTGATCAAGACATTCCGGACGAAATATTTGATGTTATGAATGCAACAATGAGAGCCGAGTTGGTTAATAGTGATCCAGTTATTTGTTGTTTGTATTTTGATAAATTGGTTGATACAATAATCAATGCTTTGAAACGAACGACGGGGCCATTTGGAAAATATCGTATTATAGATTTTTTTCGACGTGTCGAATTCCAACATCGAGGTAGCCCTCATTGTCACATGTTACTGTGGTTAGAAAACGCACCATCCGATACAGAGAGGCGATTGTTTGAAGGGGTAGATGTGACTGAGGTAGTTGAATTGTTGGATTCTTTAAGTACTGTTGATCAATCGTTATTGGTGGGTGGGAGACAGTTGCAGACTCATCGCCATACTCACACGTGTTATAAGAAGAATGCAAAAAAATGTAGATTTGGTGCACCTTTCTGGCCGATGAATGAAACTAGAATCTTGATGCCGGTACTTAATGCGGATCGAGACGAAGCGTTGGTTCAACGCTACAACACTTTGCACGACAATTTGGAAAATAATCATTACGCTGACGTTCATCACTTTTTTGCAATAAATCTAATCGACACGTTGGATGAATATTTGCTTATCTTACGGCATGGTATACACCGCCCTATGGTGTTTTTAAAACGTGATATAGATGACATTTGGACTAGTCCATTTAATCCTGTAATATCTTCTGTATTACAATCTAATATGGATATTCAATTTATATTAGACGAGTATTCATGCGCAGCGTATGTTGCAGATTACGTAAATAAATCTGAACGCGGATTCAGTTCATTGCATCGTGAATTGATAAAGTTGAGAGATGAATATCCTGATATGGATTATGATGCATGTTTGAAAGAATTAGGGAAACGTGTTTTAAGTAATGTCGAAATGTGTACGCAGGAAGCAGCTTGGTTTTTATTGCGATTGCCGATGTCAGAGGCATCGAGACAAGTTGTGTTTGTACCAACTCAACATCCGACAGAAAGATTTCTTGCGAAAAAGCGGAAACTACAAATGGATTATGAAAATTTAACTGCGAATTCAACTGATGTTTGGTCTTGCAACATAATACAATATTATGAGAGAAGACCTCACGATTTAAATAATGTGTGTTTAGCAGATTTCGTTGCCTGGTATGATCGTAAGCGAACGCGACAAACAAATCATCTGGTTAGTGATCTTGACCTACTGCGCTTCGACAATGAAAGTGATAATGATAGTGATAATGTTGATGATTGTGTACAATACAGGAAACGAACCAAAGCAAAGGTGTTACGATGGAAAACATATAAATTAAGCGATGATCCCATGAATTATATGCGAGAACTAGTAACACTATTTTGGCCTTTTCGAAGCGAGGAATTAGAATTGCTCGATCGAGATGAGTACATGCGTATTTATGAGAGACATGCCGACGCACTATTGACCAAAAGAAAAGAGTATGAAAGTGGATTGTCTATCGAGAATGTGGTACGTATTATTGACGAAACGTTAAATGCTGCATTAAACGAAGAGGTAAATGATAACAATAATCCACTTGGTCCTGCGTTACGGAACGTTGAAGTGCCATATTTACAACGAACGCAGGATCAGTTGAATGGAAATGGAAACAGGGATATAAATACCATACAACGCTGCAGTACAGTTCGAGCCGTGGAAAATATGTTATCACATGCAGATTTCTGTACCCTATTGCGATCTTTAAATACTGGACAATTAAGGTTTATAATAGAGTTAATATATCGTCTGACACACGATGATTTGCCACCATTACAAGTGTTTTTTACTGGTCCTGCAGGATCAGGTAAAAGTTACGTGTTAAAAGTATTAATGGAAACTGCGAATAGATTTACTACCCGCAATAATATAAGTAAATGTGCTTTTATCGCTTGTGCAACTACTGGTAAAGCATCGGTTAATATTGATGGCACGACAGTTCACACAGCATTTAATATCGGCATTAACACGAAACGACGATTGCCATTAAAAAGTGATGTGTTACAAACAATGAAATGCGATTTTCTTGGAGTTAAAACGGTTATTATTGATGAAGTGAGTATGATGAGTTCAGATATGCTTATTCAAGTTGGGGAGCGGTTACGTTCGTTGGGCCCCGATCCGACTCACCAGTTTGGAGGTTTGAGTATTATATTTTGTGGCGATTTGCGTCAATTACCGCCCGTTAATGCTAGAGCCGTTTACGTTCGACCACCTAACATGTTGCAAGATAATATGTTGTGGCACAATTTAAATTATTATCCATTGACAGAAGTAATGAGACAATCAGATATTCAGTTTTCCTCTATTTTAACTAAAATAGGCAATGGTGATGTACTTAATGATACCGAGCGAGCTTTGATTGAAGGGCGGTTTTTTACCTCTGAGCAATTGGAGCAAATGGATGTGCGCAGTGCTATACGATTGTTCCATAGAAACGTGGACGTAGATCAGTACAACTATGATGTTATGAACGATGCTGATGTTCTCCTTTCACTAGCTAAAGACGAAGTGCGAGGTTATGTGAATGTGCAACAGTTGAAATCAACGCATGATAAATTGAGAAAAATGGATGTTGCTAGCACTGCAAATATGCCGTTAAAACTGTTATTGGTTATAGAGAGTCCATACATAGTTACGCAAAATCTAGATAAAGCAGATCGATTGATTAATGGATTATTCGGCTACTTGAAATACGTGGAAATGGATGACAATGGCGAAATCTTACGTTTATGGATTCATTTTTCAGATCCTAACGCAGGGAAAATGTTACGCTTAAAGTATGCAGCACACGCGCAGGCTTTAGACTTATCACCGGAGTGGACTCCACTTTTACGAAGGGAAGGAACTATAGACGTAAAATCAAAAATCATTAAAGTTCGACGAAAACAATTTCCTGTTGTACCGGCTCATGCTATGAGTATTCACAAATCACAAGGAGGAACGTACGATCAAGTAGTTTATGAATATTCCAAATCACACGAAATTTCATTGGTCTATGTAGCTATGTCTCGTGCTAAAACAATCGAAGGTTTATTTTTCACAAATAAGAAACATGATCACAAATTCTATCATTGTAGCAAGAATAAGGACCGTCAGATTTTGCGAAGCGAATTTAAACGTTTGAAAAAACGTAGATTAGTAACAATTGTCGACAAATGTGGAGAGTTTTTGATAAATCCCGCGTACCCATCGGTTGCTTATTTTAACGTACAAAGTTTAAATGCGCATGTGTTGGACGTCTTACATGATCCAGTATTACCAAAAACCTCATTACTTTCTATGTCCGAAACTTGGATGCAAGATAAAGATCCGCCAATTGATGTTGCCGGCTATCGTTGTATAGCACGTAAAAATAATGGGCGTAACAGAGCTGGAGGAGTTGCTATATATGAATCTTTGACTTCTCGCTTGCAAAATGGACATGAAATAACTTATGATACTACAAATGTTCCTTATGGCGACGTGTGTTGTGCTCGAATAGACTATGAGGGCAGGGCACAGCAAAGAAAACATTTTTATCTTATAACGATTTACGCGAAGCCAGGTGTGACAAAAAATCAAGTAATGCAGCTAATGGACTGTGCGTTAATGCGCTTCAGCAAGTACACATTGATGTTTGCTATAAATCATTCGAGCAATTTGTATAATTGTCCATTACTTATATGCGGTGATTTTAATTATAACGTAAATTGTTCAGAATTAACAACGTGTCTACAGAATCGTTATTCAGTTTCGTTGGCTTCGAAAAGTTTGATAACTACACGAAACGCCACGTCAATAGATGGAATATTTTACAGAAACGAACAAGTTGAAGTCATTCCGTACGTATCGTATTTTAGTACGCATACACCGCTGCTAGTGCGTTCAACAGATTATCCCACTCTTTGTGCTGGAGAAGAAGGGGCTGGTGAAGAAGGGGCTGAAGGAGAAGGGGAAGAGCAGCAAGCCACCTCCGCGTTGTCCTAGCCATAGTAGTTGCCTGTTGCCACGTCGAGACGCAGCGCAGTATCGCCTTTACCGTTCTAAGCTTAGTGTAAGTCAGGCGCATACGACATAGTTTTAATCAGTGACTAATTAACGAATAACTGTTTTAGTGTCAATAATGTTTTCAAGTAACGAAAAAAAAAACGCATCTTGTCGCAAACCGAGTCGCCAGGTTTTAGCCAGCAACCTTCATCCAAACGTAATAAGAAGTCCACATCGCTGCCGACACAACCCGACTCAGGTACTCGTTTTCATATTTCATCATCATCTGATGAGGCCGAGCACGATGACATTGGCAAGACTCCTTATATGGTTAAACCACCATCAGGTAATGTTAAGAGAATAATTAACTCTTTGATACGTTTTTAATTTTTCATTTCATGTGTTATAGGCACATTGTTTGATACACCTGAATTGGAAAACTTTTATGAGCGTTATAAGACATCTTTACCAGATTGTCAACCTATTCGGGTCGCCACAGAATTGCAGGACAAGAACTACAAGTTTCGGAAAAATGCTATAAACAAGCCCAATTTTTGTCAATTTCAATATAAGAAACCTCCGTTGTTATTCGCTGTCACTAACGCGTACGGGGTTTTTATCACTACCTCCGAGGAATACTTTTGTAGATCGACGATTCATGACATTAGAGCGTTACAGCCGCGACATCGGGTTTCATTGTTAGTCCCGACCATTGAGCATTGGTGGAACACGGAAAGCAAAGCGATGATGTTAGCTTTCTTGGAACGTTTCATCACTGATTTGAAATGTTTGGCTGCAAGTCAACAGTTTCGTTTGGCTGTAGAGCGTTTTGGCATTGCGGATATCAAAGAATCATTGAAGACATTACGAATGAAACTTATGACTGCCACCAAAAATATAAATGGTCAAACCACACCCGGTGTTTTTGGTCTGCGTATTGAGAACACCTTGAACGTACCCAGCCAGATACATGTGAGTTTAGCGAAGATTATTGGTAAAACGATACATCCTTCAAAATGGAAGAAGTTGATGGTACCGTCATACATGCACGCAGCGATAATGATGTCGGTTAAAGGGTTTAAAATTACCAAAAGTGGTTTTAGTTTAGACTTTAACGTAGAGTCCTTGGCATACATGAAAGTCGCCGAAATTGCTAGAGTGCCAAAACGGTCTTTTGGCTTTGACCAACTGACGGAATTTAAAAACAGTAAGGAAGTTAAGTCATCTTCAAGTGATGATGAAGATAATGTAAACGTGGGGGCCTCTACCAGTAGCAGCCGCGACAAGTTTGATACATCTACTTGGTAGTTGTACCATATTCTTCACCTATATGAAAAGTGTTTCTTTGTTTAAACCAAATGTTTATTATGTTGTTCAAAGCGTTTTTTTTTCATGTACCTAACTGTATGTATAATAAACAGTTAATCATGTTTCATATATGGTGTTATCATTTCCAATGTCCCCGATGGTTGCAAGGATTGCAAAATCTGTGAATTTTTTGTGTGGACTTCTCTGACTCGCCTATTGCTATCTCACTTCTTTCCGCAATGCCATCTAATCCCGATCCTGTCAACACTCTGCCCATCTGTTCACGCTCGTTTACAGATTTCTTTAATTTGATATCTAGAGGTCTGCCATCATCCTTCTCACTATCACCAGCGACGACGCATTTGTAGGTCTTCTTCCCTGTTACAGGCGGCGTCCTATTATTTTAGTCGATTCTTCCACTTTTTTCTCTTTTAGTAATGTAATTATTCCCTCCAATTCTTCTATTCCTTCTTCTAGATGGTATATTAGTTTCTTCGACATACTATTATTTTCATTTTCATTTTCCTGGGTATTATTTATAATATTTTTCAACGGTAAAATTCCATTATGCATGTTATCGACACGTACATAGTGCAAGTCAATGACCGCCTCTCCCAGTGTTTCACCCGTACCATTTAATTTTCAATCATCATTCTCCGCCATCTGAGATCTCTCAAAATTTGCGTTATTAAAATTACTGAATCTTCTTTTCAGAGTCTGTATATCTTTCTCCTTCTGTTCGCATGTACATGCTTTTGAGGTTATGTTTTTACAACACACCACCTTTCCTTCCTGGTCCACAATTGTACTACAAATTTTTAGCACACAACTAGAGTGATAGTTACTAAAGCATGCCGCACACGTTACATAAATATTTTGTATTTACGTGTATAATCTGCCTCTTGAGATCTGATTAGTTTTTCAGTAAAATCGGTAGACCGGAAGTAGTACTTTACTTCAGTGAAAAAATCGAATTTTACAAATATTTCGTCAACTACTAAGTTTAAACAAATTTATAAAGAATTCATATGTACTTAAAATTAAAATTGAGAACCATTTTATTTAAAAAGTTTTTCGAAATTACTACCGGAAGTAGGTCTTTTACTCCTATCGAAAATCAGTTTTTTGCCAATATTTTGCAAGTCATGCTTTTTAGACATGTACGCTACGAATATAAAAGTATTTAGAACTTAATTTTCAATATCTTTTGTATAAAAAAAATTTCAAAATTCGGACCGGAAGTATCACTTTTACTCTTACCAAATAACGATTTTTTGCAAATATGTAGTAAATTATGCATTCTATATATATTTATTAAGATTACAAAAGTATTTAGAATTGGAATTGCAATATTTTTGTATACATGAAATTTCAAAATTCGGACCGGAAGTAGCACTTTTATTCTTATCGAGTGGCATTTTTCTTCGAATATCTTGCAAAGTATGCATTCTATAGCGATTTATTAAGAAAATGAATGTACTTAGAATAGGATTTTGAATAAGTTTTGAATAAAAAAGTTCTTAAAATTGTATACTTTGAAACGCTCATACGTTAAGAAAGTCGTGTGGTGGCCACACCTCATTTTTTCTTTTGAAGCAATGACAGTTTGTGCAAAAGCTTAAATTAGACGTATATACAGGGCGCGTCAAAAGTTTAGAGAGGTTATATTCGTAAATATAAAGTTTGGTGTTGACATGTTTAGCCGTTGACTGCTATCGTGTTCACAAAGAGAGAAAGCGGGAAAGAGAAAACGAAAGAGAGATTTTCTAGAAAGCACTTTTTCGGTATCAAGGGCTACAAAACGTGGAAATCTGCAAAAATCTCGAGCTCGAAAAAGTTTGTTATCACAATACCTACTTCCTTACACTACGTATAAGAAAGTAAAATGAGGTGTTGGGACTGCACGACTTTCTTATTTACTTACCTGTGAGTAGGAGTGATATTTTCGGTCCGTATTATAAATTCTTTTATACAAAAATTATTCCAAATCCAGCTCTAAATCTGTTAGAATGCATAATTTGTGAAATATTTGCAGAAAATGCTATTCGATAAAAATAAAAGTGTTAGTTGCGGTCAGAATTTTGATTTTTTAATTTCTTGTACGTAATATAAGTATGTATTAAGTTTTTCAATTTACAAATAAATTCAAATGAATGCTTAAAGTTCGCGCGTCTTTCTCCCTAATTGTGCATGAAAGGTGGCAAGTAAGTATCGATTAGATTCATACGCATAAAATCAAATTGCAAAGAAAGCCGCACAGACAAAATTTACAAATCGTATGTAAAGGTAGAAATTTAAAAATCAGGTAAAATGACCTTGAAATGTTTTGAGGTAATTGTTATTTAATTTTAGAATTCATATCGTGGTGACATCCAATTATTACTAGTAGTACTTAAGATATGCGAAAACCTTAGATACGAACCGAAATGGATTTGGCAAGATTGAAACGCGCCCTTAAGGGTGCGTTTCAATCCTGCCAAATCCATTTCGGTTCGAATCTAAGCTTTTTATGTTTCTTAAGTACTACTAGCAATAATTAGATGGCGCCACTATAACAATTCTAAACATTCTAAAGAAACGATCGTAAAACATTTCAAGGTCATTTTACCTGCTTATTGAATTTCTACCTACATACGAAAATTTTGTCTGTGCATGCTTTCTTTGCAATTCGATTGTATACGTATGAATCTAATGAATACTTACTTGTCAACTTTCATGCTGAACGGAGAAAGACGCGCGAACTTTAACCATTCATTTGAATTTATTTGTAAAAATTTAAATTCAATTACTTTTTATATATTTATTTTATTTATAAATTTAGTTATCCTTAAACATATTTTTAAATGCTAAAGGTAAGTGATACTCATCCATTCGAGTTTCTTATTTCATACAAAACTATACAATAAATAAAGAGCAGTGTAATAAAATGCACAAAAACACTTGAAATAAAACAAGGTGTTTCAAATTTCCAAAAATTGTATTAACAAAAATGCCCACAGTGTGTGCGAAACTAGTCGTATTTTTGTTAATACAATTTTTGGAAATTTGAAACACCTTGTTTTACTTCAAGTGTTTTTGTGCATTTTATTAAAATGGAATTCCAACAAGTAACAACCAACTCTATCACAATGTTAAAGAGCAGTGTGTTTGCGTTATGCAAAATAAAACTTTTTCTGTTACTTGATACGTTTCGTACACGCAAACAGTGGCGGCTGCTGCAGGGAGGGCAACGGGGCACTGCCCCCCGTGACAAATTTCTTTTAACAGATAAATTAATTATAAATACCTAATTTCTATGTATTTTTTCTGATTTATTTAATAACAAATAATATGTTTTCGGAAGTAACAGTCCGTCTTTTCAGCGCGTTTAAAAATCGCAGTCTGACGTAGGCTCCGGGGCATCTCGCGCGACTGCCCCGTCTGTATTAGAAATCGAGCGATGAAACTGGCGCGGGCAGCGCGCGTATATATGTAGGCGGCGGGCACTACTCTATGGTGCCGGGTCCGGGTGGCGGTCCAGTATGTAATATACAGCGGTGAGAGTATGTTTTAATTTCTATCGGTGCAAATGCAACTATGAATTGCATTAGTAACATTGTGACAGAATTAAAAAATCTAGATCTCCCTAGACCAGATTTATTGATTAATCTAGAAGATCACAATTTGAAAACTAATAAAACCGTGACGAGAAAATGCAACAGAAGCTCTTACAGTTTATGAGACTGATTGTGTGGGTGTAATGTGCAAAATGCTTTTTCCTATTTCGGTGCTATAAAGTTCAATTTACGACATCCGTTTTGGTTGCAAAAGTATTTCTTTATCGCACGCTAATTTTGTTGTTTTGACGTTTATAAAAAAAAAGATGAAACCAAGTTATATTTAAATGTCAAAATGTGAGCCTTTAATGTGACAAACATGTGCAATAGAAGTTGTACAAAGAATAAAAAGCACACATGCTAACATTTTATTTACTAATTAACAATATAAATTGTTAAGCAGAGTTGGACGATAAGTTTTCTGATGCTACTCTTGTAATTTACTTCCAAGATTGAATAGTACAACTGTTATAAAAATTTGTTTTTGATAATATGTCGAGACTATGTTGGCAAAACATTTTGTAAATTGTCTTCTGCTATTTTGCGAATCTCTGGGGGCGTGCAATTATTTATTTCGTCCTTTTTGTTGATAATTTGAAATAATTTATTGCATATATCAGTCTGAATTTTAATAATAATAATAATAATATAATAATAATAATAATAATGGACTTTATTAGGGCGGAGTCCAGCATGTGCTGTTCAACTCAACCACTCCATATGAAGTAGAATACAATAACATTACAACCGTTAACATAAAACTACCCTATTATATAAATCAACACATCCGCAAAAAGAATATAATACTTGCTACACGTGAGATAAATATGTAAGATACGCAATATATGTAAGATGTGAGATATGTAAGATCACTGCTTACCAAGTAGCATGTCCTTCAGTAAATATCTGAAGGGGCCTCCACCCCTATCCCTTAAGCTTTGAGGTAGTGAATTATAATGTTTTGATGCCATGTAAGGAAATGATAATTACATATAACACCGGCTATATTCAAATATTTAAAATGTTCACGAAGTTGGCCGAAGACAAGGCAAAGCCTTCATCGACATTCCGAAGACGTCCGAACACAAACGAAGTTGGCCGAAGACAAGGCAAGGCCTTCACCGATATTCCGAAGACGTCCGAACACATACGAAGTTTGCCGAAGGCAAGGCAAGGCCTTCACCGACATCCGAAGACGTCCGAACGCATACGAAGTTGGCCGGTGTCAAAGCAAGGCCACTACTGACATTCCGAAGACGTCCGAACACAAACGAAATTGGCCGAAGCCAGGGCAAAGCCTTCATTGACATTCCGAAGACGTCAGAACCCATACGAAGTTGGCCGAAGTCAAAGCAAGGCCACTACTGACATTCCGAAGACGTCCGAGCACAAACGAAGTTGGCCGAAGACAAGGCAAGGCCTTCAAAATAGAAAAAATCAAGTGAACGGTGTTTTTCTATTTTGAAGAGAATAAAAACATTTTCTAGAAATACCATGCGGAAAAGCAGACTATGTGCCTTAGCAATGTGTTCCATTGAAAAACAATTACTGACATCAACACCAAACTTCAATGAATGAGTTATTAATCATTTTGCTGATCGTAAGGAACGGCGGATGGATTTTATTTTCAAACAAGTTAATTAAATAGCATATTGAGTTTATTTTTTGTCTGTACTTAATTTTTGATATTAAACACTCAGACCCGCGGTGCCCTCCCATCCCAAAAAATCACGGGCCGTCACTGCACGCAACTGCATCTATGCGATATCATATCTTTGTTAATCATGTCTAATAATAATAATAATATGCAAAACAAAAATATAGTCATATTATTGTCTTCATAACGTACCCATTATTTCAGCATTCTAATAAATATGTTTTACCTGCTAAATATACGCATGATTTGATATATAGTTTGAATTTAGATTTTTTGTTTTATTTCTATTTTGTATTTTAGCTCCTGGGCAGTTTTTAGAATGGATTTTTTTTGGTGAGTTTGAATAAGAGAAATTCTACATATTTTAAGGCATTATTTGGTCATAGGTACGTTGAAAGCGCAATTTTTAATTAAATATCGCGCCAAAACGGTACTATTTTTAACAGAGTGTATTGGTTCCTACCTAAGGAAATTTAACAAGGAAGTGCCGCGAGTGTCACACTGTCATTAATATTTGTCATTATATTTTCTCCGACATCTTGTGGGTTTTCAATTATGGTGTACACCACAGGATACAAAACTTACAAGATTGAAGCGTATTTTAGAACAGGTGTGCTAGTTAATGGTATCTGGGAATATAGTAAGCGTTTATGTTTGGATAATTTTCGTGTTATGTTATTCAAACATGTAAATCATTTTAAATAAACATATATTTACAAATTTTATGTCAGTCAAATGTCAGTATGACAGTTAACCTGATAATTTATCAGAACTATCTCAAAAAAATATCTAAGACGGACGTTTTACATTCCATGGCAAACCTTTATCAACATAATTTTTGATCTTGCGGTATAACTATGCCATACATAAAACAGCTACTAGGCTTTTATCGGCATTAAAAGCAGCCAAGTTGAATTGATTTGCATAATTCATCTCTCTAGTAAAAGGATAGGCATCTTTCAATTAAAGATAATAGAAAACTCCATATTTTAAAAGATTACAATTTGATTAAAATCACAAATTAAACTATGTACTATGTACTACTATGTAGTTACCTTTTATGGTTTATGGTGCCAACCTGTGATACCAACTGTTCATTGTCTATTAGGTATTTTTAAATAACTCGTAACATACGAAATTTTATAATTAGTAGCCGCACGAATTGCTGTTAATTATAATTTTAAATTATAATGCTACTTAAATTATTATATAACATGCAATTAACATCTAAATAATTTCAAGATATTAACGCCATCTATTCCATAAGTGCTACACTGTAAAGCGAAGCAAATGTAACAGATATCTGTAAATGTATGTAATTGCTTACAAAAATGTTACAAATTTTATTTCATGGATCACTTTAAAAATGACACATATATTTAGCTACTGTTACCAATTTTATCTACCAAATATAAATACCGAGTGTACTTGCTATATTACATATAAATTTACTGTGTAATTTTTAAATGTAGACACTTTTTGTAGTACTTGCACAACCACTGTCTTCCCATTTTATTTACGGCTTATATATTAACTTAATTTGAAAAAGAATACAACCGTTCACTTCGTTTAACCTTTATATTCATGCTTAATGCATAAAATTTACATGCTTTGATTTCTTACGCCTGAAAAAATGGAAATAAAAATAGTATTTTTTGGGTACATTTCTCTCCCGCCAAAACCTTATCAAACGCAGCCTTAAAAGAATGAGGTATGTCAGAATTAATTATTAATATTTGCCTTTCTACATTTTAAATCAAACAGAATTCTATCATTATATATAACATATTGTACTGTAAATATTGGTTCAAATCCGAGCTAAAATATTTTATTTGTAATAAAATCTTGTTCAATTATACATAGTTATTTTTAATTTCACCCGACAAATGTCATTGGGCGAAATTGTATGTTAAATTATATCTCTTACAATAATAACTCTATGGTAATTATTATTATTATTAATATGCATTATACTTCTACTCTTCCTCTCAAGATGTCACCCTCAACGTAAAACGTTTGGACTTACACAACTTTTAACTACCCAAAGATAGATGTTACAAAGATTAATTTACTTAAATATTCCCTGGTATATATCTAAATTGGTACAAGCTTTTAAACAACGGAAGGAGCTCTACTACTTATGATAATACTGTTTATAACGGAATATTAGTTATTAATATTTCTACAGATAAGTATTTGTTATCGACAGTAACATTTATCAGAATTTATTAACCTCTTTTTATTTTAGACTACCAGTATGTTAACCCAAAGATTGAAATCCAGAGCACATCAATACAAGGAATAAAATGTTATCTCAACATGCGAGCAAGATAACCTATTTATTTCGATTGAAGTTATGCAATTATATAAATACAAACTGTAATATAACGGAAGTATTTTTCTAATGTATTCACATTTAATGTTAACCTTTAATTTTATATGTTTCAGAAACAACAATGTACTAGAAATAAATATTCAATGTTTAATCCACTACAATATATATATTTATCAAGAGTACAAAAGTATTTAGAGCTATTTTGAGAATATTTTTTGGATAAATGAAATTTCGAAATTCGGACCAGAAGTAACACTTTTACTCTTAGCGAGTAGCACTTTCTTTGAATATCTCCTGAACTATGCATTCAATAGAGATTTATTAAGAGACTAGAAGTACTTATAATAGGATTTTGAATAATTTACTTACGTTTATTATTATGCTGAAAGGTTGAGATATATTCTCATGTTCAGAAAAGAAAGCTCTATCAGAATCACTGAAAAAAACAACGTAGTATAGTTTGTTCCGTACTGCTAAAAACCATTATTTATTGGCGCATTATACAGTGCGTTCATGATGAAAGGAACAAATTCGTTTAAAATTCAAGTAATTATTTTGCCGAAAAACGCTCGGACAGGTCGATTAGTATTTTTAGTTGTGAATTTTTTGACATAAGAAAATTATATACAGGCTGTCTAAGGACGAACATATGCAGCAGTCATAGTTTTTTTATATGGAACATACTATATATTATGCCATATTTGAATTGTATGGTAAATTTTCAATACTTTTTGTGTAACATACCATATCCCCAAAATCAGCAGTTTTCGGAATAATGACGTTTGAAATGTGATAAATTAAAAGAAATGCATGATAATCTATTAATTTGAAGTAGAGTTTTTTGTTGAAGATAAAATTTGCAATACCAGGTTGTTTTTGTTGGCTTTTAAAAAAATTTTTAAGGTGTCCTTGTTCAATTTAAACATTTTATTTCATTACCTATGTGTATTTTAATTTATCACAAAACTCATTATTCCGAAAACCGCTGATTTTGGGGATATGGCATGTTACACACAATTGTGTTTAATGCGTTTAGAATTTACCCTACAATTCAAAAATGGCATAATATACAGGATGTTCCATTAAAAAAAACCAATGATTGCTGCATATGTTCTTCTTTAGGCGTATTTAATTTTCTTATGTCAAAAAATTCAAAACTAAAAATATTAATCGACCTGTCTGAGCTTTTTTCTGCAAAATAATTACCTGAATTTTAAACGAATTTGTTCCTTTCATCATGAACGCACTGTATAGTTTATTTACAACCATTTAATTTGACGTATTGCTATTGAAAATCTTCCAGTAAATAAAGGCGCTATTGGATCGCATTTTGTTTGTGGGACACCTATATTATCATTATTATTAATACAGGACCTAAAAGCGGTCCCTGTGAAACTCCAAAACGTATAAGTGCTAAATCCGAATCATCACCATTAAATTACTCGTTAAAATACGTCTTGTTAAATCGGAATGCTGGGACAGCTATAGAATACGTTTAATTGATTTATATCAAGCATCAAAAGAAAGAGAATTTATTTCTCCATAGGCTAAGCTACATAATATCTTGCAATTATGTATACATTCGAAGTAATTACGATATAAAGTACCAGATTTTTGATACAAACACTTCCTGTTTTTTAACCATTTTTTCCACAATAATCGAACAAACATCAGTTGTTAAAACTACCCAGTCCCCTAGAGATGAGTTTGCAGATTATGCCAATATTTTATTATCATCATTTTGTTGCTTACTAACGGATTCTGGTGCAATATGTTACCAGCATGTTTGCAATGTAATTGAGATGGGCGAGATGGCCACCCTAAATCTATTGGTAAAATATAATCGAAACAGCGAAATGGCTGCAGAATAGCCAATATCATATCATAGTTAAGCACATCGAATGCTTTCGACAAGACCAGCAATACGAGAATTTCGATCCTTTTAATATCAGCTACATTTCGAATATATTCGAGCATTTCAAAGACCCGTCTCACTACTGCTTTTTTTCGAAAACCTAATTGAAGGCATCCAGTGGTAAAACATTAAAAAAGACAAATACTCCAAAATCACGGAATAATTATTTGTAATCTCTTGTTATAATATATTCAATAAAATTTAAACTATGTTATTGACGTCAATAAGTGCCTACATGACAATACTACTGACGTGCATACTGATTTATTATGAATTGTGCTGCATACTTCTAACGACATTACATAAGTAATACGCTCTGAATCAATTACGTAATGTTGTTATCTTGATCTTCATTTATAAAATTTATAGTTATTATAGACGATTCTGAATGATCTCATCAAGTCCTTGTAAAAACGAGAATATATTTAACCGGTTCAACAAAATGTATGCATTGGTATATAAATAAGGATTTGCATTTTCTTGCCCATTCAATGTGTGTTTGTGTGCTATAAAGTATACTAACTAGTAAGATGTTGAAGTTATTGTGCGTTGTTATTGTCATTTATATAAATGTCGCAAGTTTGGAATCTGTGAAAGATCGTGCTTATTATGACGAAATATTCGCAAGAGGTAATTATTTTCAAATATTTTATTGATGTGTAAGTAACTAAAATAGGCATATTATCAAAATCATTACACACGCAATAGGTTATAAATAATGAACTTTATCAATTACTCGTTGCTCGGCCTAAATATGTGCTTGTTTCTTTTATATAAACTTGATAACAAATTTTTTTCAGGAGCATCCGAAAGTCCTATCAGAGCAGGAGAGGCTGCAGGTAATGTTTACGTTATTAAAAAACTTTATTCAGTATCCATAATTAAAAAGTAAATATGTTTTAGGAAAGGTAGATCAACAAGGAAATAAAGTTCCTAAAACAGGCGTTGCTACAAGCACAAAAGACTGATGCTAATATAGCGCGAGTCTTGATTCAAAATTATTTGTATCTACTGTTTTAACAACAATATAATTTCAGTACAAAATCCACAGATAATTGCATTCGTAGTATGCTTAGATATATATACATATTTAACTGGATTAAGCTTCCATGTAATAAAATTTTAATAAAATTATACTTTTACATTGACTCTTTTTTATTTATTACTGACCATTTTATACACCAAAACCTGGGATGTAATACAAGAGTAAGATATTTTCTATTTATTTAATAATAATAATATGAAAATCAATAGTTGATTTACATTTTATATTGCTCTTGTAACAGTTGTATATTTGCTAATTTGGAACTGCACGAATAATTTTTTTAATAGAATACTACAATTCAGTAGCCTGATTGTCTATAGTCTTCTTGCGATTCAGCACTCTGTCTTAATGGGAACGTAAATGTACTCAGTAATTTCGTTATTAAAATATTCAATTTTATTTATTATCTAATTTTATCTTCTATAACTACTTGCATTCGAAAAGAAGAGTGCTTTATTTAAATTAACTCATTCCACATACATTGTAATGGGTACCCTGTATATAAACGAATATCTAAATTTGCTATAATAATAAGTACAGGGTGCGGCAGTGAATCGGGCGATTTTCCAACACTGCAAACAGTGTGTTGTGGTCGAGGTAGGGGAACCGGACTACCGCCATCTTGTAACGTATGCCCTACCATTTAGTGACGATGGAGCCGTGGAGCGGTGCACAACGAGCGTACGCTGTCAAAGCTTATTACAAAAATAATGACAGTTACGTGTCCGCGAAGCGAGCATTTCGCAATTATTTTAACATACCGCGTAATGTTGCAATACCTTCTGCCCATGCAATAAAAACATGGGTTGCGAACTTTGAAGAAACAGGCTCAATACTTAAGAAACGAACTGGCCACGTAAAAAATCCCACCCGTTCAGCTCGACGGCACGCAATATCTCTCGGTATTTCAGATCGCAGTGTGAGGAGGATTTTACACAACGATCTCCACTACCATCCATATAAAATTCAAGTAGTGCACGCTCTGAATATTGGTGATCACGCATCCCGTCTTGCTTTTTGTAATAGGATATTGGACATGATGAATGACAATGCAGAACTTGTAAACAATATTTGGATGAGTGCTGAAGCGCACTTCCACCTTTCGGGGTTCGTCAATAAGCAGAATTTTCGGTATGGGTCACGAGAAAATCCACGAGAATACACGAAAAGCCGCTTCACAGTGATAAGGTGACAGTATGGTGTGCAATTTCATCAAGGGCTGTTTTAGGACCATATTTTTTTGAGGACCAAAATGAACGAGCAATTACAGTGAATACTCTGCGCTATATTAACATGTTGGATAACTTTCTTCAACCTCAATTAGCTCGTAATCCTGCTTACCAAGACATGTTTTTCCAACAGGACGGGGCAAACTGCCATACATCCAATGCTTCACTGGCTGTTCTGCGACGCTTATTTCCTAATCGCGTAATTTCCAAGAACGGAGACATTCCGTGGCCAGCAAGATCACCAGATCTCTCTCTGTGTGATTACTTTCTCTGGGGATACTTGAAATCACGTGTTTTTAAATCACCGCCGCCTTGAAATCTCCGGGAACTTAAAGAACGGATTCGCGAAGAAATAACACGAATTCCTAGAGCCACACTTGAAAATATGATGAATAACCTTCGCCCAAGATTGCTGGAATGTGTCGAACAAAATGGAGGACATCTTCGGAATGTTATTTTTAAATAATTGTTATTGTGTAAGTTTCAATTGGTATTGTTTAAATTAATAAATCTCCTTTCTTAAAGTTACTTACAGTGCTTTCATAATCGCCCGATTCACTGCCGCACCCGTTATTTCTATCTGAATGAGTAGGGCGGGTCAGTACAAACGATTAGGAACAAGATTCTGAATTTCTTTGTAATTGAACGTGAGACTCTAAATTTAATTAAAGAATAATTTTTATTGATTTTTCCTAAGTTGAAATAAATTTTTAACTGAAATGAAATAACTAGCTTTAAAATTATTTAAACTTTTAAATTACGCGGCGCGTCCAAATATGTCTGTGCGCATGCCTATGATTATGCGATAACAGTTTTGAAATTATAATTTTATTACTAAACACGTGGTGTACAATGACTCTTTAGTGGGTGAATGTGCTATATTTTGCGAAATAGAATGAGCTTCAGTGGTTGCTTTTCCTTTGTATCCCAGGATTACTATGCAAGTTCAATACTTATAAACTCGGAGTCGTATAGTTGGGCTAGTTTACCTTAATGA
This sequence comes from Amphimallon solstitiale, assembly GCA_963170755.1. NCBI lineage: Eukaryota > Metazoa > Arthropoda > Insecta > Coleoptera > Scarabaeidae > Amphimallon > Amphimallon solstitiale. Next base: position 7,402,774 of record OY720677.1, read on the forward strand.
CCCTTGGCTTGAAAGATTACGTTGTTAATCGTACTGTATAGTTGGGCCAACGGGCTGCTGTTCTTGTCTAGCGAGGCATATACAAATTTCTTGTAGGAGTAATAAAATTAAAGTTCATATTTATTTGCCGAAGCATATTTTGAAAAAAAAAATACACAGCAGTGAGAAAATAATTACATATTTATTTAAAAGACAAAGAAATTATATAGATCCACATAAGTACAACACAATTACAGAAGTTTTAGAAAAGAAAATACAATACAATACAAATTTCTTGTAGGAGTAATAAAATTAAAGTTGATCTAAAAATTGAAAAATATTTGGGTGTGTGGCGTAAAAACTTTTATTGAATCTAGAGTGAAAGGATTCACAGGCATTCGTAGTTCTGCTAATAGAGGCACTTCAAGAGGCCCAAATATGTGGAGGGAACAATGAATCTTCAGTAATATAATTGCAGTCAAATAATCAAAAAAATTTTCTAACTTATTATTTTTTGGTATGTAAGAAATTAAATTATTAAATTAGAAAGTGTGATTAGCAGTGCACCTAATCCCTACGTCGGACCGCTCCCGCCTAACTAAAGGGTGGAATTATAACTTCTCCCACTGCGCTGGCTCAACTATACAGCGCCCTATAAACTTTATCTGTTCAGCTGTCCCGTTGTTGATCCTCCGTGTATACCTATATATATAAGGGAGTAAAACACGTGTGTAAGTACCAAATGGATTTATTTAACAAACAAATTTCACATTTCTTTATTTCTAGGTATAATGTTATTAATTAATGATATTAAGTGAGGATATTTTCAATATTATATCAGGAATTGCCCAGGTTTACAATAATGAATTTGAATGCAACTGCATGATCATTTTCAGGTAGTTATGGATATAACTATCAATTAGAATAATGATTATACAGCGGACGTGTCAGGTTTAAATTACGACGGAGTTACAACTGAGCAAAGAAATAATGTAAACAACACGCAGTTACTGAATAAGCACTATTCAAATGGTGAACTGCAACATCTGTTTTGACGCGAAAATAACAAAAAAAAAAGTCCACTAAATCCTTCTAAATTTCTTTCTTCATGGGCGTAGGTAGAAGGGTGACGAATTTTTAAAATTTATTATATTTACCTTTTATTTCGTAAGATAAATAAAGTTATATATGTATATACCTATTCATACTTACGTTGGTTTCGTTTTTTCATTGTTTTGACTGTTAATTACGTACTTGGCAATTTTTTTTAATAGTTTCTTGTTACAATTTGTTTTTTTAGTTTTAACGTACCCTGTAAATATATCGCTTATTTCTTTATTTGGGACAAACATTTGTTTAGATTCCATACTTTTGAAGTACGTTGGGGGTTGTCGTATTGATTTTGTTTAAAAGATCGTTGTCATCGATCCTTGTACCGCCATCTTGTGGATAATTGAGTAGAGCGATTTCGCGATCGACCGTAGTTGTACGAGTTCTGCGTCTCATCGGCTGCTGTAGTAGCCACTGTTTTATAGTCATAGATGGCGTATGCTTTTTTATTTGTAATTCTTTTGGGCAATTTACTTTAATTGGCCCTTCTGTTTATGTTAAGCAGTTGTTTTTTTTCTTCTTTTTAATTTAATTAATTACATTTTGTGCTGTTTTGTTTCGCTTTGAATTACCGTTAGCGAGTCAAATGATTGTCTTGTTTGCTGGTCATTTTAGTCCCCGTGCTCCTTAGGTAAACTGGGTTATTGGTTTGGTTCGTCGTATCGTTACGTTGCAGGGGGTGATTTACGTCAAATTTCACCTTGCTTCAAGAACAACGCTGGGTGGGCGTTTCTTCCTTCTTTTCGCTTTTGAAGCTTCGAAGATTAACATCTAATACGCAAAAGTAGATGGTCCACAATCAGTGCTTGAGTAGATTATCTTGATGTATTGAATTTATCGTTGACGATTCACGAACATGTGGATGCTATAGAAATTTGCCAAGAATTATCTGGATTTTGTCGGAATAATATTTAGACTCGTATGAGGATTTTTAATTACTGATTGGAGGGTAATCATCGCTGCAAGTAGCATTATAGTTTATTTAAATTGATGTTAATGTCGTTGTTTTTTTCTGTTATCGGCTTTTGTAGTTTGCGGTTGGTTTTTGGTACGACATGTTCGGCCGGAAGCACATGTCGATTTTCACAAGCTAATTTCGAGGCACGTGTTCCTGCCTTTCTGCAACGAGTGTGCCTACCGGTGAACCCCTGGAGAAAGCTGAACAGAAGCACGTCTTTGGGTAAATCTCAGCTGCTGTCTGTGAATATTTTATTGAAGAATTTCTAACCAATCCTTCCTGGTGGAATTTTGTGTGAAACGATTGAATGTGTTACTGTCAAACAAGACCAGGTATTTGTGCATAATTTTAATGTTTTCTGTTGGATTGCGGGTGTAGAAACACTACCGGCTAAAGTATTTAAAACACAGGACACTCGAGATCTGCCAAATTTTGGGGTAAATCAAGTATGTCAATGTGTTCGACTACTGTGTGAACTGTAAATTTGTAATTTCAGCTTCTGTAAGTTATTAATTGTAATTCTGTGGCATTTGAGCCTTACGTAAATCCATTTCGATTGCTTTACGTACAGTTTAGTGTTAAATTAAATCTCTAGTGAATATTCTTAGTAATTTTTGTTCGCTATTGTTAAATTGTTCAATTATTTTATATTCACTGAGCTTTGAAGCTGCTTTAATTTCCACACTTATTGTAATATTGTTAATTCATTAATTAGTGTAAACTTTGATAATTTTGAGCTGTAACGACAGCCAAATGGTAATTTAGTTAACGATTCATATCGTGTTGTGTTAGTCTAAGGTTTTACCTTCGGGTTATGCTGGGATATCCTAAGCTACAGCCAATACCATTTAGTTTTAAGTTGGACGACTGTCAATTCGGCGCATTATACCTGATATACAGGGTGTTTCATAGATTTTATTTATTGTTCAAATGGTAATTTAGCGGCCAAGTTGCCTGAAGTCTTAAGACTCAGCGATATGGGTGCATAATTAGATTTTAACCTCATTTGTCAAGTTTTTTTTTCTAATTCATTTAAGGCTGTAATCTGTTGTGAAATTCAAATAATGCTGAAATAATGTACCTTTAAAATTGCCTGGGTTGAGTGGCACTTAAATTGAGATTACGTACTTGTGTCAAGCGCTTTGTGGTTTTGATTGTTTGTTTTTTTTTTAATTTAAGTTCTTTATGTAATGCCAAGTGTGGGAATTCAAGGGTAATGGTTATAAGTGGTAATTTTTTTTTACATAATTTCTTGTTTCTTGTAACCGCTGAGATAATTTTGGTAACTGTGTCATACTGATGAATTTATGATTTCATACTACCTTTATTAATGGGGGATTGCTGAATTTTGTAAATAAATTCCTGGTTTTAAATTTGTTTGAGTCTTTTTGGTTTTATCTATCATTTCACCTGGTACACAATAGACTTGTTCCTGGTCTATTAATTCAGTTGGCGTTCAGCAGAGATAGTCAAGGAACTGGCGCCTTAATACATAAGACCTTCGCTTGTTGAGTGAACGAACTCACGCTACACGACTTGTTAGCGGCACTGCTGTTCCTCATATTTATCAACAACCTGGGAAGAGTGATAGGTAAGGCTTTGGGTGTGGGATAAGCTGGTGATTGCGATATTATTTAATAGACAAGCGTCTCTTAGTACATTTAAAGTAGATTCTGTCAATTTGTTTTAATGAAAGAAGGTTAGTTGCCGTGGTGGTGCCATGCTTTCTACCTACTTGTAATTTCGGTACCGAGTCTGTGTTTAGCCTTGTAGACCATATCTTTTATTTTGATACAAGAGGGTAGCATCCTATTTAATACCGGTTCATTTAATCTACTTCTCCCATTTATATCGACGTAAGTGTGTATTGGATTTCGGTAAGTTTCAATAACATACGCATACATTTTTAGTTATCATCTATTTAGATCTAGAACATTGTTTATGTTACTATGATATGGAAGAACGTTGAGAATGGCATAGTGAAACAATGGTGAGTTGGATTGAGGGTCATACTGATTGTATGTCCATTGTCAGTGATTCCGATATTTATTGCGAAGTCTGTAAAATATCGTTACAGAATGCCCAAAAAGTGCACGTACAACATCACGTAGCATCGCTAAAACATACACAGAGACATTGGACCCGTTGAAAGCTGACAATTTTAACGAAAAACTCTGTGAAGCTTTAATGGCGGCTAATATCCCATTAAATAAACTTGACAATCCCACTTTCAAAACATTTATACAAATGTACTGGTCGAAATATTCCTGATGATTCCACCTTACGCAAATATCATGTTTCTAAGTGCTTCACGAAAGCAGTAGAATGCATTAGAACTCATCTTTCAAGTCAGTACCTATGGATAGGTGCCGACGAAACTGTCGATATATTAGGAACCTGTGTGGTAAATGTTGTAGCTGGTGTACTACATTCAACTATTCCATATAACAGTTGATGCGGAAACATTTGCTAAAACCATTGACGAGAATTTGCACAAAATGCTTCATTCAGACAGTGCCGCATATATTATGTTAAAAACAGGCAGACTTTTAAAGGAAAAATATCCTTGTATGCTGCATATTACTTGTGTAGCACATACTCTGCACAGAATCTGTGAATATATCAGGGACACCTATCCGGAAGTTGATAGACTAAGAGTAGCTCTTTACAAGGAAAAATGTCCATCTTTTTCACTGCCTCCCTTGCCAGTAATAACTAGATGAGAAACATGGTTGGAAGCTACTAGTTTTTATGCAGAGAATTTCCATAGCTTACAAAATTTCGTTACATGTTTAAATGATGACGCTCGAAGTATTTCCGAGTGGAAGGAACTAACACAAATTCCAAATTTAAAAAATCGGTTGTTATTCCTTCAGAAACACTTTGGAAATTTGCCTAAACTAATCACATATTTAGAAAATCGAAATCTCAAATAAAAAGATGGATGTGGCTATTAATAATTTCAAAGTATTCCAAGTGACTTCGGATGTGGCCTTGGGCAAAAGTTAGACGCAGTTTTTAATAGAAATCCAGATTTAAAAACATTGCGGCAATTGTGTGTGGGGACAATGACACAAAATCTAACTGCTAAATACGCTGAAATTAAAGAATATTTTCAGTATGCACCTATAACCAGTTGCGATGTAAAAAGGACGTTTCTTATCTACAAGGAAGTACTTCATTGAAAGAGAACAAATCTTACAGGAGAGAACCTTGAGAGACTATTGCTAGTAAATATTAATACTCCTTTACTCGACTTGAACTACAAAATAAACAAATAATAAGGTATTTTGTATTTTATAGATCACCACCCACTTGTTATCCAATTATATAAATAAAATTAAAATCTCTTTAAAAATACAACATTTCAATGGTGCGCCCATGGGCGGTGATTTATCAACCTTTCCTGTCCGCTCCGTAATAATGATATTTTTCAAATGAGTTCTCAAAGCAATGACTTGGCAAGCAAATATTATACCATTAAGTTGAACATTTAATTACTGTGTCTTACATATATACCTTTATACGTAAAACGTATATGTATATATGCATGTGTTTGAGATACACACATACATTAAGTGCCATTGTCGATAATCGAACGCACAGACACCGGTGTTTCGACCTATGAGGTCTCATCAGTGTGCGTGGAGATTCTCGACAATAGCTTCAAGACTTAAATCGCTGCCTAATGTACTACATTTAACATGCGAAAATGACATAGGCAGCGATTTAAGTCTTGAAGCTATTGTCGAGAATCTCCACGCATACTGATGAGACCTCATAGGTCGAAACACCGGTGTCTGTGCGTTCGATTATCGACAATGGCACTTAATGTATGTGTGTATCTCAAACACATGCATATATACATATACGTTTTACGTATAAAGGTACGCTGTAAAATTTACTTATGTGTTTAGTTCTCGAAGGATTATGTGCCTTGTCTAAGTACGTAGATTTTGTATAAGCACGAGACTTTCTGAGTGTGCCTTGTACATCGTTCGTTTCACCGGTTGAAAGGACCGCCTGCCGTATATGTATGTGTGTGCTAAATCGACTATTGTACCCTTAGAGCCCTAGGTCGCGAACCGTGGAGTTGATAGATGTGTAATATGTATTATCGAGCAAATACCCTCTATTTGTGTAAAAAACCTCTGTATCTATGTAACTAATTCTAATTCTCTTATCTCTAGCTTATTTTACCGTACCTGTAGTTTCGTATTTTCTGCATTTGCAGTTACTTTTTACGCCTGTTTCAGTGTTATCAATATTTCCTTATTCATTACTTCCGTTCTCTACGTAGTGCATTTATGTGTGTCTTTAAATTCTTGACACGCACATCAGACGGCCTCACTGTATTAACTGCCGCCTGTGTTTATGTGTTTCTCTAGACATAGACCCTCTAGCACGTCTGAATTGTATTCGGCCTTCGTGTTTATGACACTGAAAAATGCAAGGAGTGTTAATTGGAGAAGTGCTTGGAATATGGGGCATACTTTTAATTGTTTTGCTGATCCCTTGTTACTCAATCATTGATATTCTAAGTGTTAGTAACTTCTGTTAATTCTTCCTTGGAACTGCCGTGGAGGTTAAGTATCGTTGATACTCTGAAATATATGTTTTGATCGGTTTTCTTAACCGTCTGCTTGTAACGTGATTTAAGATTTTGGAAATTTCAATAGTTACCTGCTGGATCCGTTTTCTTTCGTAATAAATTGTATCTACATTTGGAGGTTTGTTTTGTTTTCTATCTGTCTAACGTTTGGTTACGTCGCTTAGATGGTTGTGCGTTTCACGGATTGCCAACGTCTAGCATGAAATTCCCTCTCGAACTGCCGACTTTTGATTTCTACGTACATTTGTAAGAGTGTGTCCTTTATTTTCTTTCCGTCTAAGTTATGTGTAGGGTTGCGTTAATTATAATTAAGTCACGATGTCGACTCCCTTAATTGTCAATTTAGATTTGTGCCTATGATGTTTATTTGAAATCTCCCGCCTTTCGCTCAGTGATACTTCCGTGCTTGTGACTTTTGCGTGTACCTGGCGCGCATGAGATATGGAAGAAGATTCCCGTTTCCACTTCACTTTATAGTCGGTTCTTGGGGAAGAACATGGTGTGCAAATTGCTTATCTTCCTTTAGTACTTAGGTACATTATCTATGTAGATATTTTCGCGTATGCGGCTTTAATTGGAGTAAGCAGTAATTACCGTTACCTTAATTTTGGTCATTTTTCGTGAGTTTCTATCGATATACCGTTACATAAAATACACGCATGGCCACGTGCTGGTCTTCTTAATTCGAATTTTGCACCCTTGTGTGACTTGTGAAGTCGTTTATCGCGGGATCTCCATTATCATTTTGGGGTAAGTGTTTGAAACTTTGTGTAAATTTTCGGGATTTTATTTTGGTTTTCTTTTCTCGTCTAATTTAATAGGATTCTTTTGACGGGCACAAAAGCCCTCAGTAGCCGATAGGATTCTTTTGACGGGCATAAAAGCCCTCAGTAGCCATGTGTCTGGTAATATCTCCCCGCAATATCATGGAAGGGTATGGTGGATACTATCGTTGCTGCAGTAGTTGCTCTTAGACGTCTATCTGTCTGTTGAAGTGGAGTCTTTCGACGAGGGGGCCCTCCGCCATATTGGTTCCGGGAGCGTCCATTTTGTCAGTTAAGTGCAACTAACGTTGTAATTTTACATCCTAATTTACGACTGAATTACGACGACTTTTTTTTTTACCAGAGTGCTGGACTTTATCTTGCCTGAATTTGACCTAAGAATTTTGAGTGGCTATAATAACTAACGCACCACTAGTTAACTGCAAGGTCACATATTAATCCTAAATAAATTATCGTTATTTTTCATGTTTTTGCTTTGCAAACTGGTTTTGCGGAATACAGGGAGACCCTAAGAAGTTTAGATAAGGGCTCTCACTGTCATGTTGAATAATTAGTTCATTAATAATTTTAGTAGGTCATTACCGTAGTTATGTAACTTTTGTTGTGTTGAAAATTAAATTAGTCATTAACTTTTGTAAATTCTTTAATGGAGCACTATATCCCATGTAAAGTTAACCTTTAACTTAGTACCTATCCAGTAATTTCATTTCCGAAATCATATTAGTATTTCTCTTGGTTGTGCTGAATTTAATCTTTTTTTTATAATAATAATATTTTGCGCGTTTATTACCGAAAGTTAGAAGTTTGACTTTTATGTATGTTCATTTAATTTTCCCTGAGCTAGTTGAAATCTTTGCTGCAGGAATATATTTGGTACGGGAAGCTCAGTGTAATTTTGTATATTGTAAAATTTCCTTTCTAATTTTATCTATAATAACATGACATTTGTTAATAAGTAACCGACTTTTAAATTAATTTTGAACCTGTAATCAAACCTTGCGTTTGGAATTTAACGAATTTTTCACTATATTAGTCTAAGTCTTATGTACTGGATGATAATTATTCTCTTGCGTACTGCTATGGTTTTTTTTATATCATGGATATGTAAAATTAAATAAATTGTTTTATTTCAAATTTATTTTTCTGTGGAGCAAATGTTTTGGTACACACTGTATTTTGGTTTATGTTTAAGAATTTGGGAGGTATTGTAGTCTTTTGGGTAATCTGTGTATATTAATATTTATTTTGTTATTTGAATTTAAAAGAAAAGATGCCTGAAGATTATTTACGCTCAACTTGATATGTTAATATTGTATACATGTGCGAAGTTTATGAGACGTGGTAGGGATATGGACTTTGACTTGTCCTGCGTGTGATATATGAAGACATTAAATTTTGGTCTCCCGTTAAATGCAGTTCTTTTATTAGATATTTGATGTTTGAATAAAATTTGTTATAATTTATTTTTACGGAGCCAAGATTTAATCAAGTTGTGAATTAGTTATTGCTGTTATGCAAGTTAAGTATATATATTTTTAAGTAAGAGAATGCATTCTTTATAATAATAAAAGAAAATTTTGATATTGTAAAAAGTAGACTCGTAGCCTTCATTTTGTTTCCTGCACGTGTTTGAGAATATTTTATATTTATTGAGAAGCTATTAAATTAGATAATTTTCTTTACTGTATCAGTTTGCTATAATTTGATGTATTTTAATTATAGGTATTTAATTTATTTATTTTAAGTAATTAATTAGGTACATTTTGTCGCGTTTGTCAGTACAAGTTTTTTTTATCCTATCTGGTCAAATTGTGGGTAGGATTTTTTCTTGAGTATTTGTTAAGTAAAGTTTTTTTTTTTTTTTTGTTTTTTTTATAATAAATAATTATATATGATTTGTTTTTCACTTTTATTAAAGATTTTAGAAAAGATAATTAATTATTTATTTCATTTTTTTTTGTCTTCAAGTAATTTGTGGTTTTTTTATACTGTTTCCTAAGATCACGATTCCTGACGTGAACATTGTACAGTTTCGCCGAGGGAACCTGAGAGAGAGAGAATTTTGTTTTATGAGCTAGATCGTGGCAACCCTATAACAATTGTACTAATATCATAGCACAATTAAATTGGCTGAACCAACGTGGGGCAGAAAAGCAATTATTTTGGCGGCAATCAAAGTGTGGCAGAAAAGCAATTATTTTGGCTGGAAGAACGTGGTTTGAAAATGGAAGGAAGTGGAAATTTACAAGGCGCTCAACAAAATAGGGATGTGTTAAACAAAATGGAGGGAGAAAAGAAAATGGAATGGAGACAACCAGCAGGGTATGAGAGTGATGAGTCGCAGGAGCAGAGTCAGGGTATGGAGTCTATCTTAAAGAAAAAAGAAGAAGGAGAAAATAAAATGTTGATGGAAATGATATTGGAAATGGGAGAAAGAATGGACAGGATGGAAGAAAGGATGCAAAGAAATTTTGAGGTATTTATGGCAAAGTTTGGACAGGTGGATGGACAAATAAAGAAAATAGAAGAAAATAAACAAGATATTGAAGAATTAAAAATTAAAGTTGATGTAATGAAAGAAGAAATGTTAGAAAGAATGAATATTATTGAGGATAAATGCATAGAAGTGCTACAGAGAAATGTATTAAATGAAAAAGAAATGGAAAAGGTGGAAGAGAAGATAACAGCAATAAAAAATGAACAAATTCGTGGAAATGGTGAAATAACGCAATATATTCCGATGCCAGTATCAGATGATGCTTTGCCTAAGTTTTATGGATCAACATCAATAAATCCGATGGGTTTTCTGAAGAATTTGAAGGCGTGTTTGGAGAATGTTCCAGGAGATGGTAGAAAGCTGCAGATGGTGAGAAATTGTTTGAAGGATGATGCTCTTATCTGGTGGGACATGATTTCTGACGAGGTGATGACATTCGAGGATTTTGAAAAGAAATTCACACAGCAGTATTGGGGACAGATGGCACAAATGAGGGTGAGAAAAGATTTATTATTTGGTAATTTTAAGAAAGGAGGTTCAGATAATCGTGAGACATATATAATAAAAAAATATTCAATTTTAAAATATTTAACTCCTGCTATGCTAGAAATTGATTTGGTTACACAATTAGCATGTCATTTTGATTTTGAAGTAAGTCAGGCAGTGGCCATACAAAATATAAAGACCATTAGTCAATTTATAGAATTATTGAGGAGATTAGATGATGCTGAGTATGGAAATAGATTTCAAAGTTGTAATATGTTAAAATATGATAGAAATGGTATAAGATATAGAGAGCAAAGAAATTTTAATGATAGAGAAAGAAATTCACATAATTATAACATGACAAATAGATTTGTGAGACCACAGGTAGAAAATAGAAATGTAAATTGGAATAGAGAGAATGATAGAGCATGTCAATTAAGAGAGGAAAATATAAATCGTAATTATATACAGAATGAAAGAGTAAATAAAAATTTTTCATATAATGGTACTAAAAAAGAAAATAGTAGAGAAAATGTAGAGAGAGAGGAAAAGGCAAAGTGTCAGGATTTTTAGATAGGCCAACCAAAGAGATAAGTAGTATGAATGCAATGTTGGATAATGATTCAGATAGTTTAGATAATAAGATGTTGCCACATATAAAAGTTACTATGGGAGGAGTGAAAGTAAATTGTTTAGTTGATACGGGGAGTGAAATTTCAATCTTGGATGATCAAATAATAAAAAAATTAGAAAGTATGAATGCAGGTAAATATATACCTACAAGAAAAATTACAATTGTGTCTGCGACGAAAAAGATAATAGCAATGGTAAATAAAATTTATGTAGTTGAATTTATGGTAAAAGATAATAAGTTTTTGGGAGAATTTATGTCAGTCAAAGGTTTACAAAGAGATGGTATTATTGGAATGGACCTGTTAGAAAAAATAAAGGCTGTAATAGACATTGAAAAAAAATGTATGGTGGTGGAGAATCAAGTAGTTTCTTGGGTTCAGCAGGATGAAGAAGATGAAGAAAATGAAAAGGTTATAAATAATATGGAAATGGTATATGAAGTAAAAGAAGTTATAAATAGTATAAATGGTGAAAATTATGAAGAGGTTGAAGAGGTTAAAGAAATGGAGTCCAATAATATGTGTATCGAGGTGCCTGAAGATGTAGATTTACTTGAAATTAATGTTGAAGAAAAATATAAAGAAAATGTCAAAGATATGATAAAGAAGAATATTTCCTTAGTAGATAAATTTCCCTGTATTGCTAAAAATTATGTACATTCATTAGAAGTAGATGAGTCGAGACCATTTAAAATTAAAAATTATCCAATTCCCAAAAATATGCAAGAGAAGGTGAGAGAAGAAGTAAGAAAGATGTTGCGAGATGGTGTTATTGAGAGAGGTGTCACGAGGTATGTCAATCCGCTGGTGGTGGTTCAAAAGAAGTGTGGAGATATTCGCCTATCTTTGGATGTGAGAAGGTTGAATGATCGTACCAAGATGCAATTTGAGACTCCTGTAACTGTGGAAACGTTATTATCTAAGTGCAACGACGCTATGATTTATACTAAGTTGGATCTAAAAAGTTCTTTTTGGTTGGTGCCTTTAGAAAGAAAAAGTAGAAAATATTGTGGTTTTATGGTAGATGGAGCTGTATACCAATTTAAAGTGGTACCATATGGACTAAGTAGCTCGTCTGCTGCTTTAATTAGAGCAATGCAACAAATTTTAGAACCCTATGAATCGTTTGTATCCCATTATATAGATGATATTTTAATATTTAGCAAGACAATTGAAGAACACATGGAACATGTAAGGAAGGTTATAGAGGTATTAGCAAATAATGGTTTAAAAATTAATATTAAGAAATGTGAGTTTTTTAAAAAGGAAATTAAATTCCTTGGATATAATTTAAGTTTAAAATATGTCAGTGTGGATGATTCTAGGCTGGAGGTTATAAAAAATTATCCTAGACCTAAGAATGTGAAAATGTTGAGAGGTTTTCTTGGTATTGTGGGTTATTATAAAAGATTTGTTCCGTATTTGGCAAAATTATGTGCACCATGGTATGAATTATTAAGAAAGAATGAAAAATTTATTTGGTCTAAAGAAAGAATAGATGCTTTTGAAAAAGTTAAGAATGAATTTTATAATAGTTTGTTATTAGTACTGCCTGATTTTTCTAAAGAATTTTTATTAAGAGTTGATGCTAGTGATTCTGCTATAAGTGGAGTTTTAATTCAGTTAGATGATGAGGGAAATGAAGAGCCTATTTGTTTCATTTCAAGGCTATTAAAAAAATACGAATTAAGATATACTGTGGGAGAAAAAGAGTTACTTGCTGTTGTGCATACAGTAAATAAATTACGTTTTTATTTGTTGGCTAAAAAATTTATTGTAGAATCAGATCATGCGGCGTTGACGTCACTTTTGTCAACGAGATTTTCAAATAATCGAATATATAGATGGTCATTGTTGTTATCAGAATATTCATTTCAAATTAGACATATCAGAGGTGTTCTAAATGTTACCGCTGATGCTTTAACAAGAATGTACAATATAAAAAGTAACTTCAATCATGTCGAGTTAAATGCTTATAATAGATATGCAGCTGAGGGAATGTTTGACTATGTTGAGATCCATCAGGTCCAGCAGGATGAATGTTTTGATCATATTAAAGAGGAATTGAGAAATGTGGGGAATTATAAAGATTATATTTTTCATGATGGGCTTATTAAAAAACAGATTCGTGATCAGTATAATGTGGTTGTAAATGAAATGTATGCTCGTCAAGCAATGTCCATTATTCATGATGAACTGGGACATATTGGGACTAGGAAAGTTTGGTTAACTTTTAGAGAAGCTTTTTATGCTGTTAAGGATAGAAGTATTGCGAAAAGGGTGGTAAGGAATTGTAATGAATGTTATTTTGGAAAGCATAAAAATCGCACATTGCAACATGATATAAAAAGTATAATAGTGAATAATAAATTGGATTTAGTAGCGATTGATTTCTTAGGAAATTTAATACCAGGAGATTATGGGTATAGAAATATATTTGTTATGGTGGATATTTTTACTAAATTTGTTAGGCTGTTTCCCACTACAAAATACAATTCTGAGATTGCACTTTTATGTATTAATAACTTCGTACAAAATCAAGGAAAAATGAGACGCATTTTAGCAGATAATGCTAGTTATTTTACTAATGATAGATTTATAAATGCTTTGAATGAACAAAATATTAATGTATGTTTTTCTTCGATACGCCATCCATGTGCCAATCCATGTGAGCGGTATATTCAAGAGGTAATCAAATTTTTGAGGATGAAAACCCATGAACACCATGTAGGCTGGGTCCATTATGTCCAACAGATAGAAGATTCCATGAACAATTCGCCCAATACCCTTACTGAAGAGTGTCCAGCGACTTTGATGAATGGAATGACTCCTAGTCGGCCGTGGGATTTGCATGGAGAAGTTGTTCATAATCTAGAAGAGAGAAATAATTTTGTTCGAGGAAGACTACAAAGGCAAGGGGAGATGTATGTGCGCCGAGAAAATGAAAAAATCAAAGAAAGAACTAGGTTTAATATTGGAGATACAGTTATTGTTAGAAGATATAGGGTTGCCAGAAGAAATCAACAAAAGTGTGCTAAATTGGATCTTCCGTATTGTGGTCCGTATATTGTAACAAGAATATTTAATAACGTCACATATGAGCTCTATTCAATGGATGGACGCATTAAGAAGGGACGATATCACATTAGTATGCTTCATCCATATTTGAACAATCCTTAAGAAGATTGTGAGGTACTATAAAATTATATTCTGTGTGCGGAGAAGGGTTTTAATTTTTACATTATATTGTATTTGGAGAAAACATTAGAGATAGTAAGATGTTGTGTGCGGAAAATAAAAATTTCTGAAATCTTTGCTTTGCACAGATTTAATAAATTGTTATTTTGGAGATATGCTATGGTTTTTTTTATATCATGGATATGTAAAATTAAATAAATTGTTTTATTTCAAATTTATTTTTCTGTGGAGCAAATGTTTTGGTACACACTGTATTTTGGTTTATGTTTAAGAATTTGGGAGGTATTGTAGTCTTTTGGGTAATCTGTGTATATTAATATTTATTTTGTTATTTGAATTTAAAAGAAAAGATGCCTGAAGATTATTTACGCTCAACTTGATATGTTAATATTGTATACATGTGCGAAGTTTATGAGACGTGGTAGGGATATGGACTTTGACTTGTCCTGCGTGTGATATATGAAGACATTAAATTTTGGTCTCCCGTTAAATGCAGTTCTTTTATTAGATATTTGATGTTTGAATAAAATTTGTTATAATTTATTTTTACGGAGCCAAGATTTAATCAAGTTGTGAATTAGTTATTGCTGTTATGCAAGTTAAGTATATATATTTTTAAGTAAGAGAATGCATTCTTTATAATAATAAAAGAAAATTTTGATATTGTAAAAAGTAGACTCGTAGCCTTCATTTTGTTTCCTGCACGTGTTTGAGAATATTTTATATTTATTGAGAAGCTATTAAATTAGATAATTTTCTTTACTGTATCAGTTTGCTATAATTTGATGTATTTTAATTATAGGTATTTAATTTATTTATTTTAAGTAATTAATTAGGTACATTTTGTCGCGTTTGTCAGTACAAGTTTTTTTTATCCTATCTGGTCAAATTGTGGGTAGGATTTTTTCTTGAGTATTTGTTAAGTAAAGTTTTTTTTTTTTTTTTGTTTTTTTTATAATAAATAATTATATATGATTTGTTTTTCACTTTTATTAAAGATTTTAGAAAAGATAATTAATTATTTATTTCATTTTTTTTTGTCTTCAAGTAATTTGTGGTTTTTTTATACTGTTTCCTAAGATCACGATTCCTGACGTGAACATTGTACAGTTTCGCCGAGGGAACCTGAGAGAGAGAGAATTTTGTTTTATGAGCTAGATCGTGGCAACCCTATAACAATTGTACTAATATCATAGCAGTACGTATTAATTCACATTTGTGTTAACCTTGCCGTTATGGCGTTTCTATGATTTTATTTGTACTTAAGGCTCCGGACTACTGATTTTATTATTGCGATTTTAAGTAATACGGGTTGCATAGCATATACTGAATTAAAAGTGTGAAAATGTCCCCGTAACTTCCCCTCTTCAATACTTCTCCTATAAGGGCGTGGCCTACACTTAGGAGACTGCAACGGAATAATTTTTAGAGAATATCTGATAAACATCATATTTATATGTAATGGGACTGTAAGGAAGACATACAAGTGGGGGGCTCGGGGTGTTTGTTTGGCGAAATACACATATGTTTCGGAATGAATATTCTCTTATTGAATAAAAAGTTGGTTACACAATTTTTGTGTTTTCTTACATATACATATCTGAAATACACCCGTCTAATAGAAGATTTCTATATTGTTTTCTCATTTATTCATTGTTCTGTTATTATAGATCAAAACCATACTTTCTAAAAATTCAAGACATATAATTGATAATTTCCAATGCTTTTTACTGATCTTGTTTACCACACTGATAAATGAGTGGTTTTTATTTTTCGGTCAGACATACCAAGTTATTTTCTTATTATTGATTTTCGATTTCTTGATAGTTCTTTCATATGACATTTTATTTTAATATGGTGTTCAAAATAACTAATTTATATATTGTTTATTATATAATATTTTAAACAATGTGTAACAGGTATAACCATATTAAAATATGAAGTAAGTAAAAGAAAATTGATTTTATATTAATTTAGTACCTAAATGAATCAAGGGAATACACAAATATTATTAATTTACAAAGTACATAAATATAAGATTAATAATAAAATATATCAGTTTTAGTGAAAAATTAAAGCGACAGTGCTAGTTAGTAGAAAATTATTTCCTACATATACAACAGGAAATTCATTTTTTGTTTTCTAACTTATTCTAGATATTTGACAAAATGTTGTTTTTTTTTTTTTGTTACTTTAAAGCAATCAATTATCAATTTACTAAAAACTAAACTGTACATACTGTGTGTCCAAAAAGTCTAGAAACACCCAAATAAAATCGAAACGGATGATTTTTGAGAAAAATACAAAAACAGGTCAATTAGTATTTTCAAAAAACTACTGGCTGATGGTATCTGGAATTTTTGATGATCTTGAAAAAGTTATGATGTCATCAAAAAAAAATTAAATGGCAACGTCGCATTTTTAATTTTATTTTTGATAGATCTTTTAATTGTCTAAACGACAGTCAAAAAATTTTTCATTCTGCTTAAGAAAAATTTTGAAAAAAAAATCATTATAGAAAACAAAGAAAATTTTAATCGTAGAAATCAGCAAAAACTCTTACAATAAATGTTCAAAATGTTGTCCTTGAGCATGTTGGCAATACCCTAAACGATAATAAAATTCATTTTGAACGTTTTCTATCATTTCAGGAGTGATCCTTCGTACTTCAATCTCAATCCGTTGACGCAAGCCTTCCAAATTTTCAGGTTTAGTTGCGTATACCTTGTTTTTTAGGTAACCCCCCCAAAAAATAATCAATAGGCGTTAGATCTGGCGACCTAGCAGGCCACTCGATACCCCCCTCCTGCCAATCCATCTGTTTGGGAAGGTATTCTCGAGATAATGCCGAACATTTCCCGCATAGTGGGATGGAGCCCCATCTTGTTGAAACCAAATTCTTTGGCTGGGCAAATTAGGATCTTCATGGTTCGGAAATATTTCTGCCAATGACGGAATTAAATAATTTTGTAAAAAATCCAAATACATATCCGCCGTCAGGTTACCGTTGAAGAAAAAAGGCTCTATAATTCTGTTACCAATTAAACCAGCCCATACATTTAATTTCTGAGGATACTGAGTTTGTACCTCTCTCATCCAGCGTGGATTTTGGCGTGCCCAGTACCTGCAGTTTTGTCTATTAACAGTCCCATGTAATGTGAACGTAGCTTCATCTGAGAATAAGATATTTCTGATAAAAAACGGATCATTATCACACATAGGCATCAGTTGTTCGCAAAACTGTACACGCCTGTCGAAGTCGTCTTCAGACAGCTCATGAACCAAACAGATTTTGTAGGGATGATACTTAGTTTTCCGGAAAATATTACCAATTGTACTCTTCGACACGTTAAACTCCCGCGCAAGCTGCCGTGTACTAGAATTTGGAGTTTCCTCTACTGACAATAATACGTCGAGTTGCGTCTCTTCTGCTATTTTTGGACGACCACTTCTAGGGCGATCTCGAACACGGCCTTCTTCTTGAAATTTTTTGTGAATCTTACTCACTGCAGAAATACTAATTGGGGCACGCTCCGGATGTTCTGTATTAAATAAGTCGCAAACTTCTCTAACTGAACGAGCCCTATCCCCAAAACCAATCATCATCAATATTTGAATACGTTCCCTCTCACTTAAAACCATTTTTAAACAGATTTTTTTAACTTACGCACAATTCGTATTTGACAGAATGTCACAAATAAAACAAAATGTGTTTGAAAAATAATCGACTTTAAGCCAACTATGTTTTTTTTTTAAAGACAAACTTTTCCATTTTCGAAGAAGTAATTAAATTTTTCTCGGTCATTTTCTTAAGTAAAATGAAAAAATTTTTTACAGTCATTTAGACAATTAAAAGATCTATCAAAAATAAAATTAAAAATGCGACGTTTCCATTTAAATTTTTTTTGATGACATCATAACTTTTTCAAGGTCATCAAAAATTCCAAACAGATACCATCAGCCAGTAGTTTTTTGAAAATACTAATTGACCTGTTTTTGCATTTTTCTCAAAAATCATCCGTTTCGATTTTACTTGGGTGTTTCCAGACTTTTTGGACACACAGTATAGTTTACATAAGCGTCCCTAGTTGTAGTCTTTTGTTCTTGTGTTTCCTGCCTGCAAATACCTTAGTCACCCAGCCCCCCTTTTTTTCGAAAATTGAAATTCTAAAGGGTGTTCCAGGTTGTTTTAGTTGTTCTAAACATTGTTCAAAAGAATCTCCGGACAAAAATCAAAATTGTCAGAGATAATCGGAAAAAACGAGCTTTTGCCGGCCCCCCCCTTTCTTAAAAATTGTAATTCTGACGGTTGTTCCAGGTTGCTCTAAGTTTGTTCTCAACTGTTCCAAAGTATTTCAAAAATAAATAATAATTGGCCGAAAAAATGGCAAAAAGCAATTTTTCGCCAATGCCTCTTTTTTCGAAAATCGAAATTCTGACGGTTATGTTCGGTTGTTCTAGGTTTGTTTTAATTTGTTTCAAAGTATTTCAAAGAAAAAAAATCAGAATTTGCCGAGATAATAGGAAAACACGATTTTCTCACAGTTCCCTTTTGCGAACATTGAAAGTCTGAGGGTTATTTTAGGTTTGTTCTAGACATTATTCTAATACTTCAGAACCGTATAAAAGATATTACAAAAATACGACATCCAAAAGTGAGAAGTTAGCCCCCCTTTTTTTGAAAATCTAAATTCTGACGGTTGTTTCAGGTTTTTCTATGTATGTTCTAAATTGTTGTAAAGTATTTGAAAGAAAAAATCGAAATTGACCAAGATTTATAATAAGTATCTAATATAAGTAGTAAATATATATTTTCCCAAGAGATTAAAGGGGACTGTTAGAAAACCGTTTTTTCCTATTAATTCGGTCAATTATGATTTTATCTTTGAAATACTGTGGAACAATTTAAAACAAACCTAGAACAACCGTCAAAATTTAGATTTTCGAAAAAAGGGGGGATAACTTCACACTTTTGGATTTGTTTCTTTTTTTTGCAATATCTTTTGATATATAAGAGATACGGTTTTGACGTATTCGAACAATGTTTAGAACAAATCTAGAACAACCGTCAAAATTTTAGTTTTTGCAAAAACTGGGTCTGACTTCATACTTTTAGCTCTCATTTTCCCCCATTTTCTCGTCTGATTATGATTTTTTCTATGAAATACTTTGGAATAATTTAGAACACACCTAGAGCAACCTAGAAAAATCGTCAAAATTTAAATTTTCAAGAAAAGGGGGACTGGCAAAATCTCGTTTTTTCCGATTATCTCGGCCAGTTTTGATTTTTCCCGAGATTCTTTGGAACAATGTTTAGAACAACTAGAACAACCTGGAAAAACCTTCAAAATTTCAATTTTCGAAAAAAGAAGGGCTTCAATTATCTCGGCCAAATTTGACATTTCTTTTAAAATACTTTAGAACAATTTAGAACAAACCTAGAACAACCTGGAACAACTCTCAGATATCCGATATTCGAAAAAAAAGGGGGCTCTTCACACACTCGAAAAAGACACATGTTAATAAATGTCGAAACACTCAAGAAAATGTAGTTTTATTTATGGTATTTATGACCGCTGTTTGCCAAGAAAAGAAAAAATTGTTTTAATTTAGGAACATTATCAATACGAACAGGGCGGCAAAAATAAGTTCTTATTTTTATTTTCATATTATATACGTATATATATGTGTGTGTCTATTTCTAACAAAAAATAGGTAAACAAATTGCGAGAAGCAATATTCACACTCTAAGTACAAACAGTGTTTTTATGACGCACCTGTTATTTACCGCCTTTTATTCTGCATTGCTGTATAACTTGTGTTAGCAAAGTATGCCGGAGAGTTCAGACAAAAAATAATGTGCATACTACGCCTACAGTTTGTGTAATTAGGAATTGATCATCAAAAAAAAGCACATTTAGCAGAAGATTTGTAGTACATATAAATATAAAAAAATTCGTTAGCGGTAGGTAGAAGGATATACATTTTGAAAAAGAATTAAATTCCCATCTTACGAATCAAAAACAAATTGTGTGTTCTATTTGCAAAAGAAATATTTTCAGCGTAAAAAAAAAGTGGAGGTATATCTTTCAAAGAACCAGCATAAAATACCATAAATATATTGGAAATTATAACTCATTTTTTTTTTAGGGAGACACGAACACTTTTCGTAAAAGTGCCCAGATTATATATCTACTACAATATCCAAGAGAATAAAAATTCATTTATCCCCAAATATTTATACATTTGTACCCGCCCTCCAGACAAACTGTTGGTCGGAAATCTATCCCTACCTTCTGCCTATTCTCTTGAGTGTAATGTGGGCTGCCTAATTTTAATTTCTTTTATATCAAATATCTAAGAAAATATCAATTTTGAAAAAAAAAGGACTTCATGGCGAGCAAGAGTTTTAAACGCTCTATTAAACAAAACAAAATTATTCTTCTATGTTAAGAAATAAAGGAAGAAAAAGAAAAAAATGGTTCGACGTTTTATTTTTTTTTAAACACATTTAAAGACTATTTTGAAAAAAGGGCGTCATAGATACATTGCATTCATTCATACATATATAAGAAAAAATAGTGCATTGCTTCATGTTACCAAATAAGCAAGTAAAAAGAAAAAAACGGTTACATGTAATAGCATATACCTATAATTTGGGTAGCCCGGAGCCTTAAGGCTGGCGTCTCGGTACGCTGCACCGGACAATATTCACGTTGAAAACAGGCTCACATTTTTTTGATAAGAAATGGAAACTATTAATTTAATTGTTATAAAAAGTACACAGTTATGTTAAGGAAACTTGATTCGAGGTCGTAGGGGGTTTTTAAATGTCTAATTGGGCTGTTTTTACACTATATACTGTGAATAAAATACCCCTTTTAGAGGTAAAAATAAATATTTTTTATCTGTAATTTTCAAATAAAGTATAGCATTCTTGCACCCCCCTTGACCTCAAAAAATTAGTTTGCATTGTAACAAAAAATACTGCAACGAAAATAATATCTTCGTTTGTAAATGGTATCCAAAATAAAAATGCGTGGACATTATATGAAATTAGGGTTACAATTCAACTATAGTGTGGAGAAAAACCGTCAAGATGCAGAATTATCACGCCAGGAACTTGAATATTAGTGTAGCTTCTGGGCATTAGGGGGCACTGGAAATTGGGCGTATATATGTACCTATTATTAATTAAAAATGTCAGGATAGGTACTTTTATTTACGTAAAAGTACAATTGCTCACAATACTTCGTCTAATAATAAAAACAGTTATATATTATTATTATTATATATTCAACAGTTTAACACTTTGTGGAATGTAATATAAAATATATACCTATAAAAAACAAAAACGATAATAAATTTGCTATAGGTATAATAATCTTACACATTGTTTACTTTCGAGCGATGTATATTTATAGCAATTTTTGAAAGTTTGACATTATTTGAAATATGTGTGTTGTGATAACTGGACGAAAAGGGAAAACCTTTCTTGATTTAATATATGATATAATTAACTTCTTATAATGTTATCTAATTACGATTACATGTGTATTGTATTGTACTGAAATAAGTAAAATCTGCAGTGGTACAGCTTATATCTTGATAATCTCGAAGACTTAAACAATGCTTCTGCTCGTACTATTATCAGAATATAATATCCAAACAATCACATAAACATGGATAAACTAGAAGATGGTATACCAACTCTAGGTATATTTTATTTAGTCTACTTCAGAAAATTAAATAATTCTTGATGCACAAATTTATTGAATTCTGCGACGGGACTACAAAGGCATTTTGATACCTATAAATATATATAGGTACATTTTTTACTTATTCAATAAATTTTGAGATTTACCGGTGCTTAACGCAAATTATCATTGTGTACATTACTCTAAATAAATACTAATTCATTTATTCATAGTGTATGATTAAATAATTAAAAAATATGTACCTATGTATTTATTAATAAGAGTCTATTTGAAATATGTAAATGTACAATAGCTTAAATTACATCAATAACTTACGAAAGTAATTTTTATATTATACACGTACACACAAACAAAGAAGCTGCAAGATTTACTGTTGCAGAGCATAACAAAATCTATATTATTCCTACTAATAATATTTATACGTCTAATTTGCTATGATTCCGATTGATAATTGGAAGAAAGGATTAAATATAATACCTATACACGATAAATATAACAAGCTTTTTTGAAAACTTTTTGGCTTATGAGCCGCCATCTGAAAAAACCGCTAAATTTTTGCACTATACCAGTTTTTACAAAATATCTTCCAAAGTATTCCAATACTCCCCGAGATAGACCTCTTTGAATTTAGAGTTTTTTCTTAAAAATGTAAAAATCAAAGATTTTTAGTTGGTTTTTGCTCGATAGTAAGTATGTATATAGTGAATCCTACGCTAAAGTTTGACACTGCATTTATAGTAGAGGTAAATAGCTAAAGTTCCGAAGCTCCAAATGTGGCTTGTCGTCCAGACACATTTTGTCTTATATAACAAAATATCACCATTTGGTTCTTATAATGTAAAGTTGTGGTATATCTGACACTTTTGTTGATGAAACTTATGTAGTATATAATTTATTTATAATTATTTATCAATTATTTATTTACTTACAAATTTATTGATATATAATTCACAGACCTATTGAATATATGAGATATACAAACTTAGCAATAAATGAACTTTTTTTTGTTTTTATTAAATAGATACATTAATTTTGTCAGTATTAAGTTATTGCGTAACGTGTCTTCCTAAAAGACTACAAAAATATTCAAAAGAGAGTATCATAGTCTAAACGAGCTAGAAGAATCAGTTTGGTCTTAAACTTTAGCTACCTACCTCTACTATAAATGCTATGTCAGACTTTAGCGGAGAATACACCATTTACTTACTATCGAGCAAAAACCGATTATAAATCTTTATTTTGACATTTTTAATAAAAAATTCTCTAATTTCAAAGAGGTCTATCTCGGGAAGTAATGAAGCTAAATATTCCGTTTTTGTATTAAATTGTAGAAAATTTTCTCTAGTTTAATAAGAACGTAAACGGCTTTTTTGCTCAAACTAATACTTTAGGGGATATTTTGTAAAAAGAGGCTAAAAAATTTAGCGGTTTCTTCAAGATGGCGGCGTCTGCGGTAGTGGGGAAAATAAGAAAACTTGGGACTTTGCAACAGTGTATCAATCCATACACCATATCAAAATATCAAAGGTACCCTAATTAATGTAACCATGCGAGATTTTTTGGTATAGTTTGACTGGGTTATATGTATATTCTTCAAGGATATTACATCGGTGGTGTTTCTATCACAGAAAGTTAATATTCTACGTTTTAGATATCTCTTGAAGGTACTAGATTTGGTAGACCATATAAAAATATGGCACAATAGGCTTAAATTATGTGTTCTGCATGTTCAACCATTTCGTCAGGTAGATAGCTTCTTTTTCGGTGGTTTATACCAAAAATTCTTTATGTTGTCATTAATAGTGAAATATTAGGTAAGTCTATTAAAAGAATATAATAGTTGATATGTCATCTTTGGATAATATGGAAAATCAAAACCTTATTTTGGCAAACTTACTTCAGTTCGGTAAAATATATTTAGGTACGTTTAACAACTAAAATAATTACTTTCACTTCTGAATGTTGCGCATCTCCAATATTATTTAAGAAGATAATAAAATATGAATAATGTTAAGTACAGAAGCGCAGTTGATTTTTGCCAAAAACACTAGTGTCACCTATAGACAACCTATAATTAAACAGATTTACTATGAAAATTAATTGTGGACTAAAATATAAACGTAAGTAATTAATACCTATTGATCTTTTCTGGTTACATTCTGAATCATATCTCCTAAACACACAGTTAAAGTTACGAAAATCACAATATAAGCTGTATGTTTTAGTTCATATGTTCAGAGACCGGACACGAGCGGCCGATGACTCATCACCCACGCGCACTATTGAAATTTTGTATTTTTAAAAAGTTTTTAATTTTATTTATATAATTGGATAACAAGTGGGTGGTGATCTATAAAATACAAAATACTTTTTTATTTGTTTATATTGTAGTTCAAATCGAGTAAATTCTCCGTACTTTATTAATCTCACGAAATATAAGGTAGGTAAATAGAAGAAAGGAATTTAACATTAAAATCGACTTTTTTGCTGTCCGTTTTCTCGACGAAACCAGATGTTGCATCACCATACGAATAGTGCTATTCAATAACTGCGTGATGTTATACATTATTTCTTTTGTCATTCATTACACAATGTTTAGAATAAAACTGCAGTCTATGGTCGACTGTTCTACTTTTTCTACCCTTTGTAACACATCACACAAAATGTCACTTATAAATATTTTATTTTCATTACTTTTTAACAGTTTTTGTGCGGCAATAGAAGCTTGATGGCATTGTCCATCATTCTTTTTACAATGACCCATGTTTTAAATCCAAAATTCATTAAACACATTACAAATTAAGCGAGAAAGAATACTTCAAACTGACTTGTTCTTTACCATGTTTATAGTCACATGAATTACTAAATATTGTTATTATTATTACTTCAAAAAATATTTTTTCCAAACATAAATTGTTTTATTCCTATTTATTTTATAAGGTGTACCTACTTGAAATTTTATAAATTGCTATAAATGAATGCTTGTATTTATTGATGCTTGACTGTTGAGATTATTTCTATATAGTCAGGTTCGTAATAAATACTAGCATAAATTTAAAATACTATGTAGACAAAAACGTGTTGAAAGCGTTTCTTTAATAATTTTTTGTGCGTGTTAGTTTTTTGTCTGTCTATGTTCGAGTTCATTTAAAAGCCCCAGATATAAATTTGTTGCTGTAATAGCAATCTACATTTCTATTGCTTCATCTCTCATCCTCAATTAAGTTCGACTATTTGCCAACATGAACCGCCACATTACCGACACCTAATCCAACCCCCCCACATTATATTCTTCATCACCACCAAACTGAAAACTAAACGCCAGCCTTAAACTATGTGAGGTAATGAAACGTTTCTGCTACCAACCATCTGCTGCTGAAACGCAGAGATTATGTTCTAGTTTTAAGACTTGTTATTTACTTTTATAATTCATTATTATTACCTAACGCTTTGCGTACGAAATTTATCAAACTGTCTAGTATTCATTTCTTTTTTTTTGTGTGTAAATCAATTTCAGTCAACGTTTGTTAATCTTCTTTTACATTTAAACTGATCAGACCGCTTTGTGTCACTGGAATTATTCTGTTATACTTTAACTTTTCTTTTAATTCGTAAAAAAAAAATATATAACACAACCAACTTTTATATTTAATATATTTTAAAAAAAAATAACTTGTTTCACATATCTTTTAATTAAATCTCGCTACTTTCCGTAATATCTTTTCTTTTATTTTACCTCTACATATCTCATATAATATTGTGACAAGCACGTACATAAGGTAGGGTGCTTTTAATATACTGGGTGATCAATAGGAAACCCGCTGGAGGGACACAGCCAGTGGTAGCTTATAGGAGGCGCAGGTAGGTTATCGTAAGGTAACACAGTGTCCTGGTGCCCGGACAACGTCGCTAGTGTCGTTGCCGACCGACGCTCTACTTTTAGGTGTTCTAGTCTACCTGAACCGTCACGCCGTCTGCGACAGACTTAGCTCGGCCCTGCGTTTCCCAGATTTTATCAACCTCTATTGTGATTCTCCGTTTCTTTACCTTAATTTTAGACATTTATCTTAGTGCGACGTAGGTCCGGTAGCAGTATGAATGATTGAATTTATATACTGACTTGTATTTATGTTACTGGCAACGTATCTGTAATATGTGATTGTGCATAACTTTCCAGACAAATTGACTAGATTACACTAATATACACAAATTTAGTGTATTAATAACTTTAGTTTAGATGGAAGTAAATGTTTAAATTGTACCTTGTGACTTATGTTTGTGTCTATGTAGGTCATTCTGAAGTGGCTCTTTGGTGCACGGCATCGTGGTATGGCAGACATTGCGGTACCTTCTCCGAAGCGGGTGGTGATCAGGTTGTTATCGGACTGCGTTCTTCACGTCTATTTTGATGTGGATCGAATAGGGTACCCCAGGTATATGGATGTCGATCAGGTTCTTGTTGATGACTGGTATGTATTTTTCTCTAGGCTATATATTGTTCTTTCTCTTTGTTTTATTTGTATTCGATCGTAGGTTATGTCGATTTTTCTTAACTATTTGTTTACTATTGCAGCGGCGGGATTTATTTTCAAATATGACACTCGCCGTTGGTAAAGAAGAGGATCTTTTTGACCGATGGCTGAATGCGGATTGTTTCGAATTAGATTACTAAATTTTGATTGAAAAATTGAATTACGATTATATATCTTGATGAATGAATTAATGAATGAATGCGAATGCAAGAACGGCCTTATATATGTGTTTCTGTTTACATTGCCGTTGTCATAGAGATTAGCCTCAGATCCAAAGTGGCGTTCTTAAATTTGTCTGAATTTAATTCCCTTTTACATTTTTAATGGTGGGAAAATGGTTAATTTTACCTATTATTTTAATTATGCTTTCAAATAAAAATATAATTTCCAGTCAACATTGCCTATCTTTGATTATCACAAATTTAACCAAAATTGTGAAAATTAGCGGCGTTTTGGCTGGTTATTGTAGTCTATTCCTAAAAATTTACATATTTTCTAAAGTTATTGATATTTCAACATTTTCATAAATTTTCACATCCAATAATAATGCTTACAAATAAAATATATTAAATAAAACTTGTCCATTTGTCTGAAATTATTATGCTTATGTTCAAAATGCTTGGGGTTAATCTAAGATCTCTGTTTAAAAGTCTATTGCTTATCATAGACTGAAAACCACGCAAAATAGTGCTAGTTATTGGGATGTTAAGCTATATAACCTTCTTCCTAGTGAACTGAAGTACCAATCTCTTAGCAAGCTGACACGTAGGCTTAAAAGTGTATTACTCGATGGTGACTTTTACACTATTGAAGAATTTACAAATCATTTTTGATATTGGATGTTTCTTTTTTGTTACATTCATATATTAAGGTTCATTGTGTAGTAATTTTTAGTCAATTGTGTAGAATGTGAAATTGAATTTTTACCTATATTTGTGTATACCGTATGTGTCAATTTTCATTAGGTATAGGGATTCAATGTTTACGTGCGATTTATACGTATACAAATAATATGTGGCAACGTGTCACCCCTACTGTCCGTCACCAATCCCGGCAACAATCGATATCACAACGATTTTCTCCGATCACCCCACCAGATTTTACATTCAATCTTTAGCTGCGAACACGTTGCGATCTAGTCTGCTATAGAAGCCGTCTTATTACTGGAACGGGAAACATCAAATGGCCGCCGCGATCTCCTTATCTAATAGTTTATTATTATTTTCAGAATCCTTTTTTATTTACCTTATTTTTAATTTTATTAGAATTACGCTTTTGTTTGTGTCATGCAGCGTGAACGCAGCTTAATAATTCTCTGCATTTACTGAAGGGAAAAAGAAAAACAAGTTCTTGCAACGCGTAAATATTATTTCTGAACGCATTACAAACACCCAACTCAGTGGTCCAACAGTTACTGCTAACTTGAGCTTGTATCGGTCGCGCTTGCATTGGAGAGGAAAGTAGGGGTGCCATGTTGTCACGTATTGCATGAATTAATCGCCTATGGCTAATGAAAATTGACACATGCTGTATTATTACTATTGTTATTATTTTATGGATGACATTTAACATTATGACTTGTCCTATGTTCATTTTATGTGATGTTAGGATGAAATAAAGCTATCTATCTATTAATTAGATTAATATCTCATTAAGTTATTCTTTTACAATAATTACACTATATGAGGCTCTTCTTTCTTCCTAATTTTTGTAATTATGTTCTATTTTATACAAATTTTATGCCTAGTTATAATGAGTTTGAGTATATTAAGTAAATCCATGTTTTAATAGTTAAAATGCTCTGATATTATTTTGAGTAAATGTGAATCTGTGTTTATACATTTTATATATACCACTATTTGCCTTTCTCAGTCATATTTCAATTCATATTTTAAATTTGAAAGTAATATGTATTCGGTCAGCCATTTGGCTACATTTGAATGTTCATAAATGATGCTTTCCGTTATTATATGTTTGTCAGGATAACGGAAGTTAATAATTAAGCTATAAACTACCATGTATTGATGCTAATAGTCAGAAGTTATTTTTTTAAAAGTTTGTATGTTTAACTTTAATACCCCCGTTTCTATTCTCTCCATTGCTTGTATTATTATTTCTTTATATTATTACTTCTGTATTTTCTTAGATTGACATACTCTACACATATTATTATATATGTTATGTTAATAGAATGAAGACGTTTTCTTATTATTATTAAAAAGTTAAACTAATTGTTGATATCAAACCCTTTGGTATTCCTATAATCTATAAATAGTTGGAGAAAGCACTGCTTTTGACATATCTTTATACGAGTACGCTTCAACGAGAATAGTTTTGCTGTGGGAATCGGACGCATAGTAAAGAATACAATGCACTCTGAGCAAGAAACTGTTCCGTTCGTATCGCATTATTTTTACCACAGGAAATGCTTGTTCGAGAGGTGCGTAGTCTCTGTAACTTGAGCAGTGTAGTCTGAACGATATGAGGAAATGGGATAGTAAAAATGCTACAATAAGGTATATACTTTGCTATATTAAACAAAAGAATATTTTACTTTTACAATCTTCTTGTCTTTTCTGCAATCCAATCTATAAATGTCGATACTTTGGTGTATAATGTATTAGTTCCTGGTGCACATCCCATGAAATTTGAAGTTGCCAAGCTGACGATACCTCTTATATAATAATGCCCATCCTGGTTTTTGAAATACATTCCTCCACCACTGTCCCCTTGACACAAAGTTGCAGCTGCAAAATAAATAATGAGGGATATGAACACACACTTTACCAGTTAACAAGAAATTTCCGTCGTTGTATGCAAATTTACTGAATTTTATTACCTAACCTAAAGCATTCAATAATTAATGAAGTTTTTATTTTTGAATATTAATGTTGTATTATGATTTATTTGTATTATTCCAGTATTGGTCGAAGTTCACCTTTTTAAAACTATGATCGTCTGATTTCTTACCAGGAAATTCGACCTTTATTTTGCTGGATTAGAAAAGTGCGCCATATAGTCTACTTACAGTCCTTTACATATCCTCCGCATACTTTGTCGTCCTGAAGAAACTTTGAATCGAATCCCTTGCACTGCTGATTATCTACATATGTGATGTTTAATGCGTTCAAGGCGTAACTTAGTTCTCCTTCTGGCTCTGTATATCCCCAACCTGCAACCTTTCAAAATTAT
Source organism: Amphimallon solstitiale (assembly GCA_963170755.1). Lineage (NCBI taxonomy): Eukaryota > Metazoa > Arthropoda > Insecta > Coleoptera > Scarabaeidae > Amphimallon > Amphimallon solstitiale. The sequence goes on from OY720677.1 coordinate 7,432,473, forward strand.
TTATTAGTAATGTCAGAATATGCTCGTGAAATATAATTATGTCAAGATTCATGTTCATTTATATTGCGACGTAACCGGCAATTATGTGAACTAATCCCCAATGCCCTGTCTCAACCATCAGGCATCATCACTATCCATGATTGAGGGTTAAGTACAAAACATTTAAGAACTTTAGGGGTAGATAGTACTGTCGAAAATAAGTTAAAAAGACTTGCAGGGCAGCCTAACTATAATATTTTATAGTTTAAATAGGAATATTAATTATTTCTAAAGCATGTGTAGGTATTAGAAACCTACGATAAATTTCTTTAAACTGTTTAGTCTAAATGTATATCTGTGTATAAGTTAAGTCCTATTTAGATAAGAAATGTTTATAAGACTCATGCACCAAATGTTTGTGTTATCGCCGAAGTTGTGTTTATCACCGTCTGGTACTTGCTCATAGGCGTGTGAAACTAGAACTACGATAAATGTGCAAAGAAGAAGGGGGATGGCACAGGCGTCCCGGAGTGGAACCCGATGGAAAGAAGAAGTCGACAAGAGACCTAGAAAGACAGCGGTTGACTGCTCTGAACCGCATATAAGAGTCTCTATATGCTATTAATTTTTAACGAGAAATTAGTTTTGCCATACGCCGAAACCGATTTTCGTTTGATAATCAACGTTTTGTTATTAAAGTGCCTTAGTAGGAATCTCTATACGAACGCTGATTTTGTAATTGAAAATCACATGTTTTAGAATTTTACATCCATATCGTCATTTACCTAGGAAATGAATTCATCTAGTCAATAATAAGCACTTATCATTGAAAAAAATAAAAATCCTTATTAATAAGTAACAGGCAGTATTTAGTATTATAGTAATACATAAATATTTCTTTGACAAACATAATTAGTTATCCAATATTATTGTTTTGTAGATTTTTATAATAGCACTTATTATTTATTAATTAATTTTCTTCTTTCGAATATAACTACGACTAACCATTAGTGTATTTGTAGTTAAATTGACATAATAATAAAAATATGAACAAAAGTTTGGTGGTTACAAATTTCTGGTGTAGTAGTGTAAAGCATATGGGAAAGAAAATACAGTCGAATTTCTTTTTAGCGAAATCGCAAAATCACCGCAAAAAAATCGTTTAATGGAAACTTCGCTAAATAGAAATAATAAATTTTTTGGGAACAAGTTTATTATTATTAAAATACATACATACTACGTACATAATAGAAAATCTTAAAAGTAGATACATACATACATACTTCTTCTTCTTCTTTTTCTTTTAATAGGCATATCGCCTGTTTACTTCCGGTTTCTTTGCAATGGCGATTCTTGTGAGTTTGATTGCCAGCTATCACGCCATTGCTTTAGTGGCCGTCCTATGTGTCTTCTTCCATGAGGTGTGTTATTTCGTACTATCCTGACCATTCTGTCGGGGATCATTCGGCTAACATGGTAGTTCCATTCTCTTCTTCTCTTGCTCGACCATCTGACCACGTCGCCCGTTTGACATTTCTCTCTTATGTCTGTGTTTCTTTGCCTATCATTCAATGTGTGCCTCGTTATCGCTCTTAAGGTCTTCATTTCAGTTAACTTTAGTAAACTCTTTGTTACCGTTGTTTCCGCTCTTGTCTCAGCACCATATGTCATCACTGGTTGTACGCATGTTTTGTATATTCTTGATTTGCATTCTGTACTTAGGTGTTTGTTTCGCCATATTCTATTTCTAAGGTGCCCCGCTATTGTTGCTGCTTTGTTAACTTGTTTTCTCACCTCGTCCCCCAAAAAACCAGCGCTTGTAATTTTGAATCCAAGGTATTCAACTGACATGGTTTGGTCAATGGCATTATCTTCTATTGCCAATTTGCAGCGCAGCGGTTCCCTTGCTATGGTCATGCATTTGGTTTTGTTTGTGGAGATTTTCATGTTGAGTTTTCCTGCCTGCTTGTTGAACGTTTGTAACAATCTTTGGAGGTCTTCTTCCGATTCCGCAATAAGTACTGCATCATCAGCGTAGCATAATATATAGCAAAGGACTGAGACTGTCGCCTTGGCGGATACCTGTTGTAGTTCGTGGATGATGCGTTAGGGTGTGATTTGTGCGTATTTGCGTTGTTGTGTTTGTGTTTAAGGACTTAATGAGTTCTATGTATTCTTTCTCCGTATTGCCGTTTTCCATGTTCGCTATGACGTCTTTTAGTTATACTCTGTCAAAAGCCTTCGTTAGATCCACAAAGCAGAGATAGGCAGGGGTGTTGTACTCTAGGGATTTTTCTACCAGTTGTCTAAGTATGAATAGTGCATCAGTTGTACATCGGTTTTTTCGAAATCCCTGTTGTTCTTCGCTTATTGCCATGATTGTGGATATTTCGTCCGCAATGATCTTAGTTTGGAGTTTTAGCAAGGTGCTGAACAATATTATTCCACGGTAATTTGCTGGATCAGTTTTATCTCCTTTTTTGAAGACGGGTATTGTTACGCTGTTTTTCCATTCCTCGGGTATTCTTCTATATCATAGTATGGTATTAAACAGTTTTGTGTATTCTTTTATTATGGCAGTTCCTCCATTTTTTATTAGTTCATTTGGTATTTTGTCTTGATTTGGAGTTTTCCTATTCCTAAGTTTCCTCACCTTCTCCCTTACTTGCTCTTCGGTGATTTGCGCGTACTCTTCTGGTGCATCGTTTTACATACATACGTATTTTAATTTTCTGATATAAATAAAGTCCGTAATTTTTTGCTGAACTGTACATTCAAAAAACTTTTGGTGTTCAAAAAACGTTCACATTTATTTAACGACTGGATTATATTTTCCGTTACGTGTCCACAAAATTACAGTGCTCGTCGAATTGTTTCGAATGCACTCAACATACCGACTTCAGTATGTTTTAGAGTTTCCGTTTTTATTTTCATCTTCTTCGCCTTCTGTAACCGCATTGTCTCTATAAATCACGCCATCTAAAATGTCTGCATCAGTAGGATATTCTGCAATTGCTATTTTTTCGTATATTTCGAAATAGCCTTATAGTTCTATAGTATCTCCAGTTGTTAAGGAAACTTCCTATTTTGAAAGTACCATAAATAAAACCCAATTTCAGTTCAAATACACATTTATTTATTTTCGGTGTGCGCCGATATTTCGGGGCTGCTCTGCATCGAACATAAGATATACAGCATATATACATGTGAATCGCTCGAGGAGCTACATGGCCCTAGGTATACACACATGCCAGACACTGCCGTCCGTACGTATACATAGGAGGTCTTGCATCGCCTTCGGTGTATAGTCGTGTAGCCCTGCCGGCAGACAATAAACTCAACCGCTGAGACTGTATACGCCCGAAGCCAGTTCCGCATCAGTATGCTAATAATATTTGTATGTAAAAAATACATTAAGTGACAATATATTTTAAAAGTTAAAAAATAAAACATACATTACAAAAATATAATAACACATAAAGATAAAGAAAAACATTTATATATAAAGCAAGAAACAATAATATAAAATAAAATAAAAGACGTTAAGTTCTTAACACCAGTATTAACTCCTCATGTTATCAGATTAGAGTACTGAGGCATTCATTGCATATTACGGGCAGGTTTTCTCGCGCATGGCATAAGGAATCATCCTTTGGGGATCATCTCTGTATGCCAATCAAGTATTTCTTGCGCAGAAGCGCGTAATTCTTTCTATTGCCGATATTCATTCAATTTACATCTTGCAGGCCATATTTCAAGCAATACAGCATTTTGCCTTTGCCTAGTGTATATATTTTAGAACTTTTAGTGTATATTTTTAGAAATAAAAACCATTTTAGAAAAAAATATGAAATACAAGCGTACAAGACTAGTCAAAGAAATGATTTCAGGTTGCCGAACAATAGATTGAATATTACAAAGAGGTCACCGGTGTCCATGGGGCTACAACTTTTTAACAGGTTACCCGATGAATTGCATGTTTTGGAAAATGCACAAGAGTTTAAACGGAAACTACGCCAGCTTCTGCAAATTAATTGTATCTATTTGGTGCAAGAATTTATCGCTGTTACTGAGCAGTGACACTTCTGGATGTGATGATACATGATAAGTGTGTATATGTCTGACTGTGTATATGTATATGACATGTTATTTACATTTTTATATATTTAATTGTATGTATTTGTTTATTTCTGTATTTTTGTCTTTTACAACGTTATCTACATCCCAAACATTTTAAGTACCAATACTTTTCACTATTACTTGTCCAACATATTTCTGTATAATTTGTGGACCAATAAATTATTCTATTCTATTCTACTCTATCTTCAGAAATATGATTGCAATCTCGCAGTCTTTCCCATTTCTTTTGTAATTCGGTCAGTTGTATTCGTCCTCCTCATCGTAGCCAATGGAAACTGAAGAGAATCCAGCTTTTGAAAGCAATTTCTAATTGTTCCAATTTTCGGTAACATCATACGTCAACACTCTCGCCAATATGAAAATGCATTTACCCAAATTGATGGAAATTTTGCCTGCGGGCTCGTTTTTTTTTTCAATTTAACCAATAATGTTCAATATCCACTTACGATAATGAAATTTCATATGTTTTATAATGCCTTGGTCCATAGGCTGCAGCTTCGACGTCTTACTTGGCGGAAAAAATATCAGCTTTATGCTTTTTAGCTTAGGTTGCAAACTTTGAAAATGTGCAGGGCAATAATTATCAAAAATTAATGCTATTTTTCTATGTTGCTTTGTTATTGATTTGTACAGTTTTACTAATCATTGTTCAAAAATTTCACTTTTTTATTGAAGTTGTAATGGACTTCCAGCGATTTCACATCTTTGAAGCAATTTTCATTTTTACTTTTGGCAATTACCAAAAGATGCAGTTTTTGTGTCCCAGTCATATTTGCGCCAACCATAACAGTGTTGCGTTTTTTACTGTTTTTCCCCGAAGCATTTGTCAACTTCAAATGACGACGTTTTCTCTGGTAAGCACTTAAAAAACAGGCCAGTTTCATCTGCGTTAAGAACGTCTTTAGGATCATAAATATTCTGTCTCTGTTTCTCTCCAGCGATAACAGTATGTTTAACTAACATCGGTACTTTCTCCGGAAATCAATTTTTCTAATCTACCGTGTGTCTCTTCTTAACCCTTCGGAGGTCGCGGTGTATCCATTAGATACACGAGCAATGGTTTAGGTTATATTTCCTATATGACAAACGATAGCGTACTGCGCTTGCGTATAGCTGTGACATTACTCTTTCTAAACACTCTACCATGTTTAGTTTCTTGCTAGGGAATTACATGTTTTAGTTATTTGTTGTAGTTTGATCGGAAAGCACGCTTTGTATCTGTCAGATACCGTGACCCCATAGGTGACCTTACAGGGTTCGTTAGAAGTGTTATATCTTTGAGACAATGAATAAACAAACATTTGACTTAACAAACTCTAGAGACGTTGAAGAGGTTCGCCGACTGTTGTTGGAATCGGATGACGAAGTAGATGATGCAACATTTGAGTTTGAAGATGAAAGCGACGTTGAACAGGAAGATTTTGTAGATACGCGTGATGCAAATTCTGATACAGAACAATCTAACGATGAAGATCTAGAAAATACTGGAGACTATGATTCGCAAGAGTATCCTAAGGTCAAAGAATTTTTTGTTAGCAAAGATAAGAAAACTTGTTGGGAAAAACACTTAGAAAATAAGCGTGTGCGACGTCAACCACAAAACATATTATCTCAGATGCCTTGTGTGAGAGGAGCAGCCGCACATGCTAAAAGCGAATACGAAGCTTGGAATTGTTTTATGGACGATGATATCCTGAATCTAATATTACTTTATACAAATAATTATATCCAATCCATACAACAAAGATATAGTCGTATTAGAGACGCTAAGACAACAGATATGATCGAGCTGAAAGCATTTTTAGGTCTCCTTTATTTGACTGGCATAAACAGAAGTAACCGACAAAATTTAGAAGATATGTGGGCCACTGATCGTACGGGTAAGTAAACTTCTACGCAGTATTATTTACGGGTTTCTAATATAGCTTTGCATAGGTATCGAAATGTACAGGTTGACCATGTCTATGAGAAGGTTCAAGTTTTTACATAACTCTATAAGATTTGATGATAGGGCTACTCGTGAAGAACGACTCAAAACTGATAAGTTAGCGGCAGTACGAGAGATCTTTTCAAAATTTGTAGAGAATTGTAAGAATACTTATTCCATGGGTCAAAATGTAACTATAGATGAAATGCTTGCTGGATTCAGGGGTAATTGTCGATTCAGGCAATATATTCCGTCCAAACCCAACAAGTATGGAATTAAATTATTTTGTATGGCTGACTCTAAAGTTATGTATACCGGAAACATGGAGATTTATGCAGGAATACAACCTGATGGTCCGTACAATGTCAGCAATAAATCTGCAGATGTTGTACGAAGACTTGCAGAGCCCATTTACAATACAGGGCGTAATATAACAGCAGACAATTGGTTTAGCGACCTAGAATTGCTAAGAGATTTGAAAAAGAAGAGGCTGTCGTATGTTGGTACCTTACGAAAAAATAAAACTTGCATTCCACCGGAGTTCGCAGTAACTAAAAATAGACTTGAGAAGTCGAATCTATTTGGCTTTCATAACGATTGCACTATAGTGTCGCACATTCCTAAGAAAGGAAAAAATGTAATTCTGTTTTCAAGCTTACATTTCGACGATTGTGTTGATTCGGAATCAAACAAGCCTGAAATTATAAATTACTATAATAGTACAAAATCGGGTGTGGATACCGTAGACAAAATGGTTGCTACATACAATGTAGCGCGAAATACACGCCGCTGGCCGATGGTCATCTTTTATACAATGCTCAATGTGAGTGGAATAAATGCTCAGGTTATTCATATGGGAAATCAGCATGAGATCGAACGCAGACGAAAATTTCTACGTAACCTTGTGAACAGCCTTGTTTCTGACGAAATACAAAGAAGATCCCAATGTACAACAGGAATTCATAAAGCTCTACATCTCAGCCTGCAACAAATCAGCCCAAATCTTCAAGAGAGTAGCGAAGAGATAAGTGATATCAACACACCAGGACCTTCGAACCAGTTGGATAAAAAAAGAAAAAGATGCGGTACTTGCTATTCATTATCAAAAAAGAGTCGACTATCAAAATACTTCTGTGGAAGCTGCAGTGGCGCTGTTTGTTTAGAACATGCCAACATATTGTGCAATAAGTGTCTTATTTCAAATTAATGAAACATACATTATTTTATTTATGCGTTTTACTATAACATTTATGCAAAAAGTTTTTTTTAGTAGGGTAAGTCTGTCAGAATATATATTTTTATTTAATTTTACAATACGTACGCTGTTTAATTGAATAAATTGGGATAAATACTTCTCAATGTTTTCTTATCTTTCTCAATTTCTTAAAAATATCTTTAGCTTACACACTCAAATAAAAATAGCCCCAAACCTATAGAAACGCTACATGTATCTGATAGATACACCGCGACCTACCGCGCTGCAAACTAGCCCGCGATCTCCGAAGGGTTAAATTTGTCTAGCTATGGTATCATATTGTGATGAACATCGGTTCATTCATCCAGAGTGTTTATTCTCCAGAAGTCGTGACTGCGTAGTGTCTTTGGTGTGAGAAAGACTTATTCCTGCAAAGAAATTTTTAAGGGACAAAAATACGTTGACGTGCTTATATGTTCTTGAGTGTGTGAAGTTTGTGAAGGAGATCTATGAGTTTTTCAAGGAGCAAAAACTACAACAGTATTACGAGACCGGAGGTATAGACTGTTCACATTTAGTGCCTCTACAAACAACAAAAAGTATTGCGGAAAAGAGTTGTTTCACCCAAATAATAAGAGTGAAGGTATAATCATTTACCTTCACGGATAAAATATTTATCTCAAAAAAGGTAAAAAAAAACTGTATTTTTTGAGATACTCATTAAAGAAGCTTTCTATAGCATAGATGAGTATTGTAATTTTAGATTTTGACGAGTATGAATGTGAATCTGTTTTATTGTGTTATTTGCGTGGATGTATTTTTTGACATATGTATCTGTATGTATTACTGAGTAAATAGCTTTTATCGACGACGAAACAATAAAGTAGGGATTATATTAATCACTACAAGTTACTAATAACACTCATAATACCCAGAGGGAATAATGAAATTCGATCAGGGAATTCTGAGACATAACGTTACCATATTATTCCCTGCATACCGCCAATAAGAACATAATGTTACCAACGTTGTCATAGCAGCGATGAACAAGTCCGGCCGTTTTACTAACTGTCTAGCCCTCAAGCGTCATATTGATATAGTAATCTGACACTTTCGTTTAATTATTCTGTTTTTTTTAGTAATTTTCAGTTAGTCGTAGATAAAGTACAGCCAAAGATTAGAGAATAAAGATACGACGCTTCGATCGGAACCTTTGATCTCTTACTCAAATTTTCAGTGACCTTGGACATTTAAATTGGAATGTAGAAGCGCGGGAATTTTAAACAGAACAGATTATAACATTCTTTTATTATAGAAATAAATGTATGGATCTGCAATATTCTAAAATAGAAATTCAAATTCTATGTGGAATAATTACATATTATAAGAATATAAAATATTATTATAAGAAAATAAGTGTTTGGAGAATATTAAGTGCATATGTGTTATAGGTACATGGTAAATGTGATCGGAAAATAAAAAAATATATATTTGAAACATGTACATTTAAAAAGGTAGGCAATGAAATTCTGAGACAATGAATAATTTATTATACAAACAATATTTACATACTATAACAATATAATAATAATAATAAATTTATTATATCACCAACAAGATTTACATCATATTTATCAGTTTCTTTTCTTATTGCATGCATTCTAAGTTGAATTTTCTGCAAGTCATCTATAAAATCAAAAGTTTCTTTGATTTCACGAAGTTTATTATTTATAAAGTATCTGGTTCCTCTTACTGATTTGGTTTTAGTCGGAAATGCTTTTACAAAGAATTTCATAAAGATAGGTGGAAATAAATGAATTTGCAGGACACATATTTGTAAATATAGGCTATTTCATTTCTAGCATGTCTCAATACCTGTGTAAAAAGTCTCGATATCTATGTGACATGTTTCGATATCTATATATTCATTAGTATACTTTATTTCCTATTCATACTTGGTGTATTTTTAAACTCGTTATTTGAAAATTTCAGAAGATAAAACAGGCTAAATATATGGTATGGTATGGTAATATCAGAAATAACTTTGATTTTTTTGTGACCTGTATTTTCCGTTTCATTTCCTTTCTCTTAACTTAATAGTATATCCTGAACATGATAGAATTGGTTTAGCTATAAAAAAATTTGTTACTTAAATGTTTATTGTTAATTGTATAAATCTAACATATTGTTTTTAAAGTGTACTCTGTCTGAAAACTCATTTGGCACAGCTAGTGGTAACAGACGCTTCCTTTCAATGTTTATTAACATATCTGCTACAAAATGTTTTCTGCATATCCGATACTTTGTATAAAATTCTAAGGGATCTTTGTTGATAAATCATATCTTCCACATGCTTGCACCCATTTTTTACAACTACAATATGAATTAATATTATTATTATTGATAGGCGAAAAAATAGGATGATTCTTTATAACTTGTTGTTTACTTACATACCATGATCATTAGGAAATCTAAAGAAATGTAATTTTTCATCCTTAGATATACAAGAATAATTTTTACGGTCTTTATATGCACACATTTGTCCAATTTGTTTTTGTATCATACTCATAATTACGAAATACGACTAATTCAAATACAATAATAATTACAATAAACAGACTAAACAGTATAAAGCAAATGGCGTCTGCTGACTAGGTTATGTGTACATGTTTTGTTTATGTTCAGTCCCTTTAAATTGGAATGTTTTCTATCCTTCTCTACAAATGTACTTCCTTTTTCGAGTGTCGCATCTTTAGTATTCTCTAATCTTTGGTACAGCTTAGCATATATAACTTGAGCGGTGAAGGTCATATGCGCAAAGGACAAGGGGGGGAGTGGTAGTAGCGGGGTGTAAACGCTTGAATTTGTTACAGCTGTATCCATCTGTATTGTGCATTCTCTCTCTTCTTGATCTGCGTCGATCACCGCTCAACTTATATGTGCCAAGCTGTAGTGTATACAAACTCGCAATAATGACTATTATACCCTAGAACCGAGTTACTCCCTTGCCGCTTCGTAGCTGGGTTCGTAAATTCGGCTCTCGGGAATAATAACTGTCATTATTGACTCGTTGCGTAAACTTTTATTATTATTATTATTAATTATCGGACCTGATATTGGTATATTCTTCCATGGAGCTTTTCCACCCATTTTAGAATGTCTTCATCCACATCTTTGTATAAGGAAAATTTCATTCGTTTTATGCCGGAATCAAATGCTTGCTTTGCTTTAAGATTGAGTCGAGTTTTTTTTTAAATTGTCGATGAACTATTAGCAGGTATGCTGAATTTAATGGCGATATTTTTTTAAACCCCTCGTCAACATGTTGTAACACTTTCACTTTTTTTGCGATACTTAAACATTTCCGTTTACACATCTTGGACGTACGAACATACAAAAATCACAAGAAGAACTAAAACAAATGTATCTACTGACCTAAGGGATTTGAATGGGTGTATTCATGAACAAAGGATAACTGTCCAAATGAACGGTTTCCGAGTATTTTATAAATACAATGGCGTATATCAAATTATGAGAAATCTCTCTTTGCGGAAAAAAATCAGGTGGTAAAAAAGCCCCACAATAAAGAAATATAGTTTGTTAAGTAGAAATTAAAATACACCCAGTTGTATTCTGAAGTTCATTGGGCGTTGAAAAAATCGTTAAATAGAAAAATTCGCTAAAAGGGTGTTCGTAATATAGAAATTCGACTGTATCAGTAATTCAATGACACTACCTACCTTTAGAACTATTTCAAATTAGATCACTTTCGCAATCAAAATATACTTACGACTCCGTTTCTTCCAGTACTAAAATCGTGACCTTCACTCTCAGTATGCCAATCTAGACATATAGGCTTTACTTTAGTAGATATTTGCAACTCCATTTTCAATTGAAGCAAAGCGATATCATTATGGTGATATCCGTCTTTGCTGGTGTAATATTCGTAACTGTGAACGAACACCTAAAACATACTAAATTAAAAACGTACTTTTCTTTATATAGGTAGGTATAGGTTGTTTACATCGATAGTTTGAGCATCAGAATCCTTCGGTTCATCATATTTCCTGAAGAATTTTCCTGGACGAACGGTGTATACATCTTCTGGATAGTTTTAAAGACCTTTATAAGCAGGAAAGCAATGAGCAGCTACGGAATACATTTATATTTTAGTGTGCATTTATTTTACAAAGGAGTTACAAAACACGATGCATGGTAACAATAGCAGTGCAATAGAATCCAGACGAGCTAGAAAGTATATATCGATTATTTAATTTCAAAGATATTGTTTAATTCGTTTGACGCTCTTTCCAATCTCTGACGACAACAGGTTATTACATACAGTCAAAGATTCTGGCTTTATAATATTTGTTCAAATCTTTATATTTGGTTTGGAGTTTTAAATTGTATTGTACTAATGACGACCAATTAGTCAGAAACACGTGTCTACGGTTGCTCTACAACGGATTATACCCAATATTTTTCTTTTTCTGATATTTTATGTATACGCGATAATTTCTTATTCTTTCATTTACATTTCCTGGCTCTCGGATGGCACGCAGGTTGACATTGTCTTCCTCGTGGCGACGTTAGTTGTTGTCCTCAAAACCGAGGATCTTCTAGCTGAAGCTGCAAATGGTGGTCTGTCACCTGAGGGTCTTCCGTTTAGCTTACATCTCCAAGGTTATCCCACCTTATTCCTTGGCTACACCGTACTGATGACGACCAATTAGTCAGAAACACGTGTCTACGGTTGCTCTACAGCGGATTACACCCAATATTTTTGTTTTTCTGATATTTTATGTATCCGCGATAATTTCTTATTCTTTCATTTACATTTCCTGGGTCTCGGATGGCACGCAGGTTGACATTGTCTTCCTCGTGGCGACGTTAGTTGTTGTCCTCAAAACCGAGGATCTTCTAGCTGAAGCTGCAAATGGTGGTCTGTCACCTGATGATCTTCCGTTTAGCTTACATCTCCAAGGTTATCCCACCTTATTCCTTGGCTACACCGTACTGATGATGACCAATTAGTCAGAAACACGTGTCTACGGTTGCTCTACAGCGGATTATACCCAATATTTTTCTTTTTCTGATATTTTATGTATCCGCGATAATGTCTTATTCTTTCATTTATATATATATATATATATAAAACTATCAGAAAATATTCTACTAAACATTTATCATATCTTAATTTATTTCTATTTAAATGTAAAACAATCAACATATCAAAAAAAAATTATTATATGTTATGAGTTATACTGGATTATGCATAAATAACAGAATTATATCACTTATCAGGTTCAAATATATAAATACTAAGGTAATGGCTCTGTCTTGATTAATTCTGCTCAGTGCCTTTGCTCGCTTCCGAACAGTATCACCAAATGACAGATTCACATAGGTAGGTACCCCAGGGTTCCACCCCACGAGTATGTCTTTCAACTCGTTGAACACACCCCTAACGTACGCAACATCGTGCTCATCCCTTAATGCATATATGTCTTTAAGTTCAAATGCCTCTGTGTATTTTAAAATATTGACACAGTCCTAATTGGTTCTGCTCAGCGCCTTTGCTCGCTCCCGAAATAGTACCACCAAAAACTAATTCGTGTTTTTAGGATTAATCAAGGCTCCATGCTATGAATTAATCACCTAATTAATTCATTGCACACATCCCTGACTTATGACCCAACACGTCAAAATTTCAATACGCAAGTATAATAAAGTATAAAATAAAAATAAAAATATATTCACATATATATAGAAAAATTACTAACCTCGTTCTACAACTCCAGTATAAAACACCACATAAGAAAATTATGTAACACAAAATATACAATAAAACAAAAATAAATAGCACTTAATCACCTTAAATCCTCATATAAAACATCAAACTCATCCATATTCAAATTGTTTAGATAAATATTTTTGTACACAGTAGAAATATTCTACAAAATGAAAAAAAACTTTTAATTAACCTAATACTTTTATCCGATAAATGTTTCAAACACCAAGTGTCTATACTTTTATTCCAATTTGATAACAAATACCGCGCGATCATTTAAATTCTAAATTAGAGCAGTTTGTGAAATTTAAATTAAGTTGGTATATAAGTACTAATTTACAATTTAAATTTTCAAAGTGGCGTTTCAAAATGTTTGATTTAGAACATAAGATTTTTCTTACAGAAATTATTTTAAAAACGCCGAACGACAAGAGAATGGTGAATGGACATATTCAGTACCGCACTGCATCAATGATTTTCAAAATGCCTTCCCTAATTTTCCTGCGGATTATCAAAAATTAGTCCAAGAAATTTACACATGTGTGGCGAAATTTCATAATGTTGGAACTGTAGGTAAGAAAGCTGGTAGTGGCGCGCCCAAAAAAGGACTCCTGAGATTGTGGCAGATGTTGCAGAAAGAATGGAACAGTCTCCCAAAAAATCTCTTCGCAGATTAGCCCAAGAAATAAACCTTTCATATGGAACTTGTCAAAAAATTTTAAAAGAAAATTTAAATCTTTATCCCTATAAGATTAACGTCGTTCAAGAGCTATTCCCTCGAGATTTTCCTGTACGAATAGAATACTGTCAGTGGTTTTTGAATAATTTAAATAACAACAACACTTTGGATTTAACATTTTTTTCTGACGAAGCATCGTGTCACCTATCCGGCTATATAAACAAACAAAATATGCGTATTTGGTCTTCGGAGAATCCTCATGAGTTTATTCAATCGCCTCTCCATCCGCAGAAAATTGGTGTTTGGCTAGCGGTTTCTAGAAGGCGTATATTTGGACCTGTATTTTTTGAAGGAACGATAAATGCTGAGAGATATAGAAATAATTTACTTGAACCGTTTTTACAAAATCTTCATGATGACGAACTTTTACATGGGTATTTCCAACAGGACAATGCAACAGCTCACAAAACATGGGAAAGTATGGCTCGAATTCGCGAGTTTTATGATAATCAAGTCATTGAATTTCCGCCTCGCAGTCCGGACTTAACGATTCTTGATTATTTCATTTATCCGTATCTGAAAAACACAGTTTACAAAAATAACCCACAAAATCTTGAAGAACTACAAGAGGTAATCTCTAATGCATGTAACGCTATAACCGTTCAGATGTTGGCAAATGCTTTTGAAAATATGAAACGGAGGGTTAACAGTTGCATTGCAACAGGGGGAGAACACTTTGAACACCTTTTGTAATTCACAATAAAACTAATTTATCTTGTAATGCTTTCATTTCCATTAAATTTAAATTGATTACACATAAGATTCACAAATGTCACAAAGTATAACATAACCGCAAATTTCAATTAATCAATAATTGACATTTTGGACAACCTAATAAAAAAAATCCCGCCTGGTATAATTTAGAATTTAAATGATCGCGTGGTACTTCCTCATTAAATCTTGAACTAAATCATTACAATTACTTAAAATGTTCTACCATAATGCACGGTGTAATGACCCATGTATAAGAATAAAACATCTTAGTTTGAATAAAAAAAAAATTTAACTCGCTAAAATATTCAAGTTCTATCTAAACGAAATTATTCTAAGTACAAATAAATATCTCAGTGATATATTACAATTTCCAATTTGTAAAATTGTTCCAAGTTAAAATAAATATTTTTATTCGTAAAATATTGCAAGTCCCACTTTATAAATAAATATCTCGGAAAAATATTACAAGTTCCTAATGATAAAAATTTTTCTATGTTAAAATAAAATGTAATTCCTAATAATTGATAAGTATAAGCACCAGTCTTCAAAAGACCTTTTATTTTAAGAGCGGTTTGCACCAGCTTCTCCCTTAAATTCTTCATGTGCTCGCTTATATTAACATTTTCTTTCACAAAAAACTACGGTCATACTCGGTACGATTCCGATTCCACCTCTTCAATTACATTTCTACAGTGCTGCACCTCTCGATAAAGTGGTGTATTACTAGCTTTTAAAAACGTAAACAGACATCAATATCGATGTCGATTTGTTTACATCCGTGATTGTTAATCGCATCTAGCGGAGAACATTGTTTCGCCGGGCCAATCTATCGCACGGTCTGGGTCATAACATCTTTTCCCCGCTGAAGCTTGCGGGAAACACTTTCTTGTGTATATTCACTTGATATACCAGGCATATTTTAATATTAGCTTCTTGAATAAAAGTACAATAGCATTCTTATATTATTTTACTTAAATTAATTTAAATTTGTCAAAATACTAACTTAATAAATATTTATATACACTGATCATGATAGAATAAATAAAATAGTATTTAATTAAATTAAATCTAGGAGTGATCTTGATTATGCTTATTTACAATTCAATCCCAGGCTCAAGATCACTGCAATATGTACGCTCTAAACTTGAATATGCTAGCTTAATTTGGAGTCCTTTCTATCAAACTCATAAATTGTCCATTGAAAAAGTGCAACGTAAACTTTTAAAGTATCTATGTTTTCGAGAAGGCGGTATATTCCCTCTAAGAGGTACGGATTACAATTTATTACTGCGAAGATTTGATATTGACTCACTTGAAACCAGACGTATGTTGGCTAGTGTGAAATTGCTGCATAACGAGGTGGACAGTTCTGATTTGCTTTCGAGGTTACAGTTTTTGGTTCCACGCGCCTCCTCGCGACAAAGTGTCTCTTTCTACATTCCGTTAGCAAGCACTAACATCGCGCTTAGCTCACCAATTTCTTTTATGTGTCGATACTTCAATATCATTATTTCTCAGTGTGACATTAATTTCAGTCCCCTACCGCAGATACTCGGTGTAGCTAAACAGCGTTTTGTATAACAACTAACTTTCTGATATAGTACAGGTAGATCAACCTAGGGCTGCTTGTTTGTTTTTTTGACTGCTCTGGTATCTCTATTATTTAATCTATTTTCCTGGATATGTTGCAATAAATGCGTGTATTTTTTATATTTATATATGGGTGTGTATATGTATATGAACATATACTGGAGACGCGTTAAGTTCAGTTGCACGCCATCGATGACGTTTACATGTTGTCATATCTGTATTAGAGAAACTAAAAAAGTTACTTTGTTAAATTATACTTGAGGGCATTTATTTCATTAGCTTAAATAGAAGGTTTATAAATTGATCGTAATATACGCATTCATGGGAAATAAACACATAATTTCCGTTTCAATATTAAATTTCTTTATTAACATATTTTTAATAGACTAATAGTTCAATTAGATGTTGACAGATAAATCATATATGTCAAAAACACGTGCGCTGTGTATATTCTTCCTGTCAAATTTTTCATGTTTATTTTTACTTTGATATAAATTGTTTTCAAAACAGTGCTTCTTAGAAGTGCATTTATTATTTGTTTGCGTCCATTGAATATAATGCCGAAAGGTTTCTGTAAACAGTCGAGGCTTTTTACAAACTTTTCTATAATCATGTGTTAAATTTAATGTGAATAGCGTAAGTATTGCTTATTTTAAATTATATTATGGATACGTAATGAAACATTTAAGGTCTTTCGACAATCTAAATCAATATAATAAATAAGTTGAGGAAGAATGAAGTCTTAGAGCATTTCAATTACAATATATATTACGTTATAGTAACTGTATTGTGAATATTTTTTTTGTTTGGTTATACCAAATGTCACTGACAGAAATAAAAATAGATCCGGCAACATATACAAGGCGAGTCGTCATAGATCTAGTATGACGTGCAACTGAATGTATCGCGTTTCCACCATATATGTTTTACTATAGTTAATATTGATTATTAATTATTATTATTAATAGAATGTATACACCTGTTATTGGGCTTTGCCTGTTGGTTAATAAAGATTTATTATTATTATTATTATTATTATTATTGATTGCTTTGTATTAAGCATCAAAAGAAAGAGAATTTATTTCGCCATAGGCTGAGCTACCTAATATCTTGCAATTATGTATATATTCGAAGAATATCGATATAAAGTGGCAGATTTTTGATACAAAAGCTTCCTGTTTTTTAACCATTTTTTCCACATTAATCGAATAAACTTCAGTTATTTAAACTACCCATTCCCCTAGAGATAAGTTTGCAGGTTATTCCAGTTTTTTTATTATCATTTTGTTGCTTACTAACGGATTCTGGTGCGATATGTTAGCAGCATGTTTGCAACGTAATTGAGATGGGCGAGATGGCCACCCTAAATCTATTGGTAAAATATAATCGAAACAGCGAAATGGCTGCAGGATAACCAATATCATATCATAGTTAAGCACATCGAATGCTTTCGACAAGACCAGCAATACGAGAATTTCGTTCTTGTTATTATCAGCTACATTTCGAATATATTCGGGCATTTTAACGACCCGTCTCACTACTGCTTTTTTTCGAAAACCTAATTGTTGTCATGCAGTGGTAAAACTTTAAAGAAAGATAAATACTCCAAAATCAGGGAATAATTATTTGAAATCTCTTGTTATAATATATTCAATAAAATTTAAATTATGTTATTGACGTCAGTAGTGCCTATATGACAATACTACTGACGTGCACACTGATTTTTTATGAATTGTGCAGCATACTTCTAACGACATTACATAATTAATACGTTCTGAATCAATTATGTAATGTTGTTAACTTGACCTTTATTTATAAAATTTATAGTTATTATAGACGATTCTGAATGATCCCATCAAGTCCTTGTAAAAACGAGAGTATATTTAACCGGTTCAATAACATGTATGCATTCATATATAAATAAGAATTTGAATTTTCTCGCCTATTCAATGTGTGTTTGTGTGCTATAAAGAATAATAACTAGTAAGATGTTGAAGTTATTGTGCGTTGTTATTGTCATTTATATGAATGTCGCAAGTTTGGAATCTGTGAAAGATCGTGTTTATTATGACGAAATATTCGCAAGAGGTAATTATTTTCAAATATTTTATTGATATGTAAGTAACTAAAATAGGCATGTCATCAAAATCATTACACACGCAATGTGTTATAAATAACGAACTTTATCAGTAACTTGTTACAAGGTCTAAATATGTGCTTGTTTCTTTTATATAAACTTGATAACAAATTTTTTTTCAGGAGGATCCGAAACCCCTATCAGAGCAGGAGAGGCTGCAGGTAATGTTCACGTTATTAAAAAACTTTATTCAGTATCCATAATTAAGAAGTAAATATGTTTTAGGAAAGGTAGATCAACAAGGAAATAAAGTTCCTATAACAGGCGTTGCTACAGGCACCAAAGACTGATGCTAATATTGCGCTAGTCTTGATTCAAAAGTATTTGTATCTACTGTTTTAACAAGAATATAATTTCAGTACAAAATCCACAGATAGTTTCATTTAGAGTATGCCTATATATATATATATATATATATATCTTTGCCGTATATATATAGGTAAATTACAGCTATAATTCTCTCACACTGATATATATATATATATATATATATATATATATATATATATATATATATATATATATCAGTGTGAGAGAATTATAGCTGTAATTTACCTATATATATACGGCAAAGAAACAGATTATATGTGTTTAATATATACATTAACCACATACAAATAATAATTATATATATATATATATATATATATATATCAGAAAAAGAAAAATATTGGGTATAATCCGCTGTAGAGCAACCGTATATATATATATATATACATATATATATATAAAATTATATATATTATCAACAGTTCTACTCTTAATCTTTCTTTACATAGTTGCGTCGTTGTTATTTGTATATTTGGATTGACTGAACAGTTTATGGTAGACCCCAAGCCTTTTAATGTGACTATAGAAATAATCTCGACTGTCCTATGCTTATTGATTACATTTTCATTTATACACTTTGATTTACATTTTATATTTGTCATTGTTTTCTAATTGACAACCAGTTGTCATATTGTTATTACTTTTAATTCATTGTATGCCACTACTACCAAGAAGATTTTCAATTTTTCAATACATATATATATATATATTATTATTATTTATATGTGGTTAATGTATATATTAAACACATATAATCTGTTTCTTTGCCGTATATATTTTAAATGTGAACTTATCTACGTAAGAAATTTCTTGAATTAGCCGCATTTTAAATTAATTGATGACAACTACTTGCATTATTTTAATTGTTAATGATTAACAAATCCAAATCTGAACACACTAGGTTGTCAATATCATATTAAAGTTGCAGGCAGCCTGGATACGGTTGTCCCTTATAGATCAATTCATTGATTTGTCACCTGTCAATGGGTAAACATGTTCTTGTCCGTTTTAATACTCTATTAACACATGTATCTGTTTTTTAAATTTATATGTACCAGTTTTTTAAAAAAGTTTTTCAATATGTTATCTGAAACGATTTGTGTAAAATAACATAGTTCATAGTCAGATGCGATTATCTCTCAAAAAAGTTCAATTTGTGAGTCAATTTTAATATTAAATAGATTATTTTATTACTACTTTAAGTTTTAATACTGTAATTCATATTAATATTGTAGTTAAGCCCAGAAGAAGCATTAGTATGTAATGCGAAATATCGGCAAAAAATAGAGAACTTTGTAACTGTAGATGTTTTTTCATGCTGGATCCCCTAACGATTCCTTTTAATTCTTCATTCAGACAGCAGAGACTTCTTTCCAAGTTTATATATATATATTGCTATGGGGGTATGGTATGCTCGTTACTGCCCCCAATAGTTAATGTTATTAAAGAGCAATGAGACTAATTAAATTAAAATTGAAAAAACTGTTAAAAGTTACGAGAGAAATGTTAACCAAATTAAGTTTTACAAACACTAAATATTATGCAAGTGAAATTCTAAACTAAATTGCTGCTAACTGTATATGTGGGTCTAATATAATAAGTCCATGAAATGTGACTATCACTGTGTATTAAATTTGAAATGTAATAAGTTTCGCGCTTGAAATTTACTTCCTATCGCTTATATTTTGGCCAATGATCTATTTCTAATAGGAGAAGGGGTTGTTTCCGGCATTCTACAATGAATTATGCAAGTATACAATAACGCTAGTGTATGCTTCGTTAAATTTAATCTCAGGGCCGTTAGCTGGGGTTCCGCGTGATACCTACTTCTCAGAGTGAGTTACACAATATCTGTTGTTCTTACGCAATCCTGGGACTTCTGTTGTGAACACGTTGTGGGCCGCTGCTAGTACCTATAGAAAACGAATAATGTGCCTCCACAAAGTGACGATGGATGTTACTCAAACACAAATAATAAACACAATGGTAGGTATAACTTCTAATTCTTTATATATTTCAGTTTGTTACATACACATAAAATTAATTGAGTTATGATCGTAGATGGAGTGTCCTTATTACCAGACGAGAAAATTAAATGAGAAATATATTATAATAACACAGAGAAATAATGGTACACAGATCCACATTGATTGTAATAATTTCTACAAAATGAAAGCACCTCTGTTGTCTGAACAGATATGAATGAAATGAATTTAAACTTGATTATAGTGAACGTTTTATAAAGGCAAACTGTTTAGTATCAATGATCATGGTGCAGACTGGAGACCAACAAATCTATCTTATCGGTGAGTTATTTA
Source organism: Amphimallon solstitiale (assembly GCA_963170755.1). Taxonomy (NCBI): domain Eukaryota; kingdom Metazoa; phylum Arthropoda; class Insecta; order Coleoptera; family Scarabaeidae; genus Amphimallon; species Amphimallon solstitiale. The sequence goes on from OY720677.1 coordinate 7,453,333, forward strand.
TGTTGTTTTATCTAAATTTGAGCACCATAAAATTCTTGTTTACCAATCTAGGTTAGGTTCGCATTCGGAGAGATATGACTGACTGTACGTTCAAATAAATGACTTGAATATCTACATATTTTTTTACGCAAAACAATTTATTGATACTTGACTTCTATAGTTATGACTTTAGATGACTATTACTACATTTAATATACTGACGTTGATTTTAATCCTCGTAAATGATACGGATTACAAAATAATAGACATAAATATTGTGACTGGAAAGTTTAACCCTTTTGAGTGTTGATAATACTTGTAAACAAATTACGATACCTTCGTTTAAACACAGAAAAATGTCCTTTAGGTTTATGGCGGCTTCTTTGTGCGACAGGAGCGGAATTTTCAACGGGTTCTCCTAGGAATCTTCCTGCCTTTGGTGTGGACGGAGCTCAGGGTTGATGAACCAGGAACCGCTTCGAGGGGGGCTCTTTCCAGGAAGGTGGTGCCTGAATGCGGGGTCAGCTTCGGTAGTGTGCAGAATCTGATCCTTGTTGTTACGACAGCAGCAGGTCTCGGTGTAGTAAATGTACGTAAGGCTGAATTATTTTTCCTTGGCTTGTATTGTTATTTGTTCGTCTTGAAGTTTTCTTAGGTTATGTTCTTTGTTGATATGTCTTTCTCTTTCTAGCATATGCAATTTATGTTCGTGCTTTTATGTCGATAAAGCAAGGCAATTGCTTCACCGAAGGTGATATTGGTTGGACGTTATGTGCCGGGCCGCCTTCGCTGGATAACTCGACGACGTTGAAGATCACCGCACTGAATTTATTTCGACTTATCGGTTTGATTTTGGTTTTAATCTCATCGACTGAATCAGTGTGTCAATCAATGAGTGTATTATGATTGACCTGTGTATTGTGATTGATCGATGTATTGCGATTGATTGATGTCTTGTGATTGATCGATGTATTGCGATTGATCGATGTCTTGTGATTCATTGATGTCAATGAATGAATGTCTACCTATTTTATAAGTCACAGTAGTCTATTGTTTAACGCCTCGAACCCAAAGCGGTCGTGCATTACAATTTAATTAATTATAATTATTTTGCGTATCTAAACGTGATTTTGGATACTGTTTAATAGTTTTTCTATATTTATGACAAATTAAAAAAATATTTATAGTGCGTATAATTTCCGAATGCTCATATTTGAATTTTTGATGCGTCTGACGGATTTAGCGTCGGTTTTTGAAAAATCAGTACAGTCATGTACAAAAAAATAATGAAATTTTATAATTTTTGGATTTTATCCAAAAATAAGGATATTAAGAGATTATGTGGACCTGGTTTACAAATAATCTTATGTTTTAAATACATATAAATTCATTTCCGTTTTTTACTTGATTAAAATCCGTTCATTAATAAAAAAATGTCTGTTGCGAATTTTAAATTTCCAAATTAAAGTCAAATTCATTTTATATAGTCATTTTGGTTTAAATTGCTTAAATGCTTATCAAAACTTTATCAAGTCAGTCATATCTTACCATTCAAGGAATTATATTAACATTTCTAAATGCGCTTAATTGTACCAAGTGCTCACTTAATTTTTGGATTTCAAATAACATTTTAGTTTTGACAGTAATTAATTGTTAATAGCTTTATTTAAATAGGGCATCTATTCGTGCACACAACTCATATTGTTAATTTGCCATACATACTTATATTTAGTGAGTTTTACTGCATTCAAAATATTGATGTTTGACATTTCTTACTGAAGCTACTCGGCCTAAATTTGAAAAGATGCTTTCGATAATTATGCATTAGTAAGGGCGTAATTCATGACAATTCCTTATCCTAACTGTGTTGTGATATATGTTGTTGATGTATTTAACATCAGATATCAGGCAATTACTAAATATAGTCAAGAAATTCTAGCTTTAATATGACTTGTGATCTAGGTCTCATAGTGATACTTCAAATGCTGTTTGTACTTAAATTAAAGTCCTATTGATATTCATGCCCTAATTCTAATCTGTTCTAAATATAGAAGAGGCTGTAGTTAATTTATGTTTTCACATTAAAATTGGTTTCCTCACCGAGTTAAATTGTATTTGACTTAATAATGGGCGTTCATGATGAACGTCCATTCTTTGCATTAAATAATGCTATTGAATATTTCTCGGTCAATAATTCTATTTGTGCTTTTAAAAACGTGGGATGTACAATCAAAGAGTTTTGGAGTATCACTCCTAGTAAGTACAATTCATGATTATGTTTTGATTTAGTCATAATTGGCATTTTTATATCGGCCATATTTGTATGCTCTAAATGCATGTGTTGTGTGTGCTAGACAAGATGCTTTGTCAAAACTCAATGTGTAATGATAATGAAAGATTGAAAATACTGTATGCTACATAAGTATAAGACTGTATAGTGCGTTTCTGTTGTATTTAAATTTGTTCTCACTAATATAGTCATGTTTTTATGCTATTTTCTTATATCTTATTTTTTTAAATAAACTTTATGACCAAGATATAATTGTTTGCTAATTCGATTATATGGGAAGGATTCTGTGTGCATGGTGGATTTGTTATTTCTCTCATCTATTTAAGTAAATCAATGGCAACTACAACATTTCAACATGTACCAGGGTTCGTCCCTAATAACAAACTTAAAAGTTAAAAAAATTGAGTATTGTAACTCGAAACTATTTATGTGTATTTGAATAGTCTAGGAACAGATACGAGACTAGTTCAATTTATATATAAATGTAAATATATATATATACATATTTAACTAGATTAAGCTTCTATGTAATAAAATTTTAATAAAATTATACTTTTACATTGACTCTTTTTCATTTATTACTGACAATTTTATAAACCAAAATCTGGGATGTAATACAAGAGTAAGATATTTTCTATTTATTTAATAATAATAATATGAAAATCTATAGTTGATTTACAGTTGTATATTTGCTAATTTGGAACTCCACGAATAATTTTTTTAATAGAATGCTACAATTCAGTAGCCTAATTGTCTATAGTCTTCTTGCGATTCAGCACTCTGTGTAATGGGAATGTAAATGTACTCAGTAATTTCGTTATTAAAATATTCAATTTTATTTATTATCTAATTTTATCGTCTATAACTACTTGCATTCGAAAAGAAGGGTGCTTTATTTAAAGTAACTCATTCCACATATATTGTAATGGGTACTCTGTATATAAACGAATATCTAAATTTGCTATAATAATAACTATTTCTATCTGAATAAGTAGGGGGATTTTTCCTAAGTTGAAATAAATTTTTAACTGAAATGAAATAACTAGCTTTAAAATTATTTAAACTGCGTCCAAATATGTCTGTGCGCATGCCTATGATTATGCGATAACAGTTTTGAAATTATAATTTTGTTACTAAACACGTGGTGTACAATGACTCTTTAGTGGGTGAATGTGTTATATTTTGGGAAATAGAATGAGCTTCAGTGGTTGTTTTTCTTTGTATCCCAGGATTACTATGCGAGTTCAATAGTTATAAACTTTACCTGTTCAGCTGTCCCGTTGTTGATCCTCGGTGTATACCTAAAAACACATGTGTAAGAACCAAATAGATATATTTAACAAACAAATTTCACATTTCTTTATTTCCAAGTCTAATGTTCGATATTAAGTGAGGATATTTTCAATATTATATCAGAAATTGTCCAGGTTTAGAATAATGAATTTGAATGCAACTGCATGATCATTTTCAGGTAGTTATGGATGTAACTATCATTTAGAATAATGATTATACAGCGGACGTGCCAGGTTTAAATTACGACGGAGTTACAACGGAGCAAAGAAATAATGTAAACAACACGCAGTTACTGAATAACCACTATTCAAATGGTGAACTGCAACATCTGTTTTGAAGCGAAAACAACAAGAAAAAATGAGGTGTGGCTACCACACGACTTTCTTATATGTATGAGCATTTCAAACTATACAATTTTAACAATTTTTTTATACAGAACTTATTCAAAATCCTATTCTAAGTACTTTCATTCTCTTAATAAATCGCTATAGAGTGCATACTTTGCAAGATATTCGAAAAAAAGTGCTACTCGCTAAGAGTAAAAGTGCCACTTCCGGTCCGAATTTTGAAATTTCATGTATACAGAAAATATTGCAAATTGAACTCTAAATACTTTTGTACTCCTAATAAATATATATAGAATGCATAATTTACGACATATCTGCAAAAAATTGCTATTCGGTAAGAGTAAAAGCGGTACTTCCGGTCCGAACTTTGAAATTTTTTTTATACAAAAGATATTTAAAATTATAATTTAAATACTTTTATACTCGTAATATACCTGCCTAGAAAGCATGACTTGCGAGATATTCGCAAAAAACTGATTATCGATAAGAGTAAAAGACCTACTTCGGGTTGGAATTTCGAAAAACTTTTTTGAGATAATTTGTCTCAAATTTAATTTTGAGTACATTTTAATTCTTTATAAATTTGTTTAAACTTAGTAATTGACGAAATATTGGCAAAATTCGAATTTTTCACCGAAGTAAAGTACTACTTCCGGTCCACCGATTTTACTGAAAAACTAATCAGATCTCAAGAGGCAGATTATACACGTAAATACAAAATGTGGAATTGATATCTACAGCGGTTTGACCGCTATCGTGGTCACACACACACAGACAGACAGACACACAGACACACAGACACACACAAACAGACACATTCATTAAAAAACACTTTTTTGGTATCAGGGGACTTCAAAACGTGGATATCTGCAAAAATCTCGAGGTCGAAAATTTTCGTCATCACAATACTTCCTTATACTACGTATAAGAAAGTAAAAGTCCACTAAATCCTTCTAAATTTCTTTCTTCATGTGCGTAGGTAGAAGGGTGACGAATTTTTAAAATTTATTATATTTACCCTTTTTTTAATAAATAAAGTTATTCATTCTTACGTTAGTTTCGTTTTTTCATTGTTTTGACTGTTAATTACGTACTTGGTAATTTTTCTAATAGTTCCTGTTTAATACCGGTTCACTGAATCTACTTCTTCCATTTATATCGACATAAGTGTGCATTGGATTTCGTTAAGTTCTAATAACATACCCATACATTTTTAGTTATCATTTATTTAGATCTAGAACATTGTTTATGTTACTATGATATGGAAGAACGTCGAGAATGGCATAGTGAAACAATGGTGAGTTGGACATTGGACTCGTCGAAAGCTGACAATTTTAATGAAGAACTCTCTGAAGCTTTAATGGGGGCTAATATCCCATTAAATAAACTTGACAATCCCACTTTCAAAGCATTTATACAAATGTACTGGTCGAAATACTCCTGATGAATCCACCTTACGCAAATATCATGTTTCTAAGTGCTTCACGAAACCAGTAGAATGCATTACAACGCATCTTTCAAGTCAGAACATATGGATAGGTGCCGACGAAACTGTCGATATATTAGAAAGCTGTGTGGTAAATGTTGTAGCTGGTGTACTACATTCAACTATTCCATATAACAGTTGATGCGGAAACAGTTGCCATTGACGAGAATTACCACAAAAAGCTTTATTCTGACGACAGGTACAAGGAAAAAAAATGAGGTGTGGCCACAACACGACTTTCTTATACGTATGAGCGTTTCAAACTGTACAATTTTAAGAACTTTTTTAATACAAAACTTATTCAGAATCCTATTCTAAGTACTTTCATTCTCTTAATATATCGCTATAGAATGCATACTTTGCAAGATATTATTAAAAATGAGGTGTGGCCACCACACGACTTTCTTATACGTATGAGCGTTTCAAACTATACAATTTTAAGAATTTTTTTATACAAAACTTATTCAAAATCCTATTCTAGGTACTTTCATTCGCTTAATAAATCGCTATAGAATGCATACTTTGCAAGATATTATCAAAAAAGTGCTCCTCGCTAAGAGTAAAGTGCTACTTCCGGTCCGAATTTTGAAATTTCATATATACAAAAAATATTGCAAATCCAGTTCTAAATACTTTTGTACTCTTGATAAATATATATAGAATGCATAACTTACGACATATTTGCAAAAAATCGCTATTCGATAAGAGTAAAAGTGGTACTTCCGGTCTGAATTTTGAAATTTTTTTTATACAAAAGATATTGAAAATTATGTTTTAAATACTTTTATACCCGTAACGTACTTGTCTAAAAAGCATGACTTGCGAAATATTCGCAAAAAACTGATTTTCGATAAGAGTAAAAGACCTACTTCCGGTAGGAATTTCGAAAAACTTTTTAAATAAAATTATTCTCAATTTTAATTTTAAGTATATATGAATTCTTTATAAATTTGTTTAAACTTAGTAGTTGACGAAATATTCGCAAAATTCGATTTTTTCGCTGAAGTAAACTGCTACTTCCGGTCTACCGATTTTACTGAAAAACTAATCAGATCTCAAGAGGGAGATTATACACGTAAATACAAAATTTGGAATTGATATCTACAGCGGTTTGGCCGCTATCGTGGTCACACACACACACACAGACAGACAGACACACAGACACACAGACACACAGACATTTTTTAAAAACCACTTTTTCGGTATCAGGGGACTTCAAAACGTGGACATCTGCAAAAATCTCGAGGTCGAAAATTTTCATCATCACAATACTTCCTTATACTACGTATAAGAAAGTAAAAAAGTGCTCCTCGCTAAGAGTAAAAGTGCTACTTCTGGTCCGAATTTTGAAATTTCATTTGTACAAAAAATATTGCAAATCCAGTTTTAAATACTTTTGTACTCTTGATAAGTATATATAGAATGCATAACTTACGACATATTTGCAAAAATTCGATAGGAGTAAAAGTGGTACTTCCGGTCTGAATTTTGAAATTTTCTTTATATAAAAGAGATTGAAAATTATGTTTTAAATACTTTTATACTCGTAACGTACTTGTCTTAAAAGCATGACTTGCGAGATATTCGCAAAAAACTGATTTTCGATAAGAGTAAAAGACCTACTTCCGGTAGGAATTTCGAAAAACTTTTTTAAGACAATTTGTTTCAAACTTAATTCTAAGTACATATGAATTCTTTATAAATTTCTTTAAACTTAGTAATTGACGAAATATTTGCAAATTTCGATTTTTTCACTGAAGTAAACTACTACTTCCGGTCGGCCGATTTTGCTCAAAATCTAATCAGTTCTCAAGGGGCAGGTTACACACGTAAATACAAAATTTGGAATTGATATCTACAGCGGTTTGACCGCTATCGTGGTCACACACAAACAGACACACACACACACAGAGAGAGAGAGAGAGAGAGAGAGAGAGAGAGAGAGAGAGAGAGAGAGAGAGAGAGAGAGAGAGAGAGAGAGAGAGAGAGAGAGAGAGAGAGAGAGAGAGAGAGAGAGAGAGAGAGAGAGAGAGAGAGAGAGAGAGAGAGAGAGAGAGAGAGAGAGAGAGAGAGAGAGAGAGAGAGAGAGAGAGAGAGAGAGAGAGAGAGAGAGAGAGAGAGAGAGAGAGAGAGAGAGAGAGAGAGAGATTTTTTAAAAACCACTTTTTTGGTATCAGGGGACCTCAAAACGTGGACATCTGTCAGAAAGTAATACTTTTGTTAGTGACAGTGCCGCATATATGTTAAAAACAGGCAGACTTTTAAAGGAAACATATCCTTGTATGCCGCATATTACTTGTGTAGCACATACTTTGCACAGAATCTGAAAATATATCAGGGACACCTATCCGGAAGTTGATAGACTTGTATCCGCTTTAAAAGAAATTTTCAGAAAAGCACCACTGAGAGTAGCTCTTTACAAGGAAAAACGTCCATCTTTTTCACTGCCTCCCTTGCCAGTAATAACTAGATGGGAAACATGGTTGGAAGCTACTAGTTTTTATGCAGAGAATTTCCATAGCTTACAAAATTTCGTTACATGTTTAAATGACGACGCTCGAAGTATTTCTGAGTGCAAGGAACTAATAGAAATCCCAAAATCGGTTGTTATTCCTTCAGAAACTCTTTGGAAATTTGCCTAAACTAATCACATATTTAGAAAATCGAAATCTCAAATTAAAAAATGGACGTGGCTATTAATAATTTCAAAGTATTCCAAGCGACTTCGGATGTGGCCTTCGGCAAAAGTTAGACGCAGTTTTTAATAGAAATCCAGGTTTAAAAACATTGCGGCAATTGGGTGTGGAGACAATGACACAAAATCTAACTGCTAAATACGCTGAAATAAAAGAATATTTTCAGTACGCACCTATAACCAGTTGTGATGTAGAAAGGACGTTTCTTATCTACAAGGATGTACTTCATTGAAAGAGAACAAATCTTACAGAAGAGATTCTTTAGAAAGTATTGCTAGTAAATATTAATACTTCTTTACTCGACTTGAACTACAAAATGAACAAATAATAAGGTATTTTGTATTTTATATATCACCACCCACTTGTTATCCAAATATATAAATGAAATTAAAACTTCTTTAAAAATACATTTCAATAGTGCGCCCATGGGCGATGAGTCATCAACCTTTCGTGTCCGCTCCGTAATAATGATATTTTTCAAATGAGTTCCCAAAGCAATGACTTGGCAAGCAAATATTATATCAGTAAATTGAACATCTATTTAACTTTACTATTCTGTCTTATGTATGAATGATTGAATTTATATATTGACTTGTATTTATGTTACTGGCAACGTATCTGTAATATGTGATTGTGCATAACTTTCCAGACAAATTGACTAGATTACACTAATATACACAAATTAGTGTATTAATAACTTTAGTTTCTCTATATTTCGTTGTGATGTAAGTAAATGTTTAAATTCTACCTTGATTGTGACTTATGTTTGTGTCTATGTACGTCATTATGAAGTGGCTCTTTGGTGCACGGCATCGTAGTATGGCAGACATGGTGGTACCTTCTCCGAAGCGGGTGGTGATCAGGTTGTTATCGGAGTGCGTTCTTGACGTCTATATTGATGTGGATCGAATAGGGTACCCCAGGTATATGGATGTCGATCAGGTTCTTGTTGGTGGCAGGTATGTATTTTTCTCGAGGCTATATATTGTTCTCTCTCTTCGTTTTATTTGTATTCGATCGTAGGTTATGTCGATTTTTCATAACTATTTGTTTACTATTGCAGCGGCGGGATTTATTTTCAAATATGACACTTGTTGGTAAAGAAGAGAATCTTTTTGACCGATGGTTGTATGCGGATTGTTTCGAATTGGATTACTAAATTTTGATTGAAAAATTGAATTACGATTATATATCTTGATGAATGAATTAATGAATGAATGCGAATGCAAGAACGGCCTTATATATGTGTTTCTGTTAATTCCCTTTTACGTTTTTAATGGCGGGGAAATGGTTAATTTTACCTATTATTTTAATTATGCTTTCAAATAAAAATATAATTTCCAGTCAACATTGCCTATTTTTGATTATCACAAATTTAAGCAAAATTGTGTTGGCTGGTTGTTGTACAGTCTATTCATAAAAATTTACGTATTTTCTAAAATTATAGATTTTTCAACATTTTGATAAATTTTCACATCCAATAATCATGCTTACAAATAAAATATATTAAATAAAATACAATTTACCTATTTTCTTGTCCATTTGCCTGAAATTATTATACTTATGTTCAAAATGCTTGGGGTTAATCTAAGATCTCTGTTAAAAAGTCTATTAATTAGATTAATATCTCATTAAATTATTCTTTTTCAATAATTACACTATATGAGGCTTTTCTTTCTTCCTAATTTTTGTAATTATGTTCTATTTTATACAAATTTTATGCCTAGTTATAATGAGTCTGAGTATATTAAGTAAATCCATGTTTTAATAGTCAAAATGCTCGGATATTATTTTGAGTAAATGTGAATCTGTATTTATACATTTTATATATACCACTATTTGCCTTTCTCAGTCATACACTTGTCACAAAAAGTATCGCATCATGTAAAAAAGTAAGATTTTCTTTGAATTATGGAATAAATCTCAACTGAAAATATTGTACTTATTTCGTAAATGGCATACTTTACTTATTTTATATGATAGTTAATTTTTATCAGATGTTTTTCCTTTGTTAATGTCAAAAAACGTAAAAAGTGGAAAGTATGAGAAAACGCGTAGTTCATTAACTCTGTTAAAAAGTAAATTTGCTTAGGCATTTGTTAACTGTTTTTTTATTAAACAGATTTTGGACAAAAATGAGTAATTTGACACCAGAACAAGCAGCCCCAATTGTGGCATTAAGTGAGGATGGAAGATGGCAGCGATATACAGATTGTCGTAGTTAAAAGTTAATATGCATCTTCAAATACACACACATAAACATGTACCTATGTATAAGACCGGTGGTGTGGGGAGATAGTGGGGAGATCGAGAGCGGGGACAACACATTCGTTCCGTAACTTTAGAGCGTGAACGTACATACAGTATCTGAGCAATCTCGCAAATATTAATACCGCTGAAGGAAATAGAGCGATTGATTTGGATGGCTTAAGAGAACAAATTCTTAACGCCATACAAATGATTACTCCTGAAATGCTATCGAATGTACGAAATGGGTTTTATAATCGTTTAGGGTACTGCTTGATGCAAGAGGGACAGACATTTGAACATCTTCAACATTAAATTTTGTATAGTTCATTTAATATTTTGTTTCGTTTTAAATGTGAGAATTTTATTTAATTTTTTTATAAGAATTTTATTTTAGTTACAAATTTTATAGAGTTTTGTTTCAGTTCAATGTTAATACATCAGTTACCAAAATATTATACAAAAGCCGTAAAGAGCGTAGCAATTCCTTAAAGCAAACGTCTACACACTAACTTTCAACGTTTTGCACTAAAGCCTCGGTACCCCGGTGTCCCGATATGAACTGATCTGTACTCCCCTACTATCGTACCCCTCCAATTCATGTTTGCATGCACTTGTGTGCGTGTTTGTGTTTCCCTATATCTACTTTTATTTCAGTCAAACGGTATAGCCCAACTTATGAATATCAACCAATCGAGCGTATCCAGAATATTAATAAGGTTCAGAGAAACGGGAGTTTACCATAGAAGACCAGTTCCAGGACGTCCAAGATGTACCATCCCTGCAGATGACCGTTTTCTACGTCTACAAGCCCTACGGGAACGTCATATTACTGCACGAAAACTGCGCAATGATATTTCCAGAGTCCGTAATGTCCAAATAAGCATTAATTCTGTTAGAAACAGGTTAAGGGAAGTTGTAATTAGAGCTAGAATGCCAGTTACTGCACTATTGCTAACCAGAGCACACCGTGTGGCACGTTTGAGATTCGCAAGACAACATGTAAATTGGAATGTAAACGACTGGGCTAATATCCTGTTTACAGATGAGTCCAGATTCTCAATTTTTGGGTCAGATAGACGTATTCCAGTTTACAGACGCGAAGGCGAGCGATTTGCACAGTGCAACATAGATCAGCAAGGAATTTTGGCGGTGGCTCTATTATGTTATGGGGAGGCATTTGTTTAGAAGGTCGCACAGAGTTAGCTGTATTTCGCAGGGGATCTTTGACAGCTGATCGGTATATAAGAGACGTTCTAGAAGAACATGTGCCATTTGCTCCTGTTATGGAATAAATTTTGTTCTAATGCATGATAACGCACGTCCGTACGCTGCAAGAATAACAACCGATTATCTTCGAGAAATAGGTATTCAAGCTTTAGCATGGCCAGCAGTAAGCCCAGACTTGAATCTAATAGAGCACGTTTGAGACAACCTAGAACGCCGCATAAGATCTCGTAACATCGCTCCAGACAGCTTAGATGACCTTGAACACGCATTATTAGAAGAATGGGAAACTTTAGATATGGAGTTTGTAAGCAATTTGATAAGAAGCCTTCCACAACGGATGCGAGATATTATTAGGGCCAGAGGTGGCAATACTAGATACTAAAAATTGTTTACTTTACTTTAAGACATTTTTTGTTACTTTAAAATTTTCTTGTTTTGGAGAATAAAAATTATCTTTGCAATTTCCTCAAAAATTTTCAAATAAAAAAAAGCAAACATCTTTTAAACTTAAGAGGGGCGTTTACCTATCGAAAATTAAGGCATCGCCGTTTCGCGTTTTTTAAACTCATTTTGTAATTTTAGAATCTCAAATTTGGGTTAGTGATGCAAAATTTATAATGTCAAGGTCCGTTTTTGTACTAATTTATTTTCTTAAAAATGTTATGTGTCTTAGAAATAACCACAAAAATGCATCAATTTGATTAATGTCTACTAACTAAGGCATGTACCCAAAAGAAAAAAAAACGACCTCTACACGCTGGCTGCACATTTGATGTACGATATAAAGAAAAAATCAATTTTATGTACTTATTTTTAAAGATAAAAAACATTAAATAGTAAACCTTGTCACACACATTTCACACAAGATTTTACGCGTCGTCTATCCCCACTTTACGGTATCTCTACCGGTCCTAGCGAAGACGAAAATCTATCGGAAGAAATGCGACTGACAGTTTAATTACAAACTGGCACTGGCATTTAAATGTCATATATACCTATAATATTCGAGTGTATAATAATTAGGGAGCGGAATCGAGCGAGCCATGACTCATCGCTCATGGGCGCACTATTGAAATCTTGTATTTTTAAAGAGGTTTTAATTTTATTTATATAATTGAATAACAACTCATAAAATACAAAATACATTATTATTTGTTGATTTTGTTGTTCAAGTCGAGTAAAGGGGTATTAATATTCACCAGCAATACTTTCTCAAGGTTATCTTCTGTAAGATTTGTTCTTTTTGAATGAAGTACATCCTTGTAGATAGAAAACGTCCTTTCTACATCGCAACTGGTTATAGGTGCGTACTGGAAATATTCTTTTATTTCAGCGTATTTAGCAGTTTGATTTTGTGTCATTGTCCCCATACACAATTGCCACAATGTTATTAAATCTGGATTTCTATTAAAAACTGCGTCTAACTTTTGCCGAAGGCCACATCCGAAGTCACTTGGAATACTTTTGAAATTATTAATAGCCGCATCTAATGTGGTTAATCCATCTTTTAGTTTGAGATTTCGATTTTCAAAATATGTGATTAGTTTAGGCAAATTTCCAAAGTGTTCCTGAAGGAATAACAGCTGATTTTTTAAATTTGGGATTTGTGTTAGTTCCTTGCACTCAGAAATACTTCGAGCATCGTCATTTAAACATGTAACGAAATTTTGTAAACTATCGAAATTCTCTGCATAAAAACTAGTAGCTTCCAGCCATGTTCCCCATCTAGTTATTACTGGCGCGGGTGGCAGTGACAAAGATGGAAGTTTTTCCCTGTAAAGGGCCACTCTCGATGGTGCTTTTCTGAAAACTTTTTTAAAAGCCGATACAAGTCAATCAACTTCCGAATAGTTGTCTCTGATATATTCACAGATTCTGTGGAGAGCATGTGCTACACAAGTAATATGTAGCATATAAGGATATGTTTCCTTTAATAGTCTGCCTGTTTTTAACATATATGCGGCACTGTCACTAACAAATAAAAGTATTTTTTCCCTGTACCTGTCGTCCGAATAAAGCATTTTGTGCAAATTCTCGTCAATGGTTTTAGCAACTGTTTCCGCATCAACTGTATTTATAACTTTAGATGCTATTACATATGCGTTATATGGAATAGTTGGATGTAGTACACCAGCTACAATATTTACCACACAGTGTCCTAATATATCGACAGTTTCGTCGGCACGTATCCATAGGTACTGATTTGAAAGATGTCTTCTAATGCATTCTATTGTTTTCGTGAAGCACTTTGAAACATAACATTTGCGTAAGGTGGATTCATCAGGAACATGTCGACCAGTATATTTTTGGAGAAATGTTTTGAAAGTGGGATTGTCAAGTTTCTTTAATGGGATATTAGCCGCCATTAAAGCTTCACAGAGTTCTTCGTTAAAATTGTCAGCTTTCAACGGGTCTAATTTCTGTGTATGTTTTAGCGATGCTAAGTGACGTTGTACGTTCGATTTTTTGGCATTCTGTAGCGATATTTTACAGACTTTGCAATATCGGAATCACTGACAATGGACATACCGCGCGATCATTTAAATTCTAAATTAGAGCAGGCTGTGAAATTTAAATTAAGTTGGTATATAGGTACTAATTTACAATTTGAATTGTCAAAGTGACGTTTCAAAATGTTAATTAATCAATAATTGACATTCTGGACAACCTAATAAAAAAAATCCCGCCTGCTATAATTTAGAATTTAAATGATCGCGTGGTACAATCAGTATGACCCTCAATCCAACTCGCCATTGTTTCACGATGTATTTCTCGACGTTCTTCCATATCATATCTGAAAAAGTAACATAAACAATGTTCTAGATCTAAATAAACGATAACTAAAAATTTTAATCTTAATCTTAACAAAATCCAATTAACACTTACGTCGATATAAATGGAAGAAGTAGATTCAATGAATCGGCAGGAACTATTACAAAAATTACGAAGTACGTAATTAACAGTTAAAACAATGAAACAAGGAAACTAACGTAAGGTATAAATGAAAATTTTTTTTCTCTTGGAAATATAACGTAAATATAATAAATTTTAAACACTCCTGACGCCGTTATCTACGCCCGTGTATAAAGAATTTTACCTCATAAATTCCTTATTTTATTGCCCTTTTTTCTCTGATTCTCGGTCTCTTGTCGAGCGTAAACAGATGCTGCAGTTCGCCCTATGAATTAGTGCTATTCAGATATAATGTAAACAACACGCAGTTGTTTACATTATTTCTTTTCACGGTTGTGGCTCCGTGGTAGTTTAGCTCGCTCGATTCCGCTCCCTAATAATAATATAACAGTTGTGGGCAAGCGAAAATTGGCTTACTATAAAACATCAACAGTTCCGTAAGTACTCATTCTTTATACATATGTTTCCCATCTATAGTATTCCTTAATCTATGAATACAACCGAAGCGCTGTGAAGGAAACCGAATATCGTGTAGCTTCACTTACTCACACCCCCTTGAGTCTACTCGTCCCGCGAGTAATTTTAGATGCATAAGTTTCTATTTGTTGGTAAACCCCCGTCTTAAGAAAAAATCATTATCATTTTTTAAAAAAACGTATATATGTATGTATATCGTGAGAAGCATTTTGTCAATATCCATTTATTTTGAAATGATGCGACACTTTTTGTGACAAGTGTATTTCAATTCATATTTTAAGTTTGAAAGTAATAAGTATTCGGTCAGCCATTTGGCTACATTTGAATGTTCATAAATGATGCTTTCCGCTATTATATATTTGTCAGGCTATATGTTAGGATTACGAAAGTTAATAATTAAGCTATAAACTACCATGTATTGATTCTAATAGTCAGAAGTTATTTTTTTAAAAGTTTATATGTTTAATTTTAACACCACCGTTTCTTTTCTCTCCATTCATTGTATTATTATTTCTTTATATTATTACTTCTGTATTTTCTTAGATTGACATATTCTACACATATTTTTATATATGTTAATAGAATAAAGACTTATTATTAAAAAGTTAAACTAATTGTTGATATTAAACCCTCTGGTATTCCTATAATCTATAAATAGTTGGAGAAAGCACTGCTTTTGACATATCTTTATACGAGTATGCTTCAACGAGAATAGTTTTGCTGTGGGAAGCGAACGCATAGGAAAGAATACAATGCACCCTAAGCAAGAAACTGTTCCATTCGTATCGCATTATTTTTACCACAGGAAATACTTGTTCGAGAGGTACGTACTCTCTGTCACTTGCGCAGTGCAGTCTGAACGATATGATGAAATGGGATAGTAAAAATGCCACAATAACGTATATACTTTGCTATATTAAACAAAAGAATATTTTACTTTTACAATCTTCTTGTCTTTTCTGCAATCCAATCTATAAATGTCGATACTTTGGTGTATAATGTATTAGTTCCTGGTGCACATCCCATGAAATTTGAAGTTGCCAAGCTGACGATACCTCTTATATAATAATGCCCATCCTGGTTTTTGAAATACATTCCTCCGCCACTGTCCCCTTGACACAAAGTTGCAGCTGCAAAATAAATCATGAGGGATATCAACACACACTTTACCCGTTAACAAAAAATTTCCGTCGTATGCAAATTTACTGAATTTTATTACCTAACCTAAAGCATCCAATAATTAATGAACTTTTTCTTTTTGAATATTAATGTTGTATTATGATTCATTTGTATTATTCCAGTATTGGTCGAAGTTCACCTTTTTAAAACTATGATCGTCTGATTTCTTACCAGGAAATTCGACCTTTAGTTTACTGGATTAGAAAAGTGCGCCATATAATCTACTTACATTCTTTTACATATCCTCCGCAAACTTTGTCGTCCTGAAGAAACTTTGCATCGAATCCCTTGCACTGCTGATTATCTACATATGTGATGTTTAATGCGTTCAAGGCGTAACTTAGTTCTCCTCCTGGCTCTGTATATCCCCAACCTGCAACCTTTCAGAATTATTTATTACTAATTACTGCTCGTGACATATAATTATGTCAAGATTCATGTTCATTTATATTGCGACGTAACCGGCAATTATGTGAACTAATCCCTAATCCCCTGGCTCAACCATCAGCCATCATCACTATCCATGATTCAGGATCAAGTACAAAACATTTAAGGACTTTAGGGGTAGATAGTACTGTCGAAAATAAGTTAAAAAGGCTTGCAGTGCAGCCTAACTATAATATTTTGTAGTTTTAAATAGGAATATTAATTATTTCTAAAGCATGTGTAGGTATTAGAAACCTACGATAAATTTCCTTAAACTGTTTAGTCTAAATGTATATCTGTGTATAAGTTAAGTCCTCTTTAGATAAGAAATGTTTATAAGACTCATGCACCAAGTGTTTATGTTATCGCCGAAGTTGTGTTTATCACCGTCTGGTACTTGCTCATAGGCGTGTGAAACTAGAACTACGATAAATGTGCAAAGAAGAAGGGGGATGGCATAGGCGTCCCGGAGTGGAACCCGATGGAAAGAGGAAGTCGACAAGAGACCTAGAAAGACAGCGGTTGACTGCTCTGAACCGCATACAAGAGTCTCTCTATACTATTAATTTTTAAACAAATGAATTCTGCCATACGCCGAAACAGATTTTCGTTTGATAATCAGCGTTTTGTTATTAAAGTGCCTTAGTAGGAATTGCTATACGAACGCTGATTTTGTAATTGAAAATCACATGTTTTAGAATTTTACATCCATATCTTCATTTACCTAGGAAATGAATTCATCTAGTCAATAATAAGCATTTATCATTGAAAAAAAATTAAATCCTTATTAATAAGTAACAGGCAGTATTTAGTATTATAGTAATACATAAACATTTCTTTGACAAACTTAATTAGTTATCCAATATTATTGTTTTGTAGATTTTTATAATAGCACTTATTATTTATTAATTAATTTTCTTCTTTCGAATATTACTACAACTAAACACTAATTAGTGTATTTGTGATTAAATTGACATAATAATAAAAATATAAACAAAATTATGGTGGTTACAAATTTCTGGTGTAGTAGTGTAAAGTATACGGCAAAGAAAATGCAGTGGAATTTCTTTTTAGCGAAATCGCAAAATCACCGCAAAAAAATCGTTTAATGAAACTTTGCTACCCTCTTGCATTAAAAATATGCAAGAGGACAGAAGGAACGACGCCACCACGATAACTAACCTTCTATCATTAAAATCAAATTAACAGTCTACTTAAATATACTGAAAAACGCTTGTCTATTAAATATTCACCAACTTATAAAACACGTAGGCCTGACTTCTTTCTTCCCAAGGGCCGATGTTAAATATGGGAATCAGCACCGCCTCCAGCTACAGTCGGGATTAGGGCGAGTTCGAAACACAGAACAAAGTCGAAGGTTATGATGTCAAGGCGACAGTCCGTTAAAATATGCTAACTACCAACGGATACTTAGACCCCGGACAAGGTATAATATTAAAACCCCAGGTGTAAAGAAAAATAAGACCAAACAGCTCATTCAAATTTAACAACAGGTTTATTGACTCGTTATTCGCCCCAATTAATAATAAAAAAAAACTTGGCACATCTAGCACCTGTAGTCATCTAACACATATGGAAAATTCGTACAATCAAATATCAGGAAAAATATAAAACAATAAAAATGAAACACATATGTGCAATCCAGTTGCAAACGTTACAATACTGTAAGTATTACTATAGACCAATAAGGTTGTGTCACCAAAAGCAAACACAACAGTTAAAATATGAAATAGTCACAATTGATTATATAATTCCAAAATAAAATGTTTTATCTACTTGAGGACTAATCTCGAGTTTAATTAAATACAAAAGTAAAATGTTTAAATCAAAAGATATGGATACAAACGCAATATCTGCCGGATAGTTCATCAAGTAGTATGGAACAGTTTGGTCGCTTTCGGCAACACAGAACAATGTACTCTTAATGTGAATCCGTATAGTAGAGACCTACGAGTAAAGAATAGAACAGGAGAGAGTCTCCTTAATAATAATATTTGTCCAAATTTGGTAACTAAATATGGCCGTCGCAATGCCTATGCGTGCATAAATATTTTGTAGAGGGTATATGTACACTTCCTGTGTTCTCGATAATCATTTAGAATAGGTTGTTAGTGCAAAAATAATTAAAGAAATATCGTGAGTGTATTATGTTTTCAATTCTTTTGTTCTTTTTAAGATATTATAAACGGGTTTAAATGAAATCTGCGTCAAAACTATGACAAATATTAAATGACTTGGATATATATGTTACGACACTGAACACATAATCAGATATGTCAGATATATGACAATTTATTTAAAATACCTCTTTTCAAATTATTATTGCCTATGTTGAATGCCAATGAAATAACTTACCGATGAAGAGAAAAATTAATATTCTTTGTTCTTGCCGTTTTAGAACGACCACAAGCCACACAATTGACCATTATAGAAACACTAAAATGTCATTTTTGACATAACCGGACATAACTGACCTACCGAAAAGGTTAACTCCGTCTAAAAAATACCTATTTCCACACCACGTTATGCTCTCTCCTGTTCTATTCTTTACTCGTAGTTAGAGACCAACGCCGAACTGGTCGACACCAAAATTGATACACTAGATTTTCTATTCTACCGTGTCTCTTCTTAAAT
The DNA here is from genome assembly GCA_963170755.1 of Amphimallon solstitiale. Lineage (NCBI taxonomy): Eukaryota > Metazoa > Arthropoda > Insecta > Coleoptera > Scarabaeidae > Amphimallon > Amphimallon solstitiale. Next base: position 7,472,551 of record OY720677.1, read on the forward strand.
TTGTCTAGCTAGGTGCTGGCTTGATATTCTGAATGTCCCATAAATTTTGCAATTCCATTGCAATTTCCTTATTTCTGAACAAAATCATTATATAGGAGTCAAAGAGAGAAGCAGGGCTCCGTCCGGGAATAATAACTGTCATTATTGACTCGTTGTATAAAGTACTATTATACAACGAGTCAATAATGACAGATATTATTCCCGAGAGCCGAATTTACGAACCGAGTCGCGAAGCGGCGAGGGAGTAACTCGGCTCGATTACTATATCAATATGACGTTTGACGGTTAGTAAAATGGCCGGACTTGTCTATCGTTACTAAGACAAAGTTGGAAACGTTATGTTCTTATTGGCGGAATGCAGAGAATAATGGTAATGTTATGTCTCATTATTCCCCGGTCGCATATAATTATTCCCTCCGAGTATTATTAACCAATACTGATTAATATCATACCTACTTTATTGTTTAGTCGTCGATAATAGTAGTTTATACAACGAGTCAATAATGACAGTTATTATTCCCGAGAGCTGAATTTATGAACCGATCCGCGTAAGCGGCGAGGGAGTAACTCGGCTCGAGAGAATAATAGTCATTACTGCGAGTTAGTATACACTACTTTATCGACGACTAACTGAAAATTACTAAAAAAAATCAAAATAATTAAACGAAAATGTCAGATTATTATATCAATATGACGTTTGACGATTAGACAGTTAGTAAAATAGCCGGACTTGTCTATCGTTACTACGACAACGTTAGGAACGTTATTCTCTTATTGGCGGAATGCAGGGAATAATGGTAATGTTATGGCCCATTATTCCCTGGTCGCATTTCATTATTCCCTCCGGGTATGATGAGTGTTATTATTAGTCAATGGTCATTAATATAATACCTACTTTATTGTTTAGTTATCGATAAACTACTATTATCGACGACTAAACAATAAAGTAGGTATTATATTAATCACTATTGGTTAATAATAGGACTCATAATACCCGGAGGGAATAATGAAACACGACCGGGGAATAATGAGCCATAAAGTTACCATTATTCCCTGCATTCTACCAATAAGAACATAACGTTTTCATAGTAACGATAGACAAGTCTTGCCATTTTACTAACTGTCAAACCGTCAAACCGTCAAACCGTCAAACGTCATATCGATATAGTAATATAAGATTTTCGTTTAATTATTTTGATTATTTTTAGTAATCTTCAGTTAGTCATAGATAAAGTAGTGTACACTAACTCGCAATAAAGACTATTATACCCTCGAGTCGAGTTACTCCCTCGCCGCTTCGCGGCTCGGTTGGTAAATTCGGCTCTCGGGAATAATAACTGTTATTATTGACTCGTTGTATAAACTACTATTATTATTATTATTATTATTATCATTAGTATTATTATTAGTAATTATCGGACCACCCATTCTAGAATGTCTTCATCCATATCTTGTATCAGGAAAATTTAAATCGTTTTATGCCGGAATCAAATGCCTTGCTTTGCTTTAAGATTGAGTCGAGTTTTTTTTTAAATTGTCGATGAACTATTAGCAGGTATGCTGAATTTAATGCCGATATATTTTTTTAAACCTCTCGTCAACATGTTGTAACACTTTTACTTTTTTTGCGATACTTAAACATTTTCGTTTACACATCTTGGACGTACGAACACACAAAAATCACAAGAAGAACTAAAACAAATGTATCTACTGACCTAAGAGATTTGAATGGGTGTATTCATGAACGGTAACTGTCCAAATGAACGGTTTCCGAGTATTTTATAAATAGAATGGCGTTATATCAAATTATGAGAAATCTCTCTTTGCGAAAAAACACCAGGCGGTAAAAAAAGCTCCACAATAAAGAAATTTACTTCGTTAAGAGTCCACAATGGCGCGTAACTGGTTGCCTATTTTTCATCATTTCAACTTTACAGATTAATTAAAAAATACACAACATTTGGTTGATTTTCTTTTTGATATACGTTCGTTAAAATTTATAGAATCTAGGTACAAGGCGAAATACGGATATAATGCAACAATTAAAAAATACAATATATATTTGTATCTAAATTTCAAAAGCGCTCTGTACAAAAATTCTTTGATTATTTTTGTATATCCTCTCCAAAAATTAGGTAATTTTAAAAAGAAATAAAGGAAGAAAGTGAAAAATTGTAGAATAAAATAACTAAAGTAATAAGGCTTGCAATGTGGCGGTCTCTGCAGGCAAAATATGGCAACATATAATGTCCATAATATCTATCTTGATGGCAACATCGCAAATACAAATTTTTGTCTATGTTAAGTGTGTTGCCTGCTTATTGCTACACAAAAACCAAATAAGATAAGTATTTTCGATTTCTTCGGATCTCCTTCTTGAACCACTAGCGCGCATGTCTTAAAAAAACTGTTCCGATCATAGGAATTCGGAGACTGAGATTAATTCGTTCAATGTTCGATTCTCCTAACTCGTAATGTAATACAAAAACCGTTTCAAATAGTTTTTGCTGGTATTTGAAATTCTTATGAATCCTGAGCATGCGTAATTATTATTCGTCATGCGGAGGTATTTCAGTTGCATATATGTGGTTTGATAACTTATTTTCTTTACTTGTGTGTTTAATGCCAATTACCGCAAGTGACTTGTGTTTATTTTGAAACTTTAGCAACGATTTATTATATTTTGTTAAATAATTGTTTTAGTGGAGTGTATAGGTATGTGCCATTGATTGCCGTAAAGACAAGGTTATAAAATGATATATTCTGTCTCTAAATAATGTATTTGTAGATTTGAAGAAGATGGTTCCAGAATTGTTAACATAAATTATTTTTTTAAACAAATAATGGATTCTGGAAAACATACTCCATTTGATTGCTCTATTATAAATATGGAATTGATTAGAGAACAGAGAATAGGATTGATATTTATAGTCAAAAGGCAGATATCGATGATGATGTTGACATAAACACTGCAATGGCTCTAGGCACTCTATCGACTGGTATAGGGTTTTCACAATGTCTAGAATTATTTTCATCCATAAATATTCCATTTATGGCGGAAAGTACATTTATCAGAAAACAAGAATATCTTGGCAGTGTTGTATACGATACCGCTCTCAAAGTGATGGAAAAAGCAGGTAAAGAGGAAGCTGAACTTGCAAAAGCTGCAGGTGTAATAGCAGATGGAGCATGGTCAAAGCGATCGTATAATGTCAATTATAATGCTGCATCAGGTATTGTACGTAATCTATATTTGGTACTTTATATATTACAATAACACTCGTTAGGCCTGTATTGTTGGACAACGAACCGGAAAGCTGTTATATCTGGGAGTGCGAAATAAGTATTGTTGCCTTTGTACAAGAGCAACAAAATCAGAATTACCATGCCTGGAACATCTTTGCTATAGGAACTGGATGGGTACGTCTACTGGAATGGAAAGTGATATAATTGTAGATGGTTTTAAGAATAGCATTCGTATGCATGGTGTTAAATATACGAAGTTAGTTGGAGATGGTGATAGCAGTGTTCATAAGAAATTGTTGTTGGCAAAACGATATGGCAATATACTTATTGAAAAAATTGAATGTAAAAATCACCTCTACAGAAACTTTGCTTCTAAATTGCAAGAATTGTCAAGTACTGCTTATAAAAGATGTAGTATTACATCAGTTTTATATTTTTCCCTTTCCAGATAAAATTCAAAATGCATCTAAGGGAGCAGTTGTTTCGATTGTGCTTCGGAGAGTAGTATTATCTAGTGTTCAGAAATTTTGTGGAATCATAAAGAAGGCTACTGAATATAGGATAAATGAGGATGCACAGCTTGTTGAAAAAATTACTTCTCTCAGAACTGACATCTTAAACACCCCACATCATATTTTTGGAGATCATGATATGTGTCGCACTCTACCATATATAATGTGTAATACTCAAGGTAACGAAAGAAATTACATCAGTGATATGAGAACTTATGGATTATATGATATTGTTACATGTTTGCATAGGCTGATAAATAATTCCAAAAGTCTTCTTTTAGATATGACCAATAATGATGCCGAGCATTACAATGCAGTTTTATGTAAATTTGTAGGAGGCAAACGAATAAATTTTACCCAGCGTGAATTGTATGAATATCAATGTGAAGCTGCAGCTATTTCATTCAATAGTAATGGGATCTATCACTCTGTAATGCACAAAGCTCTAACAAGGAGTAATTCTCCTCGGTCATTTAAAAAGACATTCCATAGACAGAAAAATAAGATCAAGAATGCTATGGAAAGAAGGACGACACAGTGTTCTTTTCTGAAGGAGAAAACAGAGGCAGCGTGGCCTTGATGGTGACTATGGTATGGTTGTATCTCTGTCTGATGCACCAGATGTAACTGATGAGAGCCTGCAAGTTAAAAAGAAGGAATATTTAAACCTTCAGCAAAAAACATCAAATGAAATTGCAAACATATGTTTTAGATTTGCAGAGATGTGAACTTTTGGAAGGAAAAAATTGAGGAACACTTAAAATATTTCATTTTGGGATGTACGTTACCCAAAATAGTTGACTTTAGGAACAGCAAGAGTTTACAAATTAGAAGACCACTTCGTAAATAGAAAATATTAGTTGGGAAAATTATTTATTTATTATTTTAACTGTAACAAGAAAACAACACAAGTAATGATTCAATTAAAATTAAATGAAAACACCTCGTTTCACAAAAATTATGTTTTATTAAACACTAGATGTACATTTCATTTGCCATGCAAATATCATCAAATGTACATTTAGTGTTTAATAAAACATAATTTTTGTGAAACGAGGTGTTTTCATTTAATTTTAATGGAATTATTTAATATTCACAAGTACTCAACACTAACTTTTGTAGTTTTTCATAACACAAGTAATGGTGGGAAAGTAACTAGATTAACACATGTGTGTATAATTAAATGTTTTTAAAAATGTAGAGTATCTCATTACACAAGCATAGCAAGAAATAGTGGGTTTTGGAACTACAACCAAGGGTTCCTTAGTTGTTGATAATTGAAGAAAATTGCATTTTCAACCCTACAGGCACACGCAAATGCACATAATCATTATCACATTCAAGATGAATATAGGACAAAGGCAGTAAAATTCTATGTGTAAATATATATTTAACAATTACGAGGAAATATCCAATATCTTATTTTCAACAAATCTTTTACAATAATGTTTTGGAGGTTTTTAATAGGGAAGGGTTTTAATTTTATTTAAGAATTTTTGCCAGAAATGCAAAGCTGTTAGATGGCATCCAGGTATAACAAAGGTGTGTGATGACTACATTCTAAGGAAATTACTTTCTCTAATATCAGTCTTATTTTTTTATAATGATATTGTATTTAATATAGGAATTTTGGCAAGCTGCTTGATTCAGAATTATAATCATCTACTATTTAGGGAAGAAGGTTAAAGAAAAGAAAAAGGAAACATATAACTTTAGCAGATAATGATAATAATTATATTGCAATTAAAGCTCAGGATAGAGCGGTCAAATTGGTGTTTTAACAAAATCACACATAATTCATTCTCAATATTTTAGATTTGTAGAAATATATTTTTTGGATTGGTATAATGCAAGGAGAATAAAAGTTTTAGATAATCATCTTGAAGTAGTCAACGCTAGTTCAGCGGTTTGAAACTTGCTTCTAGAATAAACATTAGTTTTAAGGCTTATTTATTTTTTTGTTTAAGGGTGTGCTATCTGTCATGTAATTTTGACTATAATAAGGAGAAAAAGTTAGTAATGGTTAGCTTAGAAAGAAAAAAGAAAACAAGCAAGAAATATTTAGTTGTGATAGAAGTTTCATATTGTACTAATACAGATAAACAAAAACACATAAACAGGCGCAAATACTATATACTGAGAATGACTAAATGAGTTACATTGTAGGTATAAGAATAAATTAACTAGTATAAAAGAAAATCTGCTGCTTTGTTTTCAACAAGTCTTTTACAAGAATATGCATTAGTTTGTAATAGGAAAGGTTTAAATTTAATTCATGAAAGTGTATGAGAACTGTATTTCGGTATTAATAAATTATTATTATTGAAGCCAATTTTTTTTTGTACTATACCATTTAATTTATATTACAAAATGTGCATAATTTTTTATTATCTAATATACTCGTATATATTGTATTTATTATAATTGTATTAGATTTATTGTTTATGAATTTGACAATAAAAGTTAAATTTTTAAATGTGTGTTGTATCGTTATTTTGTTCCAATTCCAAAAGAAGTACGAACATTTTTATGTGTTGTTGAATTTCTAAAGTACTGCTATTCTACATATTGAAATGTACTTGATATTGTTACTAATAAATTAAACTAAATTATCGTAAATAGATTTTCTGTTGGTCTTATACCATTACTTGTTTTAAGGAAGCCACTGCTTTAGTGTTTTTTTTTAGATAATTAAAATATATACAACGAAAATAAATGTAATTGCATTTTAAGTGATACGTTTCTATTACATATATATTATCAAAGTTCAAAAGATCCACTTTTATTTAATTATAACAATTTTACGATATAAAATTAGCGAAATTCTACATTTAAGAATGAAGTAAAAATCTGAGAAAAAGAACCCATTTATTAGCATATAAAAATAGATGTTGCCAGATCTACCTTGCCTTACACATAGACAACCTTAAATACTTTACAGACTTTTATTCTAGCTCTAAGTTAAGAAGTACGTTGCTAATACTCTATATGAAATAAAAGAGAATGTTGCTTAAACATATATCGCACGATTTTCATCAACTCCACGCATGCGTATGTTCAGATATCTTCTATCTCTATACAACTATATTGTCTTTGTCGCTAACAAGTTCGTCAGCTGATGTAGTGGACTCTTAAGGGTGGGCTTTGCTTAAGAAAAATTCCCGAACGGCGTATGTTGGGTTGCCTGAAATACATTGAATATATTTACGGACTTTAATATGCCTGTACCTTTTACACAATGCAGGTAGACGAACAGAAATATGAAGCAATGCCTGGTCAACTGGCTTGCAAATAAATCTGGGATATTTGTCTGCTGCATTTATTATTGCATGAAAATATTGGTGGGCCGGCCTACTATATTCGAAATTTGTTTTTGCTCTTTCTGAATATCCTTTAGGCTTGTATGTATTTAGTTTTATTAAGACTCCCGTTTTATGTAATTTGTAATTATTTTAATGATATTTTCCGAAATTAATTAGATATTAAATCTTATTCTGCAATACATATATAACTTTATTATTATTATTTACGATTATCAATTATTTAAGTTGTACTTCTTATTATTTCTCACCATCATTTGTATTTATATTACATATTGATGCTTACGAATAGAGAAAACTAAAATCTGATAAAAAACAACGCCGGTGTTTCTTACAAAATGTAAAAATTTATATTCTTTAAGTAGCACATGTTTTAAATTATTGAAAATTATATTCTTTACAGTCGACACTGGTATTGTTAGTTAGCGAAATCAAATATAAAAATTTCACCGTGATACGAACTCTGCGGACTCCGAACTAATCATTTATAACAACAACTTACAATTAATTGATATTGATATTATCATTTTTTTTATTTATACCCTACATTCTATAATTTTTTTTCAGTAAAGTTTCGATAATTTTTTTAAATAACCGTATATGGCAGACAAAACGTCAAACGCATTCCTTGCCGCACCACCTTATAGGTAGAGTGCAAAGCGCGTTTTTTTTCTCACGGTATTCCCAGTAGGCCTAATTCATGTTTTTTACAACAAAAAAAAATTTTTACAAAAGTATAGACAGTGTAGAAAATAAACAAGAATGGACAAATAAAGTTTAGTCTAAACGTGTCACAATCAGTAGGTACATACTAATTCTCCAATTTGACGTCTCTAATTTCTAGATTTCTCAAAATACGAGGATCAATAATTTCAGGTAATAAAGCGAGAAAATAAAATTACTCTAACCGTCAATTGAAGGAATACATAAAGATGCGCCACTACATAGCACTGAGCGTATAATAGCGAAAACTGGATCCGAGATCTATAGCGACTGCATCAGTCGTTTGGGTCCGAGATTCGAAACAGCCCGAGACAGCGATGATGTTTCTCGGCAAGAGGTTTGCGGAACGACTTAACGGAAAGACACGCAATTTTACTATAGCGTTGCGCATCTTTATATATTCCTTCAATCAACGCTCTAACTTAATTACCATTTCTGGCCAGAGTTCTTCATCTCTGTACATTGTCTCATACCAAGTATCCTTCGGAATCCAGACTATGAAGTAACTAGTAACGTAGCTTCAAATGGAGTCGCTTCGCGAGCCTTGAATGGACACTTTACTTCAATAACCGCGTTTTGATTAGAAATTATTCCGTCCGAAGATGCCGCTAAAAATCTATAAACAGGTTGAATAAAAAGGCCACAAGACTCGACTTTTAGATCTGCCAAACATTCAAAAGCTTTAACAGCTTGCTCTTCTTTTTCATTACCGTGCAGTGTCGCATTCGTTCCTATAAATTCCTGGTATAATAAAGCCTTCACAGTATTGGCCGTAAATGTGGTTCTTCTCAATTTCATTATCTTGCCAAAATTTGATGCTGTTAATTCTTCAAAAATGTATCTTTGTTTCTTCGTACTTTTGATTATTTATATCTTCAATAAAGTATGCATATGCCCCCGGCGCATAGTCGCGATCGTCTGTAGTTCCTGAAGGTGTTTTTTGTTTCTTATGAAATGTTTTCTTCTCATACCGGTTTGTTTTTCAGACACTGTCGTATACATCCATATTTGGTCTGAAACTTTGAGTGATGTTTGCCCTTACAATGAAATGAAACTGCTGCCGCCTTGCAACGTGCACTGTAAGAATTACGTTGAATATAATACAATCTTTTACCTCCTACAAACTTTACAATGACTGAATTAAAAGATTCTAAAATGTTGGCATCTACGTTTCCTATTAAAGATCTACTATTAGGCTGAGCCGACTTAAAGCGTTATAGCGTTAAGTCATCATACATATTAAAATTCTGAAATTTACATATTGATCTCGCCTTCTTTTGATCCTTGACAAAAGTAAGAAGCACAATTCGAGTGTTCACGAAAAATATGTCTTTATCCATTTATAATGTCATGCTGCAGTTTCACTATCTGGTTCGTTATTCTTAAGTTCGGACTTTTGTAATGTTCAATTGCTTTTGTCACGGCCGCTCTGAATCTATGTAAATTGTTTATTATTAATTGTCTTATGTTCGAATTGAATTTGGGTTTCTTCAAACAGTCCGTAATTTTATTTATATAATTACGTAATATATTATTTCGGCACTCAATTTTTTCAATAATTTTTTGGGGACCGTAAGGAGCCGTTTCACCTAGTTTTCTAAGAACGCTACTATCACCGTCCCCTATTAATCTACCATAAATTACACAGTGTATTTCACGAGAATGTCGAAAACCTTCCGCAATAATTGTCGACTTCAGGGCTGTTGACGACGAAGACAAATTTTTGTAGCATACGTGATCTTTAGATTTACCAAATTTTGTACAAATTAAACAAAATTTGTTTTTTACGCCTACATACAATTTTTTTTTTCGTTCGCCATCCAACAATTGCTGCCACTCTTGATAAACTGCTGTACTTAGAGTTATACGCTCGTTTGGCCCATGCTCTTTTACTTACTCACATATACAAAAAAATATATATAAAAACTGTCCTGAGCTCAAAATACAAAGTATAAATAAAACAAAAACATGAAGGTACAACAAATTCAGATATTTAAATAAGTACTTTTACCAACTAGAAAACTCAAAATTGTTAACTTCTTGCCTACAACCAATGCAACTTAGTTTGAAGAGTCCGGCAAACTTCTAAGTTCGTATCTTACAAAGACAAAGTTGTTTTTGTCAGATTTTAGTTTTCTACAAACATTGTTCATATTATTAAAAAGCTTTAAAATGTAAGGTTAGAAATAATAAGTCGTGCAACTTCATAATTAATAATAATAGTGTATTTATTGCCGAAGAAAACTGCATTTCTGAAATTCCAAAAAGCCGGAACATTGTTCTTGAAAAATAAAATACATTTTGAAAACGAGGAGAATATTAAGGAACAGAAAAAAGTCTAATCATCATCAATATTATCACGTAATCAATCATAAATGAACACCGACAAATATCTGAAATATATTAAAATTTGCTTGTCTATAACAACCCCATGTATTTATGAACAAATCAATACGACTTTCTTTATTTGGTGATAAAAGTTAGTTCGAATCTTACCTCTGACAAAATATTTTATAATTTAATTTCGCTAATCAACGCTATCAATGCCAATTGCGAAGAATATAATATTCAATAATCCAAAACATCTGTTTATTATAAAACATATATATAGGTATTTACATTAAAAAAAAAACAGGCACTGTTACTGTTAAACACAGAATTATTTTTGTAATATTTTAGTTTTCTACCACATTACTCATATTATTAAGATTAAAAACCTTCAACATCTAAAGTAAATACATATGACCACCAGAAATTAAGTAACAAGTAAAATTTCATAATAATAATAACAACATATATTTATTCCAGACTAAGAATTAATATCGAATATGTACATTCTCCCAAATATTATTTACAAAATAAAGCCGATATCTGAATGAAACATTCGTTTACCTAAGGTACCTAAGGTAATAAAAGAAGTTGAATACAATATCTGTTTATTTGATGTTCGGCTTAATACAGTTGATCAGGTATACCTTCCATATCCTTGGTCTTAGACATTGAATTGTGTGTTGCCTAACTGCCATTTATCAGTACGGACCTTGTGATTATTCTCATTGGTTTCAAAGTCATTTTTTGTAGACCAGGGTTATTTTGAAAGTAAAGTAAATACATTGTCGTGTCCACAATAAAAATATCCAGGGTATCACGATTCAAAAAAGTAAAAAAGTACTTTTTAAGCACAGTAAGCTTTATATCGCTATAAAATGAAAAAAATTCAAAGCGTTGTATTTTAACTATTTTTTAATATAATTGCAAATTTTAATCGTGAGTCACTAGAACAAATATTGGTTATTTCGTTCATGCAGCGGCAACTTTTTCATGTGCCTTAATTTTTGCGATTTTTTCCGTTAAAATTGACCATTTTGTGGCATACGACGATCAAGTAACCCCCGCCCCCCCCTTAAGTAGAAGTTAAAATACACCCAGTTGTATTCTGAAGTTCATTGGGCACGTGAAAAAATCGTTAAATTGAAAAATTCGTTAAAAGGGTGTTCGTAATATAGAAATTCAACTGTATCAGTAATTCAATCTACTTATCTTTAGAACTATTTGAAATTAGATCATTTTCGCAATCAAAATATACTTACGACTCCGTTTCTTCCAGTACTAAAATCGTGACCTTCACTCTCAGTATGCCAGTCTAGACATATAGGCTTTACTTTGGTATATATTTGCAACTCCTTCTTCAATTGAAGCAAAGCGATATCATTATGGTGATATCCGTCCTTGCTGGTGTAATGTTCGTAACTGTGAACGAACACCTAAAACATACTAAAGTAAAAACGTACTTTTTTTATATAGGTAGGTATAGGTTGTTTACATCGATAGTTTGAGCATCAGAATCCTTCGGTTCATCATATTTCCTGAAGAATTTTCCTGGACGAACGGTGTATATATCTTCTGGATAGTTTTCAAGATCTTTATAAGCAGGAAAGCAGTGAGCAGCTACGGAATACATTTATATTTTAGTGTGCATTTATTTTACAAAGAAGTTATAAAACAGGATACGTGATCACAATAACAGTGCAATAGAATCCAGACGAGCTAGAAAGTGTATATCGATAATTTAATTTCAAAGATATTGTTTAATTCGTTTGACGTTCTTCCCGTTTCGTACTTTTTAGCTTTTGGGTAATTGTCAAATTTTAATCACCTACTCCGATACAAGAAAGTATGCAAATAATTTGGGGTTAAGTAACCACGTGTGAGAGGAAGATGGATCGCTGTTCTGAGACCTTGGGAAAGTCGAATTAATTGAGTATTGTTGGAGATATTCCACAAATTGTGGTACTTTTTCGAGGATTTAGCCTATTAAAAGTTACTGGCGTTGGTGTGTGTGTTTAGCAGATCTTAGCGAGGCATTACATTTCTTCAGGCAGTTTTGAAGTAAGTGTAAATTATTTTATTTTAAGCCTTATGTTTAATTTAATTGAGGCTGACCATTTAATTTTATATTATTCTGAGTTTAGAGATTTCCATTGATTTCAAGCATTAAGCCACAAGCAGAGCTATTTGTGGTAACTGTTATTTTACATTTCAGTTACTGTCAATTCCAGAGAATTAATTAAATCTTCGACCGCTATTAATTTTAATATATTAACCAGTACGTTGTATACCTTTAGAGTACGTTTTATAAATCAAGGCAACTCACCTGTGTATCTGCTGTTTATATTAAGTCATTTGATGTGTTATTTCTTGTAAATGTCTATATGATAATTTAATAGAAGGATTTCCATAAATCTGATATATCTTTGTTGATATAATTATAAATTCACTAATTTTTGGCAAACGTAAAGTATGGGTATTTTTAAATTCATGCATTAATTAATTACGTTATTTAATATATGTGCTAATTATAATATTTACCATTTAATTAAAAGTTCAACTTAATACATTCAGTTTATTATAATATTTACCTGTGTTTTGTGTATGTGTTTAGAGAAGTGCCTGCCTAAGTGCGTTACCTACCTTTTAAATTTTACATTTTGTAGTGTTGTATATCGCATGTGAAATAGTAAAATTTATTGGGTATCTGTGTTTGGTTAAGGGGGCAGTTAACTCTGATTTGAACAACTCTTGTTGAAATTTTGATTTTGCTTTTCATCTATTTCATAATTCTGATTTGCGAATACTGTCCTCAAGAGTCTGACTGTTTCTTTTTCTTTTGTTTATAGCTGCTCAACATATTTTTAACTGTTTATCTTTTCTGGGCTTCTCCCATAGTATTAGCAGAGTATTTTGTTTGGAAACATTGTTATTTCTCTCCCAATAAAATTGCTGTTAGTTGTTTTTTCTGGTTTACTACTGACATTGCTGACAATATCTCGATCATACCTTGGTTTCTCCCACGGTGAGGTCGAGGAGAACCTTCAAAAAGTCTTTTCGTCTACAATAGATATTGCCTGGAGAGAAGCGGTTCCTACATACAAAAAAAAAATTTCCTCGAGTAAATAAATATACTTTATTTCTGTCATTCTTTTTCAAACGTTACAGTAGATCAAACAATATTTGTACCGAACGTCCGTCTTAGATATCATTCTTTTAAGTGTCATACTGACATTTGACTGATATAAAATTTGTAAATATTTGTTTATTTAAAATGATTTACATGTTTGAATAACATTTTATTAAAAATTAATAAACAAATTACAATAAGTGTTCAAAATGACCCCCGCCTTGTTCGATGCACACGTTTACGCGCCTTTTCATGCTATCAAAAGCATTTTGCAACATTTGTGGCGTTATGGTTGCACATACTTCAAGAATCTTTTGTTGCAGCTCTTGCAAATTATGTACAGAAGTTCTGAAAATTCTATTTTTGCACTAAGGGGACACAGAATAGTCCATAATAGTCAAACCAGGTGACCTCGGATGAAACTCAACTTGCGTATGCAAACCTCTAAGTCGATCATCAAAAAACTCACGGTGAAAGGCTATAGTTTCTCGTGTCGTATGTGCTGTTGCGCCGTCATGTTGGACATAACCATTATGAAGTTCATCTTCGTGTAGTTGTTGAACAAATTCATTCAAAATGTTATTTCTGTAGCTCTCTGCATTGATGGTGAAATTGGAAAAAAACGGCCCAATTATCCTTTTACTGGAGACTGCCATCCAAACCCTAATTTTTTGAGAATGTAGTGCAGATTCCACAGGAAATTCGGTTTATTAGTGCTCCACATTCGAATATTATGAAATTTAGGTACCCCGAAAGATGAAACCATGCCTCATCGGAAAAAGACGTTAAGTTTATCAGGTCCTTATTCATTAAATTGTTGACGAAACACTGGCAGTACGCAAGACCCTGGGGCGGTCGCTTGATAACGGAGCGATATTCCATTTTGTCTATATTTCACACATTCTTCCCGAATAAGTTGTTTGATCGATGATAGTTCAAAGATTACTGAAGCGATTGTCTTAAAATTTCTTATTTATACTAATAATGTTACGATACGAAAGGGCTCTCCCACTGCCATCTAATTCCCTCCATTCTTCGAATTTAAAAACGTTCCCTTGTATATGGAATTATACATGATGTATGTATTTTATTTGTTGTATCACCGTCAAGTAAAAACGGCGGTAATGATATAGATAAGGACAGAACCGTAAATAGGTTTCCGGTCGTTAGTATATACCTGAAGGAATTGTTTTTATCATAAGTGTTTAAAACATACGTGTACTCCCTCAATGTATACATAATATTTGTTAGCTCTCTATTCGTAATATCAAAATTAAAGGAAATATATCCAAGAAATATCTTCTAAACCTCCTCATTAATTTATATTCTTAAAAGTAAAAAACTTAAATAGTTTTAATTGCCCATAGACAATATGACTTGCGTGTGTAGAATTGTTCTGCATTATAAAATTAATAAAGCTTTCTTATACTCTATTCCTCCATTGTTCAAAAGACAGCTAGTGCAGTTTTCTTACATGCCTGTACTTCTAGATAAAGAAAATTCTCACAAACAGTGGCAGCATTTAGGTAAATTAAGTTAATTTATGGCCTACCTGTCAATATCCAGTATCTGGAGATGATCGTACCTCCGCATAAGAACTCCTTGTTTTTGTAGATGGGAACCATCCATGGGTACTCAGCTATGTTAACTCCGGTAGAATCTACACCTAACTGAGTAACACTGTTCGGTTGTTTACCGCATTCTGAAATAACGGAATACTCACAAATTTGATTTGCTAAATATTGATTGAGAGTCGAAATTATACAGTCCAGGAAATTTTAATTATTGGATTGATTCGGTCTTTACTTGATGAAGATCCATAGTATCAATTATTAAATAACAACAATTGTTGGATTTTCACTTATTTAATATTTAATTTGACAATTGTTTCGCTTCTTCAGAAACGAATAACATATTACAAATACACTTATATATCGAAAACATGGCCCAAGTTATGAAGAGGGAGCAGGGAGTTAACAATCTTCTACAAATACATTAAGTAAAGGGGAGCTATTCGGTTCTAACTGAACATTAAGTAAATTATTTGAGGTTCTATTTTTATTAATTTCAAGAGATTCTAATAAGTTTAAATAACAATAACATAAAAGTAGCTTTCAGAACAAACAAGAAATTATCTAAATATATTAAAAACAATAAGAATAAAACCCCTAAAAACCAGCAGCCAGGAGTCTATAAGTTAAAGTGTAACGCAGTTTTACATAGGTCAAACAGGAAAAACATTCGAGAAAAGGATGTCAGAATATTTTAGGCACTTTAAAACTTCATATGCAAACCACCTTCTAGAAAAAAAAACATAATTTTAGTTATGACTTTGATATTCTACACATAGAAAATAAAGGCATCAAATAAACTTATTAGAATCTCCAGTGTACGTGGTGCTGTTGGCAATGATCCACAACTAAAATCGTGTCTTATGTCCGTTGAATCGCAGAAGTGCCTGTGAGAATATCTCAGCGACATCTGCCATCCAAGCGCGACACCGAACACGACAGTTTCATCTTGCACACTATGCTAAAGACAAAACCTGTACGCTAAATGTGTATCTCTGCATATAAGGCCAATAGGTGGCACCGCCATATCACAAATAAATAGGATATGAAATACTTGAATGTGTAATGTACATTAACGGATAATAACTATCACAAATATACATATATACATTTATACGTAAACGTATATGGATATATGTACGTACATATATTTACACAAATTATATGCCTACGATGTAACAATAGAGTAAAACAAATTAAATCGAAACATTAAAGTCGCAGCCAACGATCTATAAATAAAATATTTATTTTATAACCTAAAACTACATCGGAGTTTCTAATTTTACAATAATATGAAATTCAACAGGTCTTATTATGCTAGGAATAATTTTATTTCATCTATAGTGCTTTTAAAAAATTACTTTCAGTACATTGTCCGGACTTTTGCTAACACTTGACGGTGAATGATATCGATTATCGCGAAATATGCGGTCGGTCGAAATTATAGCGAGAAGGTACAACGTTTACTTCGCGATGACGCGTGACTTGTACTTAAGCTCGGAGATTTGGAAATTTTATTTACGTGCGAGAGTTTATAATTTATTATGACGTTACGCGGATCTGGAAAAGAATTTAAATTATTTAATTTGGTCTGCGGTTTTCGGAATATTCTAATTGAAATACGACAATAGGTCTACCTCAATTAAAACGTTGTGGGTTCTTAATTAAAGCACGACAATGGGTCTGCTTCAATTAAAGGGTTGCGGATTCTTAATTAAAACACGACAATGGGTCTACTTCAATTAAAGGGTTACGGATTCTTAATTAAAACACGACAATGGGTCTGCTTCAATTAAAGGGTTACGGATTCTTAATTAAAACACGACAATGGGTCTGCTTTAATTAAAAGGTTACGGATTCTTAATTAAAACACGACAATGGGTCTGCTTTAATTAAAGAAGACGGTGTCAGAACACTCACGACAAATAGGTCTAAGTGCTCTGGTCGGGAACAGGTCGGAAGGAAGACTCTCTATATTCTTGGCCGTTGACGGCTCTTTTATATGGTCGCTTCGCCATGAAAAACAAGTATGCAGAGTGGGATTCTCATACGTAGACGTGACGTAGCAACGCGCGGAAAATAATCGTGACGTCTTCGGATAACTTAAGAGCGCGAACGACAAAGAAATGAATAGATGCTAATAGCATACTAATTACAAAAATATTTACAACATGATAAACAATGATTAATGACCGGTTGAATAAAATATCAAACATATATTATTCGAAAATTGCAATTCAAAGTAGATATGCAACGTGAATAAATGATATTTTACTCATTTAACGAAGGAGCATCGTTACAGCCCCCCCCCCCCCAAAAAAACAAAAACAAAACTCTAACGGAATATGCAGTAAAAGTGTTCAAAAATTAACAAAAATAGCAAATACTCAAAAATCAAAACAGAATCTAGTAAGATTAAAAATTAATTTACACTAACAATCTTAAATCTAATCACTTGAATAGTGTCTTTGCATCACTCACGATGTCCTTATAATTTTAATGTTCACACTAACTATTCTGCTGTTGCAGGCGGTCGTAGTGGGCTTCTGCCTCTCGACGGGTCATGGAGATCAGTTCACCATTCACTCGAACACGGTGTTATGCTGTAAAATTCACTTTTGTATATAGTTCTCGTAAGATTATGTGTCTTTGTTTAAGTGCGTAGAATTGACTGAGCGCGAGACTTTTCGAGCGCACCTTGTATATCTTTTGGTTCACCGTGTGAAGAAGATCGTTTGCTGTATATCTGTGCGTGTGCTAAGCCTAGTATGGTGCTCTCGGAGCCCTAAGTCACGAACCGTGTAATTGACAGATATGTAATGTGTAATATCGGGCAAGTACACTCTTTACGTGTAAGAACTCTGTATCTTATGTGACTACCTCCAACTATATTATCTCTAGCTTATTTTAACCTACCTGTAAAGTCGTATTTTCTGCATTTGCAGTTACTTTCTACGCCTTATTTAAGCTTTATCAATATCTGCGTATTTATTACTTCCGAACTCTACGTAGTGCATTTATTTGTGGCCTTAAATTCTTCGAGACAACAGACAGGCTCGTGTATTTACTGTCTCACGTGTTTATGCGTGTTCCTAGACACAGACTCTCTTGTACGTCTGATTAATATTCTTCCTTCGCAGTTAGGTCACTAAAAATGCAAGGGGGTATTAACTAGAGAAATCTTGTGTATTAACGGGCATACGTTAAGTTGTTATCGTGGACTGATTTGTTCTCCAGAACATCCACCTTCCTTGATTGCCTTGTCGAGCATCTGTCGATATCTTTCCTTAGGAGGTTATGGCATCGTGGATTTATTCTGCAAAACATTGCGAGGTCGGTTTTCTTTAACCGCCTGTTTGGTGCGCGAACTAAAAGGTTGGAAATTTCAATAGTTACCTGCAGAATCCGTTTTCTTCCGTAATAAATTGTGTCTACATCTGAGGTTTGTTTTGTTTTCTATCTGTCAAACGTTGGTTACTTTGTCGCGGTGTAACGTATGTTTCACGCACTGCCAACAGTTTAGCGAGTATTTTCCTTTCACATTGTCTGATTTATAATTTCTACGTACAATTGGAGGAGTGTTTCGGTTATTTTCTTTTCGCCCAAGTTATGTGCGGGTTGTGTTTAATTATATATAAGTCACGATGTTGACTCCCTTTATTGTCAATTTAGTTTTGTGCCTATTATGTTTATTTGAAATCTCCCGCCTTCATTCTGAGGTATTTCCGTGCTTTGATACTTTGAAAAGATGCGTGTAGCTGACGCGCATTAGATATGGAAGAAGGTTCCCGTTTTTGATGGCACTTACATAGTCTATTCTCGTGTGAGAACATTGTGCAATCTGCTTACTTTCCTTTTTTTTGTAACTTTGTTACTTTATCTATGTAGATTTTTCGCGTAAGCGGCTCTAATGGAATAAGCAGCAAATATCGATACCTTAGTTTTGGTTATTTATCGTGGATTTTTATCGAAATACCGTTACCTGAAATTTACGAATTGCCACGTGCTGGTTTTTTTTAATCTAAATTTTGCACCTTTGAGTGACTTGTGAAGTCGTTATCGAGAAATCTCCATTAATATTTTGGGGTAAGTGATTGAAACTTTGTGTTAATTTTCGGGATTTTATCCTTGTTTCTTTTCTCTTCTAATTTAATAGGATTTTTATTGACGGGCACAAAAAGCCCACAGTAGCCAGTTTCTGGTATTGTCACCCCACATTACGGTTGAAGAACGTAGTGGTTTCCATCGTTGCTGCAGTAGTTGCACCTATACGTCCATCTTGTCTGTTGAAGTGGTATTTTCAATCGAGGGGGCCTCCGCCATCTTGGTTACCGTTGCGGCCATCCTGCGTCCGTCTTGACAGATAAGTGCGACTATTGTTGTAATTTTCACCGTAACTTTTGACTGATTATCGACGACTTTATGCCAGAGTGCAGGACTTTATCTTACCTATATTTGACCTAAGAATATTTGAGTGGCTAAAATAACTAATGCACCACTTAGTTAACTGCAAGGTCACGTATTAATCCTAATTAAATTACCGTTATTTTTTGTTATTTTTATGCAAACTGGTATTGCTGTATACAGAGTGACCCTAAGAGGATTTGATAAGGGCTCTCATTGTCGTGTTGAATATTTTATTCAATAATAATTCTAGTAAATTCATTACCGTAGTACTTTATCTCTTTGAAGTGTTATATCCTTAATTTAATAACAATTCTTGTATTTTCATTACCGTAATAATGTTTCTCTTGATGTGTAGATTATTTAATGTTGTAACAAATCTAGTAAATTCCATACCGTAATATTATTTCTCTTTGATGTGTTGAATTTTAATCTTGAATTTGATAATAATTTTAGCACGTTCATTACCGTAAATTAGAAATTTGACTTTCACGTATGTTCTTTTTAATTTCTGAGCTATTGAAATTAGTTAAGTCATTGTAGAAAATTTAAATACCGGAGCTCAGTAGATTCATTTGTACTAATACTGGTGTTCCATTGTGACTTTCAATAGCGTCATTTAATTGATTAATAGATGTAAACAGTTTATTTGGATTATTACAAAATTTTGTCTATGTAATTTCACGATTTACCTTTCACTTAATTAATTAAATTATTTTAAGTCCTGTGCGCTAACTTAAATCAATTTTATTTTCTTGTAACTATTTAATTTGGAACTTCGCCGTTGGTGGCGTTTTATAATAACAAATGTATATTGGCCTGTAAGGCAAGGAAACGTTTCTACGCCGACCATCCTCCTGCCGAGGCGCAGAGGTTCTTTTGTTTTTCTAAGTATCTACAAAATTTACATTACTTTGTTTAAAAAAATAGTTATAAATTATATCATACATTCTTCGATTTAACTGTCAACATTTAATTTATTTTCAAAAAAAAGAACCATTTTAATAATATAGCACCTTTCTTCACATCATAATTTCTTTTATTGTTATTACCTCAACATACCTTACCTTCATCTATTATATCTGTGACAAGCAGTTGAATAAGCGTAAGGTTAGGTGCAACTGTTTATACAGGGTGATCAATAGGAACCCGCTGGAGGAACACAGCCAGTGGATGCTCATAGGAGGCGCAGGTAGGTTATCGTTTAGGTAACATAGTGTTCTGGTGCCCGGACAACGTCGCTCGCGTCGTTGCCGACCGACGCTCTACTATTAGGTGTTTTAGTTTATCTGAACCGTCACGCCGTCTGCGACAGAGTTAGCTCGGCCCTGCGTTTTCCAGATTCAATCATCTCCTATTGTGATTCTCCGTTTTCTTTAACTTAATTTAGTCTGCTATCTTAGTGCGACGTGGTTCCGGCGTAACAAATTGGCGCCCTAACGTTTGGGGCCTTTCTTTTTGGTAATAAGGGAACAAATTTTGGTACCAACGTTTCGGCCAACTTTCCACCATCTTCAATTTTTTTTTATTTTTGTGTCAACCAAGTTTCGTCCAATTTTCCGCCATTTTCAGAATTTCTTTTCTGTCTCCTAACATTTAGACAAGTTTTCTCCCCTTCCGTAATAAATTGACACACCAACGTTTTAGGGCCTTTCTTTCCGAGTCAATAGCAACAAAATTGGCGCACTAACGCTTTGGGTCTTTCTTTTGGAGATTATAATAACAAATTGTTGGCCAACGTTTCTACCATCTTTTCGCCATCTTCCGGAATAAAATTTTCCCTTTGTTACCCAACGTTCCAACGAAGTTTTCGCTACCTTCGTAACAATTTGATGCCATCGTTGTGGGCCTAACGAACGACAATTCGCACCCAACGTTTCGGCTAAGTTTTCGCCACCCTCAAATTTTCTTTTTCTTTTGTGTGTCATCCATCAACTAACAAGTTGACACCTAACGTTTCGACATAGTTTTCGCTACCTTTCGGAACAAATTTGACAACCGACGTTTCGACCAAGTTTTCACCATCTTCAGGGAAATTTCTCGGCTTTTCCAATTTTCCTTGTTATTGGTTCCTTTCACGTGACAACGTGTCGTTGCTCAACGTTTCGGACAAGTTTTCTCCATCTTCCGGAATATTTTCCTTATCTTCAAGTATCTCTGCCACTAACATTTCGTCGTACCGCACAGTGGTGCTATACTTGGAGAAGCTACTTGTTTCGAATCAACGTTTCGGTCCTGACCATCTTCAGGAACAAATTTTGAATTTTCTCGATTTGAGCCCGTTTCTCGATTTAGGTGAGTAGGTGGACGCTAAGCCGCCCTTACCGCTCAGTTTTCTTTGTATTTCCGTCTACTCCCTCACCTAATCTAATTTTGACTGTCTATATTTCCTTTTCTTCCTTTTTTTGGAAAACAAATTAAAACGTGAGATTTACCTTAGGATTTAAATTACCTTGTCATCCAGAATTTATTTGCGTGTCTTAGGACTTGAGACTTTGCTTGCTGATCCCAGTACCGCCATTTCTTTTTATATCTCTTTCTTTTCGACTTTCCGCTGAATTAACTTTCGCCATGGCTCCTAAATTACATATCAATCGACTTTCGAAGGAAGACCTTGAGTATTTGCTGACTGTTCTGGGTGCCGAGGTGCCATCTACTTTGGATGAAATGCGACAAACGTATCGACGTCTGCTAGGGTATGCTAGGTCTTATCCGTCGGATACTAAGCTTACGTATCCATTTACATATGCGGCAGACTCCGCGGCCATTAAGGATAAGTTCACGGTTATCGAAGGGCTCATCGATCAGTTTGTGGGGAATCGTGAGTCTTCTGAATATCAAAAGATTTCTACCGCCCTTGCTTTTATAATGAACCGAATTCAGAAGTCCGTCCCACAATCTCCAGAGGAGGTGAAAGAACACCATATGTTTAGGAGTCGCGTTGCTCGTCTGCACGGTCGCCTCCGCGATAAGGCTCGCACCCTTGAACGCGCTTCCACATTCAGTTTGTTACAGTCACCCACTGCCGGTAACTCTGGTCCTCAGGGAAGTGAAGAGGAGTTTAGTGATGAGGATGATCCTATTCGATCTCCGGTTAACGCTTTCACTGGTCCAGTTCACTCGACTTTCGCTAGTTTTTCTCCTAGACCCGTCCCAGTTGCCTCCTGGAATATTAAATTTACAGGGCAGAAGAACTTCTCGGTTAGTGCTTTTCTGGAGCGTGTGGCTGAGCTTAAAATTGCTCGGAATTCCTCAGACCAGTTGTTGTTTAATTCAGCAATAGATTTATTTGAGGATCGTGCTTTAGTGTGGTATCGGGCTAATCGCCATCTTTACTCTAATTGGTCAGAGTTGGCTGCTGGTCTACGGGAAGAGTTTCAAGCCGTAGATTATGACGACCGCCTTATGGAGGAAATTAAGCAACGAACTCAAGGTCCTAATGAGACTATTGGATTATACGTTTCGTTCATGAAAAATCTCTTTTCTCGTCTTTCTGTTTCAGTCCCCGAAAAAACTCAATTACGAATTTTGCAGCGTAATATCCTACCTTTTTATCAGACGCAATTGGGTTTGACAGAGGTCAATTCTATCGCAGAACTCCTTAAATATGGAAAAGTTCTCGAAGCCCGCAAGGCCTCAGCTGAAGCTTATGTACCGCCTCCCTTGCGTGGTAAAACACTCGAACCGGATTTGGCTTATATCAATGCAGATCCAGTCCCAAGTTGTTCTCGAAGTCGTGTGACACCCGTTACTCCCGTCTCTAATCGCTCTCGTGTCCGTGTGGCACCCGTTTCAGCAAATCCTGTCACATGTTGGAATTGTCGTCAGACAGGTCATCGTTACTCCCAATGTGCTTTACCTCGTAAACGCTTCTGCTATCGTTGTGGTCGTCCAGAGACCATAGTATCTTCTTGTCCGCAGTGTTCGGGAAACGCCCGACGTGAGCACTAAGTGGCCGTCCCGTGCGTACAGTATACACAGCGGCCTATCGACAAATTAGAGCTCGGTTGGATTTTATTCTCGCGCAAGCCATAGGAGATGAACGCCCCTATCTTAAAGTACAAATCTTTGGCAAAGAGTTTCTCGGTCTTTTGGACTCAGGTTCGTCACGCACTATATTAGGTGAAGCGGGTTGGTCCGTTTTAAAGGGTTTTGTTCCGCTTAAATCCTCTATGCCCTTTTGCACTGTTGCCAACGGATCACGATGCAGGATATCAGGGGAAGTTGCCTTGCCTATTAATGTTAGAGATCGTTCTAAGGTCTTTGACGTGTTGGTGGTACCTGAACTACCTCATCAGCTTATTTTGGGCGCAGACTTCTGGCGAGACATGGGAATCGTCCTAAACATGCGCTGTGGCGATTGGGTATTTTCAGAAGAACCCTATGTGGCTTCTGTTGATGTCGAATCGCGGGTGTTGTCTGATGAGCGTCAACGTCAGCTCGAGGCTATCATCAACCAAAACTTTCCTATCGTCGACAAGGAGGTGTTAGGTTGTGCCAAAGGTGTGGAGCACACTATTATCACTAGTAGCCCTCCGATTAAGCAACGCTACTACCCGATATCTCCGGCGGTGCAAAAAGTAGTCGACGCCGAATTGGAAAAAATGTTGGCTCTCGGGGTTGTTGAGAGGTCTCAGAGTGGTTGGTCTTCACCCATTCTTCTCGTGCCTAAAAAGGATAAGACTTATCGTTTTTGCGTCGATTATCGTAAGCTCAATCAGGTCACCGAGAGAGATGCCTATCCCCTTCCTCATGTGTCAAATACCCTAGATAAATTACGAGACGCCAAATATCTTACGTCTCTCGATATAAAAAGTGCGTATTGGCAAATTCCTGTTGCCGAGTCTTCCCGTCAGTATACAGCTTTCACCGTGCCGAATCGGGGTTTGTTCCAATTTTGTCGTCTCCCGTATGGTCTCCACAACGCACCTGCCTCCTGGCAGCGTTTTATAGATAGAGTTTTGGGTCCTGAATTAGAACCCTACGTTTTCGTGTATCTGGATGATATCATAATCGTCACTCCTACCTTTGAAAAACACTTGACTATTTTAGAGCAAGTTTTATCTCGCCTGCGTGACGCTGGCTTAACGCTTAATAAAGACGAATGTCAGTTTTGTCGCGACGAATTGAAGTACCTGGGATATGTGGTCAATAGTCGTGGGTTGATGGTCGACCCTGACAAAGTTAAGGCTATCATCGGAATTGCCACTCCCAAAAATGTTTCTGAAGTCAGACGCTTAGTAGGTATGGCTTCATGGTATCGACGTTTCGTCCCTAATTTTTCTACTGTTATCTCTCCGCTTACCGATTTGTTACGGAAAAATCGTCCCTTCGTTTGGACGTTAGCTTGTGAAGAAGCCTGGACATCTTTGCGTGAACGTTTAGTTTCCTCTCCGATTTTGACATGTCCTGATTTCCAATATGAATTCATCATACAAACTGATGCTAGTGACTATGGTCTTGGAGCCGTGCTGACTCAAGACATAGACGGACAGGAGAAAGTAATCAGTTATCTAAGTCGTTCTTTAACATCTGCCGAACGTAAATTCTCTACCGTTGAGAAAGAGTGCCTTGCCGTCCTTTGGGCAATAGAAAAGCTTCGCCCATATATCGAATGCTCACACTTTACGGTGATAACGGATCATTACTCCCTCTGCTGGCTGAACTCCCTTAATTCTCCGTCGGGAAGATTGGCTCGATGGGCCGTACGTCTTCAGCAGTATGACTTTACTATCATTCACCGTAAAGGCAAGTTCAATGTAGTTCCGGACACTCTCCCGTTCAGTCCCCAAGTTGGATATCGTTCAAGTCAATCCTAAAAGCCAAGACAAATGTTACGTTCGTATCTTAGAACAACTTATGAGACATCCCGAGAAGTACCCACAATTTCAACTTATCGGTGGGATACTTCGACGTTACGTACCGCCTAATACTACTTTTCCCTCTGAGGATACCGATTCATGGAAAATCTATGTTCCTAAGGAACAACGTCAAGAGGTCTTATTAGAATGTCATAACGAGCCCACGAGTGGTCATCTGGGCATTGCGAAGACTCTCGCTCGCATATTGCAACACTACTATTGGCCCAAGATGTTAGGAGATGTGATTCGTCACATCAGAGCCTGTCCTAATTGCAATAAGGCGAAACCTCTTCAAAGAGCGCCTGTTGGTCGTATGGGTGGACATTCTAAAGTTACTAAACCATGGAAAGTACTCAGTATCGACATTGTTGGTCCTCTTCCGAGGTCCAAGCGAGATTTTAATTACATTTTGGTGGTCTCTGACATCTTCAGTAAGTTTGTTCTGACTTTTCCGTTACGTAAAGCTTCTTCCAAGACTATTATCCGACATCTCGAAGAAGATGTGTTTCTGATTTTTGGCGTACCTCGTTCTGTAATTACCGATAATGGCGTGCAGTTTCGCTCTAACGACTACCGTTCTAAGTTAAAAGAATATAAAGTACGTCCATGCTATACTGCGAATTACCATCCTCAAGCGAATCCCGTGGAACGCGTGAATAGGGTTATCAAAACCATGTTGATCTCGTATGTCTCTGACAATCATCGTGAATGGGACGTCTATCTTCCCAAAGTCACTTGCGCTTTGCGCACTGCTAGACACGAAGTCACCGGACATACTCTCTATTTCATTAACTTCGGCCGTGAGATGAATCTCACTGGAGAAAGAGTTTCCGATGCCCCTATCTCTGAAGGAACTCCACTTGTCGAGGTCCGCAATCCGGAAAAACTTGTAGAACGTTCCGAAGGATTTTCTAATCTATACCGCGACATCAAATCTCGCTTGCAGAAAGCATACGAACGTTCTAAGGCGCGCTACGACACTCGTCATAGACGGGAGGAATTTTTGGTAAACCAGTTGGTCTGGCGTAAAAATTTCGTACTCTCAGATGCCGCCAAGTTCTATACCGCCAAATTGGCTGACAAATATGTCGGGCCCTTTCAAATTAGTAAACGTATCTCGACTGACATTTATGAGCTCAAAACTTGCGAAGGTAAATTGCTGCCCGGTGCGTGGCATGCAAGCCTACTGAAACCTCAGCCGAGTGATGAATAACTTCTATCACCTCACGTATTCAGCTGCCTGAATTATCGTTTATCTCGAATTTGTTTTATCGTCAATATTACCTACCGTTACAATTTTTGGCCTGTAGTGAGGGCTGAAAGAATTCTCCTACCGTGAACCTGCGTGAAGTAAAAGTCTTCTAAATGGATACTGTCTAATATTGTTCCTCTACCACCTTAGGACAAACATTTTTCTTTTATCGACCCTTCGATAGTGTGATTACCGGCCCCATTGCACAGCTTGTATCTGTAATTCCGTCTATGCATTTATCTTCCCGTATCTTTATCGCTTCCGTGTGTTTCGGATCTACCGTGTCTTTGCATATATGGAGTGGCAGCCTTGCTAGGGGAGTTCACACAACATTTCGTTTACCTTATCGGACATGACTTACCTTTTAAGCTAACTAATGTTGGTTATTGCTTAATTACCGGATTTGACTTATCTTATTTGAGAAGGTATAAAGAGGGATGGTCCCTTTATGTGTGATAGTCCTCAGCCTTCCAAGGGTCGTGTCCTGGCGACCTTTTTGCTTTTCTTACTGTCAAAATGTTACCTCCAGGAATTGATTATGACTTCAGCCTATTGGTTTATCGTTTGCCTTCAGCGTTTCAGTCGGGACAACGCCGGTCCAGACTTTAAAATTTTGCTTCCTAATATCTATTTTTGTTTGGCGATCTACCTTTATTTTGTTGCTTCCGGAGTGTTTCGTTTGTCGCGTGGTCGTGTCGACCGTACCTTTGAGCAGTCTCGCCAGTCTGAGCTTTACCCTATCTTTTATTACCTCTTCCTTATTCCGCTTTGCATCCTGTATCTGTACTAATAAACCCGTTTTTAGTTGACCTTTTTTTGTTTGTTTTGAGGCTCTCGGTTTCTCTCCCAAGGGTCTCTTTTACCGTCGCGTGTCTGCAGAGTGTCGTTTCGGGGGTTGCCTTTCCCGCATCTTGGCCTATTGGTAGTGCTTACTCCTTATTCCTGTGCCTTCGACCGTCGTAAGGATCACTGCCGGCCGGGCACACCGATATCTAACCCGTCTATACCTTTTCCCTCTTGATGCTACCAATAGTGCTGGGCTGTCGGTTGGACAGGTCTCGGGGCGCGTCTGTGCAGAATCTCGACACCCTTTGTTTTATTTATTTTTCGTTACTTTCCCGTACCGGTTGAATGCCGAAGGGCCACGTGGTGGTTTTGGCCAAGCTATCTGGTGTTGCTGTGGTTTGGTGTGGTTGCGTGCGCTTGCGTGGTGGACAACGTCCGTTTTAGAACTCTCGCTTACCCTTTTCACTATCTTTATTCCGTCAGCCTATGTTCTCGGTGCAAGAAATTGCTCTGCGATCAATTTCTTTTCGCTGGAAAGGGGGGAATTTGTTATGCTGTAAAATTCACTTTTGTATATAGTTCTCGTAAGATTATGTGTCTTTGTTTAAGTGCGTAGAATTGACTGAGCGCGAGACTTTTCGAGCGCACCTTGTATATCTTTTGGTTCACCGTGTGAAGAAGATCGTTTGCTGTATATCTGTGCGTGTGCTAAGCCTAGTATGGTGCTCTCGGAGCCCTAAGTCACGAACCGTGTAATTGACAGATATGTAATGTGTAATATCGGGCAAGTACACTCTTTATGTGTAAGAACTCTGTATCGTATGTTACTACCTCTAACTATATTATCTCTAGCTTATTTTAACCTACCTGTAAAATCGTATTTTCTGCATTTGCAGTTACTTTCTATGCCTTATTTAAGCTTTATCAATATCTGCGTATTTATTACTTCCGAACTCTACGTAGTGCATTTATTTGTGGCCTTAAATTCTTCGAGACAACAGACAGGCACACAATGATATAAAGTAGCAGTATTTATTGCATTTATAAACTATGAAAAATAATTGTTAAACAAAGAGCCAGACACCATGCATGTGCACACTTCAATATACCTTCACGGGCATACGTTAAGTTGTTATCGTGAACTGATTTGTTCTCCACAACATCCACCTTCCTTGATTGCCTTGTCGAGCATCTGTCGATATCTTTCCTTAGGAGGTTATGGCATCATGGATTTATTCTGCAAAACATTGCGAGGTCGGTTTTCTTTAACCGCCTGTTTGGTGCGCGAACTAAAAGGTTGGAAATTTCAATAGTTACCTGCAGAATCCGTTTTCTTCCGTAATAAATTGTGTCTACATCTGAGGTTTGTTTTGTTTTCTATCTGTCAAACGTTGGTTACTTTGTCGCGGTGTAACGTATGTTTCACGCATTGCCAACAGTTTAGCGAGTATTTTCCTTTCACATTGTCTGATTTATAATTTCTACGTACAATTGGAGGAGTGTTTCGGTTATTTTCTTTTCGCCCAAGTTATGTGCAGGTTGTGTTTAATTATATATAAGTCACGATGTTGACTCCCTTTATTGTCAATTTAGTTTTGTGCCTATTATGTTTATTTGAAATCTCCCGCCTTCATTCTGAGGTATTTCCGTGCTTTGATACTTTGAAAAGATGCGTGTAGCTGACGCGCATTAGATATGGAAGAAGGTTCCCGTTTTTGATGGCACTTACATAGTCTATTCTCGTGTGAGAACATTGTGCAATCTGCTTACTTTCCTTTTTTTGTAACTTTGTTACTTTATCTATGTAGATTTTTCGCGTAAGCGGCTCTAATGGAATAAGCAGCAAATATCGATACCTTAGTTTTGGTTATTTATCGTGGATTTTTATCGAAATACCGTTACCTGAAATTTACGAATTGCCAAGTGCTGGTTTTTTTTGAATCTAAATTTTGCACCTTTGAGTGACTTGTGAAGTCGTTATCGCGGAATCTCCATTAATATTTTGGGGTAAGTGATTGAAACTTTGTGTTAATTTTCGGGATTTTATCCTTGTTTCTTTTCTCTTCTAATTTAATAGGATTTTTATTGACGGGCACAAAAAGCCCACAGTAGCCAGTTTCTGGTATTGTCACCCCACATTACGGTTGAAGAACGTAGTCGTTTCCATCGTTGCTGCAGTAGTTGCACCTATACGTCCATCTTGTCTGTTGAAGTGGAATTTTCAATCGAGGGGGCCTCCGCCATCTTGGTTACCGTTGCGGCCATCCTGCGTCCGTCTTGACAGATAAGTGCGACTATTGTTGTAGTTTTCACCGTAACTTTTGACTGAT
This sequence comes from Amphimallon solstitiale, assembly GCA_963170755.1. Taxonomy (NCBI): domain Eukaryota; kingdom Metazoa; phylum Arthropoda; class Insecta; order Coleoptera; family Scarabaeidae; genus Amphimallon; species Amphimallon solstitiale. The sequence goes on from OY720677.1 coordinate 7,502,014, forward strand.
TATCGACGACTTTATGCCAGAGTGCAGGACTTTATCTTACCTATATTTGACCTAAGAATATTTGAGTGGCTAAAATAACTAATGCACCACTTAGTTAACTGCAAGGTCACGTATTAATCCTAATTAAATTACCGTTATTTTTTGTTATTTTTATGCAAACTGGTATTGCTGTATACAGAGTGACCCTAAGAGGATTTGATAAGGGCTCTCATTGTCGTGTTGAATATTTGATTCAATAATAATTCTAGTAAATTCATTACCGTAGTACTTTATCTCTTTGAAGTGTTATATCCTTAATTTAATAACAATTCTTGTATTTTCATTACCGTAATAATGTTTCTCTTGATTGTAGATTATTTAATGTTGTAACAAATCTAGTAAATTCCATACCGTAATATTATTTGTCTTTGATGTGTTGAATTTTAATATTGAATTTGATAATAATTTTAGCACGTTCATTACCGTAAATTAGAAATTTGACTTTCACGTATGTTCTTTTTAATTTCTGAGCTATTGAAATTAGTTAAGTCATTGTAGAAAATTTAAATACCGGAGCTCAGTAGATTCATTTGTACTAATACTGGTTTTCCATTGTGACTTTCAATAGCGTCATTTAATTGATTAATAGATGTAAACAGTTTATTTGGATTATTACAAAATTTTGTCTATGTAATTTCACGATTTACCTTTCACTTAATTAATTAAATTATTTTAAGTCCTGTGCGCTAACTTAAATCAATTTTATTTTCTTGTAACTATTTAATTTGGAACTTCGCCGTTGGTGGCGTTTTATAATAACAAATGTATATTGGCCTGTAAGGCAAGGAAACGTTTCTACGCCGACCATCCTCCTGCCGAGGCGCAGAGGTTCTTTTGTTTTTCTAAGTAACTACAAAATTTACATTACTTTGTTTAAAAAAATAGTTATAAATTATATCATACATTCTTCGATTTAACTGTCAACATTTAATTTATTTTCAAAAAAAAGAACCATTTTAATAATATAGCACCTTTCTTCACATCATAATTTCTTTTATTGTTATTACCTCAACATACCTTACCTTCATCTATTATATCTGTGACAAGCAGTTGAATAAGCGTAAGGTTAGGTGCAACTGTTTATACAGGGTGATCAATAGGAACCCGCTGGAGGAACACAGCCAGTGGATGCTCATAGGAGGCGCAGGTAGGTTATCGTTTAGGTAACATAGTGTTCTGGTGCCCGGACAACGTCGCTCGCGTCGTTGCCGACCGACGCTCTACTATTAGGTGTTTTAGTTTATCTGAACCGTCACGCCGTCTGCGACAGAGTTAGCTCGGCCCTGCGTTTTCCAGATTCAATCATCTCCTATTGTGATTCTCCGTTTTCTTTAACTTAATTTAGTCTGCTATCTTAGTGCGACGTGGTTCCGGCGTAACAACGGATTCGTTTGTTCATGCGCTTCCTCTTCTTGGATAATATCTTGCCGGTAGTGCCTTCCTTTCTTACCCAGGCCCCAGGATTGACCAGACATGGTCTTTCTGTCGACGGCGGAATCGTCGGTAACGGTGGAGGATCTGGAGTAAGAAAAGGCATATCCAAGGAGACTAACGAGTCCAGTGACATGATTTGAAGGAGTGATGATTCGTCCGTGTGGAGAGGAGACGGGATAGAAATGGTAGGGGAGAAATGGGGAGAGACGGCTTCTTCTTGGATTCGGGCGTTGGCGGCAGCGGAGACAACAAATCTGGGGCCGGAGAAGCCCCAAATAATTGCAAAAGCCGGAATCCCAGATAGGCCTCGGCATCAGGACTATACAGTGCGGGTCCTATGTCGATCGTCGTCTCGTCGGCGGGCGGTACAGGAACGTCTGCTTTGGGAGGCGTCAGACAACAGTACGTCCGATACTTCTCCTCCATCACAGCAATGGTGGCGGGCGAGACAAAATATCGAGGGGTCGTCGGACGCTCAGGCGTCTTCATGGTAGGCGGCGTACCCCACTTTATGCGGTATTGCTCCTCACAGGAAATGGTTGGAGCCGGCGATGACGGTGGCGGGGGTGCTGCGGACTGGTCAAGCTTCTTGGAGTGCTTCATCTTATAAACTGTAGCTCATGGCACAATTGGCGGCTTTATATACCCTCCTGGCCTCCCCCACTACCTCCAATGGATCTGGAGGTGGAAGATCGGCCGAAATTTTCACTCTGGTGGTTTCCATGCAGACAAAACACCTCGTGCGGCGGATTGCACGAAGTACGAGCTCTAGATGGTATCATGAGCAAACACTTGGTACGGCGGATTATACGAAGTATGAGCTCCGGATGATGTCTTGAAACAAAACACCTGGTGCGGCGGATTGCCCAAAGTATCAGTTCAAAACATCCTTCATGGCCTCCGGCGGATTCGGAGGCGGAAGATCGGTTTGCAGCTCGTCGGCGGACGGAAATTTAATGTCTTTTACATGGACTTTAACGGGCTTTCGATGGTTGGGCACCTGTAACATAAGAACAGACGGGGACAGGATCTGGATAACTTTAGAAGGTCCTTCGTATTTTGGTGCCAACTTTGCGGTGAACTTCTTCGAAGCATCGGACAGATTATACGTCTGGTGATACACCCATTGTCCAATCTGCGGGCGGTAAGGACGATGGCGTAGATTATATGGTCTACTTTGCGTCTGGAATGCTTGAGCCAATTTTATCCTCACTATCCTAAAGAAATCGTTCAGCTTGGATAATTCCTGGGCTAAATCCTCGGTACTCGGTTCTACATGGTTCAACAACTGACCATCGGCGGTTATTCGTAGGGAACTAGGCGGCATGAGCTCTCTTTCGAAGTTAAGAAAAGCGGGCGTGAATCCTGTAGACTCATGTTTAGCAGTATTAATTGCGAACATGAACTGAGGTAGGTACATATCCCATTCCCTATGGTCCTTTTCAATATACTGAGCCATCATAGGCCCTACCACATGATTCGTTCTTTCAACAGGGTTGGCCTGAGGAGCATATGGAGCGTTGAACCTGAGCTTAACACCTAACCCATTGAAATAATTCTTGAAATCGTGGCTAGCAAACTGGGGACCATTGTCGGCCAATAGGACTTTAGGACAGCCAAAACGATAGACGAGCCTTTCCTTAAGTGCCTGGATAACAGTCCGAGAAGTGGCAGAACGAAGCGGCTGACATTCCACCCACTTAGTGAACCTATCCTGTAAAACTAATAAAGAAGTGAATCCTTTCTTCGAACGCGGGAAAGGTCCAAGGAGATCCACGCTTACTTGTTCCCATGGGCAATCGACAGGTGAAAATAACATTTGTCCCAATGGTTTACCTTGATTAAATTTATGTCGTTTACAGGATCTGCACCTATTCACATACCTACGGACGTCTCGAAACATTCCTGGCCAGTAGTACAACGAGGCGGCTCTCGCCGTGCTTTTGGCGACGCCCAGGTGTCCTGCTTCCGGAGCGTCATGAATTTCCTTCAAGACGGTGTTTCGATCGGATTTCGCTACGCACAACTTCCAAGCGCGTACTCCACTCATATTATGCACGTCAGGTATATGTCTATATAGCCTGCCGTTTTCCAATCTATATTCTTGATGTTTTGCAGGTTCGGAGCGGACATCAGAAACCTTCTTGTTGTACCAAGCGCAAGACGTTTCTTCGAGCAAGGCACATGCGTCTTCATCATTTTCATGTGTGTAAGGAAGCGGCGCGCGTGATAGGGAGTCAGCTAAATTATTCATGGCTCCTTTTCGGTACTTCACAACAAAATCGAACTGTTGGAGATCGATCGCCCAACGACTAAGTCGCCCGGAAGGATCCTTCAGGTCATTCAAGAACCTCAGACACTGGTGATCGGTAATAATAAGGAACTGGTTAAACTCTAAATAGTATTTAAACTTTTTAATACCTCAGACAACGGCAAGGGCTTCCTTCTGGGTCACAGAATAATTAACCTCTGCCTTACTCAAAGTCCTGCTTGCGTACGCTATCACTCTTTCAGTACCTTCTATCTCTTGAATCAAAACGACTCCCAAACCTCTTTCACTGGCGTCGGTGTGCAGTTGGAAAGGTTTGGTGAAGTCCGGGCAGGCGAGAACAGGGCTCTCTGTCAAGGCTTTCTTGACAGCAGCAAACGCGGCTTCGTGTTCCGTCGTCCATTCCCAATGCACATTCTTGATTAAATTTACCAGCGGAAGAGTAATCCGTGCAAAGTTTGGTATAAAACGACGATACCACGAAGTCTGTCCCAGAAAACTACGAATTTCCTTTTTATTTCGCGGCGGTGGTACATTTAGAATCGCAGCTATCTTGTCTGGATCGGTGCGGATGCCTTCTGGCGTGACTACGTGTCCCAAGTATTTTATGCTTTGTTTTGCGAATGAGCATTTATCGGGCTGTAGCTGGAGACCGGCTTCACGCAAACGTGAAAAAACAGCGCGTAAATTCTTCAAATGCTTGTCGAAAGTCTTTCCCAGAATTATTATATCGTCAAGATACACAAACGCGTACTCTGCCATCTCCGGACCTATGATGGAGTCCAATAAACGCTGGAACGTTGCTCCCGCGCTATGAAGACCATACGGAAGCGTTTTGAACGAAAATAGGCCCTTCCCGGGAATTGTAAATGCGGTAGTGGGTCTGCTAGCTTCACCCAATTCCACCTGCCAATAACCGCTCTTTAAATCGAGTGTTGAAAAATATTTACTATTACGAAGTTTGTCTAGTATATTGGAAATATATGGCAGGGGATTTGAATCTTTAATCGTGGCGGAGTTAACTTTGCGAAAATCCACGCAGAAACGTACACCACCATTCTTTTTCGCGACCACTACGATAGGTGAACTCCACGGACTATTACTGGGTTCAATGATATCGTCACAAAGCATTTTGTCTACCTCAGCATCTATCAGAGCCTGCTTCTTTGGGTTGCACGGATAATACCTTTGCTTAATCGGGATTGCGTCCGGTTTTAGTCGAATAGTATTACGAATAAGATTCGTCCGGCCAGGCACAATAGAAAACTTTCCCAATTCTTCCTCCAGGAATTTTTTCAAAGCGGTATCTTTGCGGTCCTGCATTTCAGAGAGCCCACAGTTCGCGGCAATAACTGCGTCGTCTCCTTTGAAATAAAGTTTCCTCTTGGAAAAATCGAGGACAGCTCCTATCTCTCTAAGAAAATTAATCCCGAAGATGACTGAACACGGGCTTTTAGGCATTATTATAAAATTCACATGTATTATACGGCTACCCATGTGTACGGGCAAAGAAACAGAACCAGGTGACTCTACGATATCTCCATTCGCTAAGCGGACTTTAGATTTTCGGTTGAGGACACGTCGGACATCTTCTTTTAACAAGCGGGCGACTAGAGACTTAGATAAAAATGAAGATGTAGCGCCGCTATCTACAAGCGCACGCAAACTCTGTCCAAAAATATTAACGCGGATCCAAACGCGATTGTCGGACCCTGTGGAGGCCCTGTCGTGAATCTGCGGACGTTTAATCGGCGGTGTTATTGCGAACGGACGGTCTTTGCCTGCAGACCGCCCTTCTCGGAGTTTCCCTGGCATCGGCAATCCTTGGATCGTATATTTAACTTTCCACAACGCGAGCAAAACAACTTAAACGGATTCCTGCAATTTGCTCTCATGTGATCCTCACCTCCTCACCTCCAGCAACGTCGTTCTGGATGTGATAGTCTTTGCGCTGGTGCTGATTGTGTATGAACTTCGCGAGGCTTTGGACTTTGTACGACGTATGATAACTGATGCGAACGCGGCGTTATCGAAGAAGTACCGGGCTTAGCACCAGATGATTTTTCTGGTGAACGGATTACACTATCTTTCTTATTGAACCGTGCTTGCTCTTCCTGAAGCAACTCAAACTCGGCAGTAGCTTTAGACAGTTGTCTGAGTGACTGTACCGCGTCCCGACGCACGTACATTTTATATGCAGGCGACATGTTATTGTACACGCGCTCTAGTTTCTCCTCTTCGGACATCGCTCTGCCGCGTCTTATTAATGTCAACATTGCGGTTAAATAGTCCTTAAAAGACTCATTACTTTTTTGTAGACGAGACCGTATGTCCAAATCTACTGACAACTCATACCGAGGCGGAAGATATTGAAGTTTGAAATCTTCTAAAAATTCCTCCCACGTACCCCAAAGCGACCATTATTCCGCAGCCACAAAAGTGCCTTATCTTTAAACAGCTCAGGCAGCGCAGTAAGCATCTGCTCGTCCGTGATTTCGTAACAAATTTGCAACTCATCTATCCTTTCTAAAAAGGAAACAGCGTCCGAACTACCGTTAAAGTGTAAACCCCACTTCCTCAAGCAGTCGCAGATCGCAGCTGGAGACTTGTCGGTTTTCGGGTCTACGGGCGGTGGCTCAACATGTACAACCGGAATATTTCCCTTAGGCACGGAACCCTGCTTAAATTCTTTCAAAAATGCGCTAAGGCGCTTACGTACTTCATCTACTGTACCAGAAGCGTCTAAACCTAAGGCTTTCGTAATTGCATTTAAATCCTCCTTTTTGAGATTATATACACGGTGGCCAGAAAAATGCGGACAAACGCCAGGTAGAACGATTCTTTGTTCAATTCTGAGGCGATAATCTTAATCCAAAAAAGTTATACGGTCCTTCCTTACGGCATACGAGACCATCAAACATTAAGTTGTACGGCTAAAATTTAGCAAAATTCGTCAAATTTATCTATGTAAAATCATTGTGGTGAAATTTAGAAATGGAATTATCTCAAATGCATTGATGTAACTAATCGATTAATACCAATGGTTTACAAAAAAAAAAAAAAAAAAAAAGAAGCACTGTACTACTTTTTTCAATTAAGATTGTCAACTCAGAATTAAACAAAGATTTGGCCTGCGTGGCGTTTGTCCGCATTTTTCTGACCACCGTGTATAGTCCCACTAAAAGTTGGATTTTCCGGTTTATCCGGTCTATCTGGCTCCATCATTGTTCGAAATTATAATGTACTGTACAAAATTTTTTACCAAATAAAATTATATTCCCGTTTTATTTATTTATTTATCCTTTTATTCCTAACATTTAACAAAGAACCTGTATTATTTGTATGACTATCTATTATTGTAAAACTTATACTTTATATACTTTCAAAGCAAAACTGTAATTGAACTGGTTACGGTCTATCATAAAGTTCAATATTTATATTTACCTAATTTAATTTTGCTTATTTGAACTAATTTATTTTTATACTAAAAACAAAGGCCTACACGGCTGGGCGCCATCTTGTAATGCAGTGGTTTATTTATAAATAATTATTGATAATTATTTTCGGTATTCATTTAACGGAACCACCACACACCAAGAAAAATCTATTTTCTTTTAAAATATTAGATTCTAAATGACTGTTAGCAGTTTTTCATCCAAGTACGGGTGCACGTTGGGTAGCCTATACTTACATCAAACTCTGTTACGTATCCACGGGTTAATGTCGGCAAGCGTGCCATCTTTTTGAACGGTAGGGATACGTCAAAAGAAAATTTAAAATGACTTCTCGTGCTAATAAATGAAATGTGATTTTGTGAATCTAAATTGCGTATCACGGACTAGCTCTCGTCGTGAGTTTATTTATGTGGGTACGTATTACTTTGTTTCCTCATGTTCTAATACACTTACGTTAATGTTAAAACAGATGTTTGTTTATCTTTGAAATCCATGAATTAAATTAACCTTTCGACATATCATACAACAGACAGATTCTACATTATTGTGTTTATTTTAAACAAAACTATATATACAGATACATCAATATATTTACACAAATTATATGCCTACGATGTAACAATAGAGTAAAACAAATTAAATCGAAACATTAAAGTCGCAGCCAACGATCTATAAATAAAATATTTATTTTATAACCTAAAACTACATCGGAGTTTCTAATTTTACAATAATATGAAATTCAACAGGTCTTATTATGCTAGGAATAATTTTATTTCATCTATAGTGCTTTTAAAAAATTACTTTCAGTACATTGTCCGGACTTTTGCTAACACTTGACGGTGAATGATATCGATTATCGCGAAATGTGCGGTCGGTCGAAATTATAGCGAGAAGGTACAACGTTTACTTCGCGATGACGCGTGACTTGTACTTAAGCTCGGAGATTTGGAAATTTTATTTACGTGCGAGAGTTTATAATTTATTATTACGTTACGCGGATCTGGAAAAGAATTTAAATTATTTAATTTGGTCTGCGGTTTTCGGAATATTCTAATTGAAATACGACAATAGGTCTACCTCAATTAAAACGTTGTGGGTTCTTAATTAAAGCACGACAATGGGTCTGCTTCAATTAAAGGGTTGCGGATTCTTAATTAAAACACGACAATGGGTCTGCTTCAATTAAAGGGTTACGGATTCTTAATTAAAACACGACAATGGGTCTGCTTCAATTAAAGGGTTACGGATTCTTAATTAAAACACGACAATGGGTCTGCTTTAATTGAAGGGTTACGGATTCTTAATTAAAACACGACAATGGGTCTGCTTTAATTAAAGAAGACGGTGTCAGAACACTCACGACAAATAGGTCTAAGTGCTCTGGTCGGGAACAGGTCGGAAGGAAGACTCTCTATATTCTTGGCCGTTGACGGCTCTTTTATATGGTCGCTTCGCCATGAAAAACAAGTATGCAGAGTGGGATTCTCATACGTAGACGTGACGTAGCAACGCGCGGAAAATAATCGTGACGTCTTCGGATAACTTAAGAGCGCGAACGACAAAGAAATGAATAGATGAAATAGCATACTAATTACAAAAATATTTACAACATGATAAACAATGACTGATGACCGGTTGAATAAAATATCAAACATATATAATTTGAAAATTGCAATTCAAAGTAGATATGCAACGTGAATAAATGATATTTTACTCATTTAACGAAGGAGCTTCGTTACAATTCAAGCCTTGTTGTTTGAATACCATTGGACTGGAAGAAGAGCAAAGTTAGGATTATTAAATACGCGAGGACGTGCTGATTTTTTTTCTCCCCTGCCATATTCACTAAGTGCATTCATTATAGTTAATCTTTCCCTCGATAACTTGCCGCCCACACACTTTTCGCCTCTTAATGCCATCATCTTTGTTGGTAGTACCCGAAAAAATAACCCTGTTTCGTCCAAATTATAAATATCGCAGGGTTTGGACCCTTTAATTATTAACGGCAACCTGTTTATGAAAGCTTCGACATTTTCTTGATTTGCGCTAACGGCTTCGCCAGATATCATGCGGTAATGAATGATTTCAAATACATATCTGTCCGTTTAGTGGAAACTTTGCGGTCAAAAAGCAGCTAAATAACTGTCCGCGCCCGTTCAAGGAAGTGTCCGCATAAGAGAAAGCAATTTATTGGGAATTCCCTACTTATAAATTCGGGACCGGATAAAATGGGAAGTTTCACTGTATTTGTTATGTCAAGATTTTTATACTTATCTATTTCTTTTTATAACTTCTGTGTAACAAATTTTCTAAATACAATAGTATTGTTTATCTAGTAGCGGAGTATGATTATAACTCTAAAACTACACATGGTGGAAAGATTTGGTTTATAGTTATACCTTCAGTTAGAGACTGTAAGAGCTGTACACTCATTTTTACAACAGTTATTAAAAAGAAATTGAATTGTTAGCTGTAAAATTATTGTAATAATTATCGCGGTGTCTACGGTCATTTAAATTTGTTTACAACAGATATGAAATTGATACTACGTTGGCACGCGGTTTGTACTTCGTTCGGAGATTTAAATATTTACGACAGAAAAATAAGTCATTTACGAAGATGTCCTGTCCTGTAAAATAATTCAAATTAACTATCAAAATTACGGAGGTTGGACGTTTAAATGGACTCTCTTTTCACGACAAATGTCTGACAAGAGATTTATTCGGACGGAATTTCTTAGTTCGCCCAAGACAATTGGTCTAGACAAAACTGAGAAAGATAGATGAAAAGCCTTTCTTCACGGTAGATACCTGACGATAGGCTTAAGAGGACGGGTTTTCTAATTCGCCTACGACAATTGGTCTAAGCGTAATCAGGCTTTAGCGGACGGGTTTCCTAGTTCGCCTACGACAATTGGTCTAAGCGGAATCAGGCTTTAGCGGACGGGTTTCCTAGTTCGCCCAGGACAATTTGTCTAAGCGAGACTAGGCGGTTTATGAACTGCTTGCTCAAGACAATTGGTCTAAGCAAAGCTGGAGAGGACGAGGATCTGTGGGATTCTGTCTTTTGCACGGCCGGCGAACGGCTTTATATATCATTGGTGAATGACAAAAACGAGCATGAAAGAGTGGGATTTGCACACGAATTGTGACGTGGAACCGCGCGAAGACGATCGTGACGTATACAGGTATTTTTCCGATCACGTACAACAAAGAATTTAACAAATTTAACAGATGAAACAGTTACATTAATTACTACTACATATACAATATAAATAACATAATTATTGACGGTTGAATAAAATAGCAATCATATACAATTTGATATTTACAAGACAAATTAGATACGAAAAAAAAACATGATCTTTTATTCAATTAATGAAGAGACTTCGTTACAGGCTTTTTCAACATTGTAGATTGATTTACTGTAGTGAAACTATACTATTTTTTCCACGTGGCCAGTGGTAAATTGAAATAAATATCAAAACAAATGAACTACCCAGTGTTTTCTGCATTTTGGGAATCGAAATAAGTCTACATTATACTCTGGAAGTTCAAGCACAAGGGCATGCTAAAACTGATATTCTTACGTACCCAAATCGCATGAGGAAAAAGGGGGATTCCATTGTCCACGTTGACATTCATATACTGGTTTAGTGCCCGTATAGAACTCTTTACATCTAACTTCAGCGCGAGCACCGTTTTCAGGTTCGACGCATGAAATGGTTCGATTATCCCGTCCCTTGCAATTTACCTCCTCTGATATGGAATTATTAAGAGATGGACAGGATCCTAGAACAAGAAGTAAAGCTTTATTCGACAATTCAGTTTTATTCAATCGTGTGGCTAAGTATTTAATAATATTTCAGTTTCTTAAAGCAGCTCAGATTTATAGATGATTTTACTTTAATTAAAAATTATATTAATAGTTTTATTCCTACAAAAAAAAACAAACAAAAAAGAACAATAGAATATCTATCTTCTAAAATATTTATAATGAAATAATTGTGTATAGGCAGAAGTTTTGAAAAACGATAACTAAGAAAGGCGATGCGTTGTTATTTTTCTAAATTTAATTTTATTTTTTTATAAAATGAATGAATTTTGATAGTAAAGATTGAAATCAACTTTGAAAATGATTAATAAAAAGCATTACAATTGTTTGGCACTTTTGATTGAGATACTTTTGGCATTGTATTGGAACGATTAGAAAACTTAAAAGTACCTGCTATTGAATTAATGTTATTTATTCAATGGCAAGCACTTTTACTGTCCCCTGTATATGCATAGAATAAACAGAAAATTGTTAAGTCGTGTCTGATGAATATCTATCATACGAACTCATACATGATATTTTTTTTATAAACATCGAATACAAAATTATCAAGAATGTTTGTACAAAGGTATATTGTGCTGTAGTTGTGGTAAAACGCCCAAGAAGCTTATTCTGTGCTTCTGCTGTCACTCTTAAGAAAGAGGTTAACTATTTGTACCACTTATATCTGTATTGACTAATTACACGCTGGGTTGATAAACAGCATGATGTGTATCTAAGAAGAATCAGTTTCCGCGTTATATGCTGATTATTGAAGCCTCTAATGCATGTGTATGCTGTTCGATTCATTCTCTATTGGACATATTAATCAACGAAATTAATTTGTTTCTGCCTAGAATATGTATCTGATCAACGTGTTCTGAGGTTTCGATAGATAGGCTGGATATTTGTGATAGTCACTCGCTGCAGAAGTTTAAGTGGGAAGTCATCATTTGAAAAAGTACAAGTATCGTTATTGTCCTAAGGTGAACAGACCCAGCCGTCTGTACTACTGTGATTGACAGAAATGAATGAAAACAATGAACCCTGTTCCATACATAGAACCAGGTTCGTTTTGCTGAAACGGTTTGAGCTAGATTCCTGAAATTTTAGAGAGACTGTGGACTTATTAAGTTGATCCATAAGTTTTCTAAATACAAAGCCCATTTTTCTTATAGGAATATGTATTAAATGAAACATCTTCGAAAAAGTTATTTCTTTCCGAATTAAATGGTTAATAGGTTTGGTGATTTATTTGACGGAAATTTAAGTTAAAACTTAATTAAAATGAAATAAAATACATGTAATTATTGACCGCTAATGGTCAGTTGACGTTGTAGTAGCAAAAAAAGCAATAATATGAATCATTTAACAGACAGATATAGAATTGAAATTCTCATGAAAATTGCGTATAGAGATAGAAAACGAAGTCATCAAGAAGCCTGCGCAGTGTTTAACGAAAGCCATTCAGACAGGAATCCAATAAGCAAGTCAACAGTGACAAAAACATTAAAAAGATTTAATCAAACCAGTAGTGTGAAAAACCAAGCCAAATTAGGACGGCCAAGAACAGCACCAAATTCTTTCAATATTTTATTAGATATCGCGGAAAACCCTAAAACGTCTGTACTACAAGTGGTTTAAATCATGATATGTCTCGAAGATCTGTTCAAAATATTTTAAAACGAGCAAAGTACCACGCATACAAAATTCATCTAGTACAAGAATTCATCGAGGATTAGTTTGACAGAAGATTAGAATTCTGTGAAGCAATTGTTACAATTAATTTTAGTTTTATCGCGTATCCTTTGTCGTACATATTATCTGCGGTACCCTGGATATAATCTTCTGGTTCACCTATCATTTAGTAATGATATTTACATTTTGTTTCGCTCATTTGGGCAGTATTTTTTATTTCTCGAATGTAGTGAATAACTTTTCGTCTCTGATATTTCACTAATTGAGAGAATATTAAATTTTGGTTCTTTATTTATTTACCATTGCTAGGTTGTTGTATTGGTTTTCGCTTAAAAATCGATGGAGAATCAATATTGGTCAAGTGGTGTATGTTACGACATCTATAGGGGAATGGCTAAGTGCGAACTTCCGAATTTGCTAGTGCAATGCTTTTATTGCAGCGGTAGCGTTGGTTATTGGTCCTATAGATGGCGCGTGTTTGGTTAAATCTTGAGTTTCTATATTGTTCTTTTGCCTTTACCTCTGTCGTATTATTTTAAGTTTTTAATTAATAATGATTTGTAAATTATTTATTTCACTTGGGATTACCGCTATTTAGGCCAAGAGAATTGTATAACATTGTGGAATAGCATAGTTCCAAAGGTATTTTCCTGTGTATAGGGGGCGTTGCGGGAATGTCAATTTTCCGCTAAAATGTCTTTAATCATTCTCTTTTTCCAACTTGACCTCGTCGAATTAACATCGATTTTAATCGCAGAGTAGTACGATTATATTTCAGTTACCTTGTATAAGTTAAGTTAATTAGTTTTGATGGTATCGTTAATTGGCCACTTGAATATAAGTGGGTTTAAATAGTTCTTGCCAAGTAGTGAATTTTAGCTAACGTATTGGATGTTAAACTCGCTGGGAGGATTTTTCTTTTTAGATGACTGGAATTAGTAATTACTATCGTAAGTGACCTTGTTATTTGCTTAACGTAGTCCTTATATTGTTGTGTTTTTTTTTGTGATTAGTCTGCGATTATTTTCCGACGGTGCTTTGAGGAGATTTACCGATGAATGTTTGGAAGAGAATTATCGATGGCCGTTTGAAACCGATTCATCGCCATTTTGGTTCTTGATAATTGCGGCCATTGTGAACATTGGAGAAGATATATCTATTGACGAAGACAAATTTCGTATAGAGTTTCGAACCTACTGTCGAAGCCTTCTGCATTCAATCCTGATCATTGTTGGTAGCCGTAGATATTTAAAGAATATCGTATCCTGTGTTGGAGACTGTATGTAAATTTGTGTCTCGTAGCCTGTGTGGGAAACAACAAGGTATTTTGACTTAATTTTGTTATTTTGCTGCACATTGCCAGTGTATTGCACAGTCAGTTAGTGCCATTAGTCAACAAACAGTTATATGTAATTTTGTGTTAAGTTTGGAGCACTTCCGAGCTGTATAATTGGGTGTCTCGACTAATTATAAAATTCAAGTCAACGTAGTTGCTTAATATATAATTCAGTGTCATGTGAATCACTGTGTTTTGGAACCATTCATTTAACATTCAGATTTAATAGTGATTGTGGCCTCTAAATTGAGGTTACGAGTCAAATTTTAGCCTGTTACGTAGCCAATTTTTTTTGTGTTTAACTTTGTTGATAATTTGGATGTATACTTGCATTGTAGCATCCCAACTTGTATTGTATCAATTGATCGCTTTGGTTTTAGTATATTTAATCAACACTTTCGACTTAAGAGTGTGTAATTTCTACAATGTTTAACCAAGTGAATTAAATTCACGTTTTTTTATTTTAAGGCAATAGATATTTTGTGCTGCTAGTATTAGTTACCATCTAGTGTATTAAATCTAGTGTCGACCAGCTTGGCGTTGGCCTCTGATATACAAAGTGTTTCATTAATTGTTATGTGTTGCTGATTGCGACCAAGCTGTTCGACACTGATGGATTAACTGGCATATATTGCCTATGTATTCCTTTCGTTTGATTTAAATATTTTTTTTGCTATTTCATTTAACTCGAGGTTATGCCTCACATTAGTTAAATCATATTTTATTCTGAATAATATTGTTGTATTAAGTTGTCAGTTGTTATGTTAATTGTTCTGTTCACAATCGGTGACACAACCTTATTGTTTTAATACACTTTCACTGTTTAAGCGTTTGCAACTGGTTTGCAAGTATTTCTTTTCATTTTCTTTTTTTTATATATTTGTTTGTAATGGCTCGATCGTAACTGGTAAATTTTCATTCATGTTGTTTTCGGATGCCAGACGTGCATAACTTTGTTTTTTTTTTATTATTAATGGGCAATTAGCAATGTAATAAACCTGTTGTTAAATTTGTATGAGTGTGTTTGGCCTTATAATTCTTTTCACCTGGGGTTTTCAATATTAGACCTTCTCCGGGGTTTAAGTAACGGTTTGGTGGTCAGCATATTTTTACGGACTGGTGCCTTGACACCTTAACCTTCGACTTGTTTCTGTGATTCGAACTCGCCCTAATTCCGACTGTAGCTGGAGGCGGTGCTGTCTATCATATTTAACACCGACCCTTGGGAAGATGGAAGGTAAGGGCCCGATTTCAACTTGCTAGTTGCGTTTGACGCAAGTGGCGTGTTTCACGCAATTTTGCGTTATACATTTGCGTTTGTCGTAAGTTCATAGTTACCGCGTCATTTCAAGTCCTTAAATGCCATTCACGCAGTGCGCACGTAACTTTTGTGGTATCATCTGTCAAATTTTTATTCGAAATTTAAAACGCTTTAAAGAAAGAGAAAAATAATGGAAAATAAGAGGTAAGTACTCCCATTTTTTATATATTTGTCCGTAAAACGATTAAACAAAATAATTTTAATACAAAATATTTTATTTTCAGGGCGAAAAATTTCACACCCGACGAAATTGCTGTGCTGGTGGAGCAAATCGAGAAACGACGGAGCATTCTTTTTGGCCCCCTAAAAGGAGCCAATTTGAATCAGTTTCACCGAGATCGAGCTTGGCAGCAAGTCCTGGATGCTGTCAATGCCATTGCTCCAACTAGGCGGGCAGTAAAGGATTTAAAAAAAAAATTTCAGGACCTAAAAACTAGGACGAAGCAAAAAGCTAATGCATTGAGGAGAGAGGGTCGGAAGACTGGGGGAGGCGCAAATAAGGCGCACAACCCGTTAACTTTTATTGACGAGAAACTGATCCAATTTATTGGATCAGAGTCGATAGAAGGAATAGCTGGGGGAATTGATACTTTCGCCTTCCAGGAACGAGGTAGGTGTTTGTTTATGAACAATACAATTGACAAAATCTAAATCTACCTTTATAGTCATTGAGGAACCACCCACTATAATTGAAGAACCTATTGTCACAGTCTCCCAGCTTGAGGATTCTCTTAATATTGGTAAGAAGAAACAAGATATTTGTTTCCATTATGTCATGTGGAAGTTTTTTGTTGTTCAATTTTTACAGATAGACCATCTACATCTAAAGACATTTTGCAATTGGAGGATCCTGTAAATGTTGGTAAGAAAAACAGATAATTTGTTTTCGTTATTTACAAAATACATCATTTGATTATAATAGTTCCTCAAGCCCCTCCTGCAAATCCTGTGCCTCCTGCCATTCCAGGCGCGTCAACATCTAGTGTGGGTTCCTCGAAACCACTTAAAAGAAAGCGGGCCAAAACACAAGCTCTGGATGAAATACGAGAGAGCAAGGAACTCCAAGTCGAAACAAACAGCCTCCTAAAGGACCTGGTAGAGGAGTTAAAGACTCACAACTCTCTCAAAAAGAGAGAACTTCAATTATTAGAAATAATAATCGATCTAAAAAGAAAAAAATTAGAAAAATTATAATATATATTGTTTGTTTTTGTTGTGTGTTTGAATATGTTTATTAAATTAAAATTAGTAAACTCTTGTTTCATTTGACACACATTTTGTTTTAAGCAGCCACATTGTAAGTTAGGTAACATGTGATTGTCAGTAAAAAAAAAGGATACACTGACTCAAACTAACGAGTGAAATGTCTGATAATGAGATCCCTACGCACGTCAAGGTAGTCTGCGTTCAAAGCTTCTTGACAAGGGAAATCATCTTGGAGAGGATATTCCTGAAGATCTGCTACATCGAGGTTGTAATCTGTACAGATATTATGCAGCACACAACGAGCTGTTATTATTCTGCAAACTTTACCAGGTTCATAGGCAAGTGGGCGGTCCAGTACTCGCCATCGACTCTTGAGAACACCATTTGTTCGCCCAATTGGGTTTCTTGTTGAAATATGAACAGAGTTGTATAACTGTTCAGCTGCAGATGTAATGTTGCCTACAGGTGTCATTAACCATGGTTCTTGAGGATATCCAGAATCACCTACTAGCCATCCCTCAGGAAAAGCCCCACCCTCTTCCAATGTTTGCCGAACACTACTGTTCCTCCATATATATGAGTCATGATTAGACCCAGGATATCTAGCCAAAACATTGTAGATCTTCAAGTCTGGCCCTGCAATCAACTGGACATTAATCGAGTGATACAAGTGTCGATTGAAGTATTGTTCCGGAGCCTGTGTTGGTGCTTGTATCCTAACATGTGTACAATCAATTACACCCAAGACATTTGGCATCCCAGTTCCGTGACTTGTCACTCCAAGTTGGTAAAATGTTTGCTTCACTGCAACATATTCCTCAGCTCTCGGAAAACGTATGAACTGTGGGGTGTTTTCAACAAGGGCGTCCGTTACTTCTGTTATTACAGTTGAACTTCGTCCCTGCGTGATACGGCCGCTACTACCGATTAGCCACTGAAAACCACCAGAAGCATAAAATTGAAGTGCAATGTACAACTTATGCATCGGTGTAAGGTGTTGATAGCGTCCTCTTCGAGTATTTCTTTGCAGGAAAGGTGTCAGCAGCCCCAAAACATAATTAAACACTCGTCGATCGAGTCGTGTCCGTTGGAAAAGAACTCTTCCAGGAATCTCGTTCAAGTTAAATGGGATCCTTAAGAGATCTTGTTCTTCGTCACTATCACTGCTATCATCACTAAAAAGCCCCCCAGCAACCCCAAATAACACTCCACGAGCTGCATTGAAGCCCGCCATTATCATGCATGTGTGTGACATATGACATATGGAGATGCGTGCACGCAAACGACTTGCGTCGCTGGCGGCAGTAGACGCAATTGGTTCACGCATCTTGCGCGATTTTCAAATCACTTATCGTACTTGAAATTACACGTAAGTCAAAACCATGGAAACACAGCTTTTGCGTGATTTTGTTGATTTGCGTTAACGCAACTAGCAAGTTGAAATCGGGCCCTAAGACCCTAAGTGTTTTATAAGCTGGTGAATAAATAAAAGACAAGCGATCTTTTAAGATACCTAACGTGGACTCTGTTTAAGTTTGAGAAAGAATGTTAGTTACCGTGGTGGTGCCATACTTTCTACCTTCTTGTAATTTCGGTTCAGAGTCTGTATATGGCCTTAAGCCCATATTGTAATTCTTAGTACAAGAGGGTAGCACAATGATGATGGCAATGAACATTTTTCAACAAATTTTTTATTAATTTCTCAGACGAAGTTTCAACGTTCCAGTTAAGTTGTAGATATTGGTCTGATAGTAATCCTTATTGGATGACGATGGTAGATACCCAATATCCACAAAAGGTCAATGTATGGGCTGGAATTATCGGTCATAATTTCATAGACAGTGTGTCTTTACGCACAAATCTTGTAAAGTATCAATAATTTTATACTTATTTACATGCCGGTGTTTGACGTAATTTACTTTCTCGTGATATAATCCTGCTGTTTTTACTTTGAAAAATGGGTATTTTAGATATTTTAATTTCGCATATCATTTATTGTGCAAGCCATATCCTATATTAAACTTCACTAACAGCTGCTAAACATTCGGCTGTTACTTCAATAAAACTGTCATTGCGTGGGCCCCATACAATATTACGGTGGGTCTTGCTCTAGCTCTGCTTGAAGAAGCATACGAGGGGGTACCCAAAAGTAACCGGAATAGCATTGCAATGGGTGGAGCTTTTGTAGTACTGGTTTCTGCCGCTAGGGCCTGCCTAGCGCAACTCGTCGCCAGTTCAGTGCCGCGCGGGCCGTTGACCTGGCACGTTCTGTTCGACAGTAGTGACCGTTTTTGCTAGTGCTGTTTTACTGCTGCTTCGTTTTTTTATGATGGCAAATTTAAGTGAACAACGTGCCGCTGTGAAATTTTGTTTTCTACTCGGTAAAAACGCTGCTGAAACTGTTTTAATGTTGAAAACTGCTTACAAAGATGATGCTATGGGGAAAACTCAAGTGTATGAGTGGTTTTCTCGATTTAAAAATGGCGACATGTCGATTGATGACAAACCTCGCTCTGGACGTCCATCAACTGCCCGAATCGATGAAAATGTTGAAAGAATTCGAGAGCTTGTGCGCACAGACCGTCGACAGACAATTGATCAACTGTCTGAAATCAGTGGAATATCTTGGAGCTCGGTTCAGCGAATTTTAACAGAAGATTTAGGAATGAAACGCGTTGCTGCCAAATTTGTTCCTCGGGCTCTGACTGGCAATCAAAAAGAACGTCGAGTGCAGACATGTCGTGAACTGAAAGAACAGCTTGAAACTGATCCAGATTTTCTTTCAAAGGTAATTACTGGTGATGAATCGTGGTGCTATGGTTACGACCCAGAGTCAAAACAACAATAAAGCCAGTGGAAAACACCATCGTCACCCCGTCCAAAAAAATGTCGCCAAGTCAAGTCAAACATCAAAACAATGTTGATTTGTTTCTTTGATGTGAAAGGAGTTGTTCACATGGAGTTTGTTCCCCCAGGTCAGACTGTCAATCAAACCTTTTATTTGGAAGTGTTAAGAAGATTGCGCAACAGTGTTCGTCAAAAAAGACCCGATTTGTGGCAAAAAGGTGACTGGTTCTTCCACCATGACAACGCACCTGCACACTCAGCCATCACTGTTAACCAGTTTTTGGTTCAAAATAACATGGTTCCGCTGCCCCACGCACCTTACTCGCCTGACCTGGCTCCATGCGACTTTTTCTTGTTTCCACGCATGAAAAGGGGCATGAAAGGACGGCGATTTGAAAACATTGAAGACATCAAGAAAAGAACGAGACAGGAGCTTGCAGCCATCTCTAAAGATGAGTTCAAACAATGTTTCGAACAGTGGAAGCACCGCTGGGACAAATATATTACTTGTAATGGAGAGTATTTTGAAGGGGATAAGGTTGTTTTGTAAATATTTGTAAATATATAGCATTTAAAAAATAATTCCGGTTACTTTTGGGTACCCCCTCGTATATATAGAAAAATGCAAATAATTTCAGTCATACATTATAAGTCGAAGGCACATTATAACTGGTAATCTTTTGTGGCATTAAACTAAAACATATAATGAATATTCTGGTCTATAAATATAGAATTTGTTAAAACGCATCTATTGGAACCTAGCATAATTATAAAAGATCGTCGTGACAAAACAAATATATTGTGTAAATATGTCAATTTCTCAAGTCGTTCAGAAATTATACGATCACTAAGAGACGCACCAACGTATATATACAGGTATCCCACAAAAAAAGCGCCTTTATTTATTGGAAGATTTTAATGAGCGACACGTCAAATTAAATTTTTATAGACTACAAAATGCGACAATAAAATGGTTTCTATCCATACGAAATTTTAAGACCCTGCAGCCAGTTTTTTTTATGAACACAATATATCACAAGTATACCTTTATATAACAAAACTTCCAAAAAAATAATTATTTTACTCTTGAGTCGTACCCAAAATAAATGCGAAGAATATCAAAATGTTTTTCTGCAATGTCACTTAGTTATTTATTTTTTCCAAGAAAAAATGGATATCATCAAATTGTTGCAGCACTAATGTGATTTTTTCAAAACCTTGCACTTACGTTAATGCTCACACAGCATAGATCCCATTGTCACATTAAAGAATAGAATAGAAGTTATACATAAATATGAGAGCTTAAAACTAGCTACGTTCATATACAGTGCGTTCATGATGAAAGGAACAAATTCGTTTAAAATTCAGGTAATTATTTTGCAGAAAAACGCTCGGACAGGTCGATTAGTATTTTTAGTTTAGAATTTTTTGACATAAGAAAATGATATACATGGTATCTAAAGAAGAACATATGCAGCAATCATTGGTTTTTTAAATAGAATACCCTGTATATTATGCCATTTTTGAATTGTAGGGTAAATTCTAAACACATTAAACACATTTTTCTGTAACATACCATATCCCCAAAATCAGCGGTTTTCGGAATAATGAGTTTGTGATAAATTAAAATACACATAGGTAATGAAATAAAATGTTTAAATTGAACAAGGACACCTTGAACATTTTTTTAAAAGCCAACAAAAACAACCTGGTATTGCAAATTTTATCTTCAACAAAAAACTCTACTTCAAATTAATCGATTTTCATGTATTTTTTTTTAAGTTATCACATTTCAAACGTCTTTATTCCGAAAACCGCTGATTTTGGGGATATGGTATGTTGAAAAAAAGTATTGAAAATTTATCATACAAATCAAATATGCCATAATAGACAGTATGTCCCATTTAAGAAAAAACAATGATTGCTGCATATTGCCGTGATCCCTATATTGGTTAGGCATTATAAAATAGTTAGACAATTAAGTATTAGAATAAGGAAATAATTTTTAATGGTAAACATAATTGTTGAAAAATGAATTATGAGTTGCATAACCGCAACGGCGTAACATTATGATGATAGGTATATGGTAATTGAAATTAAAATAAAATTTATATGAAAGGTACAAAAATAAACACGAAAATAAATTCATGTATTCTATATTTATAGAAACGAGGAGCACAAGATGTATTTTAAGTATACAAAGGCCGAACCAAACTTTTTGCATTGTGTAAGAGTAGCACTAAATATATTGAGAAGTGAACCACTTTTCAAGCTTAATACTGTGTTAAAAATAAATAACAGAGAGAGAGTGATGATGAAAGATGGAACAGTGAAAAGAGTTAGTTAGATGAAAAGTTCACTACTAGTCGCCGTACTCAACGTTGGCCTATGGCAATATTTTTCAGACTGTTAGATATAAGTGGTGTTAATGCTCATGTGCTTCATCAAGCATACAAAGATAATGAAAAACTTGAAAAAGCAGACTTTATAAAGGCACTTGCCGACCAGTTGGTCCAACCACAGTTAGCTAGAAGGGCTCAAAACTTACAACTAAAACGAGATTTACGATTAACCATAAATCGAATTCTGGGAATCCCCGGTGAACCACTTGTTTCAAACAATGTCGAAAAATTAGAAAAACGTAAAAATTGCCTCACCTGTCCATCTAAACTGAGAAGACGGACAAGCTATATGTGTTTTGCTTGTCGTAAACCAATATGTTTAGAATGTTCATCTAAAATGTGTATAGACTGTAAGAAAAATTTCCAATAAATCAGGCCTTGTAATTTTTATCATATTTTCATTTTTCCTTAAATTTTATTTTTTTATTATAAAGAGGTATTCTTTTAGTTTCCAAACACCGATATTATTTTATATTATAGTCAATCCTGTAAAATTATTAAGTTAAAGCGTATGTAAAAAATGTTCGAAATTACACTTCTGCAAAGAAAATACAACTTTTTTTAAATAAATTTCTTTATATTTATTATCTGTTGACTTTTTTAATATTATATACCTTCTAGTAACATATCTAAGAGATATAACGAGAAAATTATTATCACATTTTATTAATAAAAACCAAAAACCAGCGACGTCTGTGTGACGCCGCTACGGTGACAATGCGACAACAATTGGACTACATTGGTTAAGGGTTAAAATTAGAAAGATTTTAATATTTGTAGCTGTGCAAAGAGAAAATTTTTTAAATGCTAATGGAAAAATTGCCGGACTGAATTAAAGCAGCATTAGTAGACTTTATTTGTCAGTAATATTAACAATAATTCTGAATACATTAACTCGAAAGTAATTGATGGCTGATTTAGTATAATATTAAAGACGATATCAGAAAAGAAGTGGGTTTATTATGAATATTGTCTATTTTCTGTAATTAGACTTGTATCTGTTGGATGAATAAAGATTCTATAGTAATTATTACAAGTAATGCACCTGGTCATCATTGTAAAGTTTAAAAGTGCCAACAAGAAAGTATGTGTTGAAGCTAATTTTGGTCTGCCTTGAAATGTGTGCATAGAACAGCAATAGATTCGGTATAGGTTGCACCAAAGAGTATACTGTAAATAACAAGAATAGCAAATAGTAATGGTGAAAAGTGGAAAAAGTACATGAAATATGTACCTAATTAGAAAGAAAAAATGAAATAAGAGAATATTATATGTGTATGTTTATTGTGATATTTGAGCATGCTGTACAACATAGATATGGCTTTATTATGTCTTAACAAGATCATTTAGCTCCAATTCTATAGAAGAAATGTTTCCACATAAAGGAGGTGCACATGATACTACCGATATCAGAGTAGCTGAAGATTTTATATGGCAAATATTGCGATGTGAAATAGCGAAATCTTAAAAAATTTTCCATACCGCAACATTTTTCAAAATCAAAGAAGTTATCTACAAAATCCAAGCAAACATTTTACCATATAATTAATCCCCAATTAGTTTTACCTTTTGAATTGTTGGAAGAAATGGGAAATATAATAAAAATTGTTACTCTTGAAAGTACTCAACAACATAATTTTCAGCAACACATGAGGATCGATATTTTGAAGTTAGCAGAATAAATTTCAACAATGGATATCGAAGTTACGTGATTGTTTTATTATAGAGCAGCGATAGTGAGATCCAGTTCGCCTTGGATTTAGTTAAGGTCCGGGTATAAGAAAGACTGGACAGAAGAGGTCAATGGCGCAATTGAAAGATAGACAAGGGACAGAAAAAGGGTCGCGGTAATAATCAAGCGCATGGAGGCGCGGCAAATTGCAATTTTAGGTCAAAATTTAATTCTACCAAAAAAGTAGTGCTATCTATCAGATGACAACATATACCAAAACAATTTTGTTGACCATGCGATTATTTTGTGTACCTATACAGGGTATATCACGACGATGTGAGTATTGAAATTTTGCAAATATTAGTTGCGCATTACGCTCTTTCCATTTAAAATAGTTTCGAATTTTCGCTTCTCAGGTTACACCGGAAATGGATATCAGTTTCCTTATTTTAAATGGAATACCTCATTCTTTTATTATAGATTGGTATTTCTGACTTAATTCAAAGACCAATTTGTCTAATAAACTTTACCTTTAAAGTTAGCCACTTTCGCTGTATTTCAATTTTTGTAAAAAAAATGATAGCTACAGGCTATTACTCATAACTACATTCCCAATAATTGAATGCATGCACAGATTTAAAATTCCAGGTAATTATTTTGGAAAGTATATTGCTTCAAATGCGGTATTATAAACTTTTCAAAATAATACAGGGTGATCAGAAAACAATGTTAAAAATTCCATTCAGAAAATATCAATATAATAATAATAACTTTTTTTATCAAACAGCCCGTATATGAACACTGCCGGAAACTATATAGAGGGTGAGTCATTAGTAGCCGCTTCCTCGATTGCTCTTTTGTGATTTAAATAAAAGAAAAAACAATTAGTGGAAGATCTATGGTTGCATGTGGCGCATATTGTAAAAATACATTAAGCTCTGACGCACTTCCGGTTTCACCGAAAATGCACGGAGCTTAATTTTTTTAATTGACTCACCTTATACATTTTTGGATTGTATTGTACTCCTTTAAATTGTCTGTTCAGTTGTTTTTTCTTTTTCAAAATTAAGTCAATAGTTTTTGAGTTAAGATTAATTTTTTTGAAAATATTTGACCAAAACGCGTGTCCAGAAAAAAATCATTTTCACATTGGTATTAAAACGAAAAACAACACACAACTTTGGTGGTGCATGTAGCCAAGAAAATTCTGCATCATTTGGAAAGTGGCACTCAACAATACCTCAAAAAACTTTGTTTCTTCAAAGCCTACTTCCTGAAATTTTCACATACCAAAAACTTATTTTTTTTAAATGGAAGACCCAGTATTTTATTGACTCATTTTGTTCCTTTTTTATTCTCTTTTATTTCTGTTAACAATGTCCTATACCTATCCTTTGTAATTTTTGAGATAATCACTATTGGAGCAATTAGCGGTCAATTAAAGAACTACGGGCGCTGTTCTATGCACCCAAATATTCGTCCAATAAAGGCTGGAATGCGGCTGACTGCCTGAGTCAACTGTTAAAGAAAGTCGGTATACATTGATGTCAAACTTATAAAAGCATCGCTATTGGTTATCATCCAAATGATTTATTCTTATGAAGAGTTAATAGATATGATTGATGTTTTGGGTGAATCTGAAAGAAACTTGTTGCTAGCACCCAGACTTTATGCACAGTGATCCCTGGTAGAACTCAACCGAAGTCAGAAACCTTCGGAAATATAAAGTGGACTGTTTAAGTGAACAGAAAGCATTGAATATGAAAGAAAGAGCGGAAAAAGGCAATAACTGGTGAGAATAAGACGTTTATGGTACTTGCGAATGTAGTCGAACACCCCCATACTAGTACTACGAAAATTAGTCTTCAGTTAGATGTAAGTCAAACTTGAGAATCCAGAATAATTAGGAAATATGAAATTCACCCGTAGCATATTCATACACAAGGTTAGATGAAAGAAATATTTGAATCGCTTACATTTTTATCAATTGGCAGCAGATAAATTATCCTGGCTTTCTCAATTTTTTGTTGTTTACCAACGAAGCCACCTTCTATTAAAGTGAATACGTTCATCGTCACAATTTCCGTTATTATAGCACATAAAATCCCCCACTTTATCACACCTGTAGACTTTCAAAATCGTTGGTCAATAAAACTGTGGGGAAAACTGTCCCTCGTAGGAGACTATGCAGTGGCATAAGAAGGGTGCAGACCATCCTAAGAAATTTAAAGTCACGGCCACAATATTTTGCGACTCTAAAGGAATTTTGCTCATCGAGTATATGAAAAAAAGATGAAACTGTAAATGTAGCATCTATGCAACCACTGCGTAGTTTAAGGCAAGAAATTAAAGTAAATAGGCGTGGAAAACAGCGCTGGTGCTTCACGACAACATGTTTGTTTTGCTTGTATTCACTCTAATTATGGTGACGAAATTTCATAGTAGCAGGTCTTAGTGTATCCCTAATTTATACCGAACCGAATAATGATAGAATTAAATTCTCTAAATACTTAGTGCGTTACCAATACCTGTAAATATAATGATTTTAAACTAGAGGTTGTTAAGGACTATAATTGTTACAAAAAGGAAGCTCGAAATACAAGCACTTCCTTTATGTTCGGAGTAGATAAGTTACATAATTGCACCTTATTTCTTTGAATATTGAAATAATTTCACAGCAGACTCTATGCCCGTATCCAAAAGCTTCCTCAAGAAGTAAGAAAACAGCAAGCAAAAATAGAGGCAAAGCAGCTGTATTATCAAGTACACCTTATAAGGATGAGCTAAATGCTTCTTTAAATGCGAAAAAGAAAAAAGAAAATAAGGAATGTAAAAAGAAAAAGGAAAGCATGAAGTGCCAGCAGTAGAATAAAGAAAAGCACCCGTTAGCAAGAAGCTAGAAGTCAAGCGTAAAATATTATGCGACACATGCGAGAAATGTAAACATCTTTGAGTTTGCAATTAAAGAACGTTTGAAAATTTGTTATTCCTATATTACACATACATATATGCCCTATCCCATTTTAGAATAATACACTAACCCATTTTACCAACATATATGGGTAAAATGGGAAATTAACAGATACTTTAAGAAATATTTATATAATGCAAAATGTATATTAAACTTTAATTTTTTATGTTCCTCTCAACAAAGAAATGTACGGGCAACTCATAACAAAAATTGTTTATGCTGTCGTGGATGTGGATACTTCTATAAAAATTTTCAAACGTTAAGTATCCCATTTTACCCACATTTCCCCTACTTGCAGTGACGAGTTTCTCTTTCAAATAAAGTTATAAATGTATATTTAATCTGTCAAAATTGTTTCACACACTGCTACTGGGATATTTTCATGCTAGTTTATGAATTTTTAAGCTTGTCGCCTAATGAATGCATTTCAAAATGTTAGTGAAAATTACATATTTTTAACAAAAAAAAAAATCGTAAGAAACATTTTCTCATAATTTTAGGTACATACTCATATTCTTAAATTAATACATCATAATTGTGTTTATAAGATATCACTATATAAATACTTTAAAGAAATATATTTTCATGAATTTCCGTAATTATTAAAGAAAGACAAACAAATAAATACGTTTTTAGTTATCGCTAATGGCTACAGAATCTATGTTTAATATAACATAATCGTAACATTATGTGTTACTAACCGTTGGATTTTTTCGTAAAAAAAAATCAAGATAAACGTAGTAACTTGAAATAAACACAAATATTATCGTTGATAAAGCTGACTTGTTCATGAAATGCAATAAAATACCTAATTCTATTTAAATATCTATGTTGTATGGTATAGTAATAATATAATATATAGTCGGGACGCGATAGCTAGCGTTGCACGTCATCAATGAAGTATACATGATGTCATATTAGCCCATTTGAATACATTTTAAATGCAATATGTATTAAAAAGTCGTTAGTTTATTTGTTTTACATATAGTAGCACTACTTGGTTATAATTTATTACATTTTTGATAAAACGACACATGTTTCGAGTTGATTATAATTTTACAGTTTGTGAATATTTTTAACGAGGTGAATACACGTATACGACGTAGCCGATGTCAATTCATCAGTCATTGTCAATCTTGTTATTGTGTGTCACCTAACCTGTATTTTTTATTCCCTGTCGTATTTCGTGTTTTTTTGCCTCCGTTTATTTGTCTGATATTTAAAAACAGATTTTTGAAAAGTAAAGGTGGGTATTATTATTATCGCAATGCCTAAAGCCTTTTGTAAACAATCGAATCAATTAATTGTTTCACTAATAACCTTTTTTGAGAGGGAACGCGATGAAGGAGGTCCTTTCATACCATTTAACGCTGTTCAAGAGGTACGTACATGTGTTTGGCAATCACTATAATGCAAAAATTACATATTTCCTTAACATTTCAGAGAGTTGCTGCAGCATTAAATATACATGTGTGTACAGTTTCAAAAATATCGCAGTGCATGAAGGCAAATCAACCTCTCACCAGTCCTGTGAAAACAAGGAAGAAAGCAAAACCTATTCGCGATCTAGAACCTGGCACAGAAACATCGATACGTGATGTCATTTATGAAATGTATCGTACTAGTAAGCATATATGAATAGATATACAAGTACTACTTGAACGGTTATAAATATGATATATTGTCAGAACAGCATATTACTCGGAGATCTTTGTTACAACTCCTAAAGGAACGAAATATTTTTAATGGAAGCTTAACATCACTGGGTTTAGTTCTAAGAAATATCGGTTTCAAATGGAGGAAAGATGATCCCCGTAGAGGTCTAGTGGAAATGCCACGCATTGTTATAGCACGGGTAGACTTTTTACAACAATATGTCCACAATATGAAGAATAATTTTTGGCAATTGGTGTACCTCGATGAAACATGGATATTTGAAAATGGTTCTGTAAATTGGTCATGGCAAAACAAAAATGTTGAGACAGTTAAGAAAGTAAAAAGTGATGGTAAACGGTTAGCATATAGATATTGTAATTAATAACAATTACTACATATTTATTTTTTTAGATATATTGTAGTGCATGCTGGTGACATGGATGGTTTTATTCCTGGAGTTTCGCTTATATTTTCATCAAGCACAAGAAATCCTAATTACCATGGTGAAATGATGAACTTTTTAACCTGGTTTGAAAACCAATTACTAAAAAATTTGGAGCACCCATCCATGAGAGTAATGGATAATGCAAGCTATCATTCTACTGTGGTGAATAAATAACCAACTTCTAGTTGGAAGAAGGGTGATACACAAGCATGGCTACATGATCAAGGTATTATCTTTGAAGACAATTTATTGAAACCACAATTACTACAGTTAGCTTTATTGTAAGTATAAAAAGCCGAAATTAATTATCATTACTATTATTGTTACATTTAATTCTAGGAATAAGCCAAGGAAGGTTTATGCTGTTGATAAACTTGCCGAGGAGCATGGGCATAAAGTGCTACGTTTACCACACACTCACTGTGTGTTTAACTCAATTGAACATATATGGGGAATTGCAAAGGCATATTACAATAGGCACATTGGAAGTGATGGGGGAGGTGTCGCAGACTGTATCAAAATGTGGGAAGAAGCACTTTCTATATTCACTACAGAAACTTGGAGGAATACAATTAAACATACAGAAAAGGAAATACAAATATGGTGGGACAGAGAAGTGGTCTGTGATAGGGATGAAGAACAGCAATTCATAATGAACTTAAATGACTATTCTGATACAGATGAATGGGATGATGATGACGATGACGATGTAGACTGTGAAATGTAAAACAACATCACATGTAAAACATTTTTTTTAATACAATTTATAAATTTTTATCAAAAGTATACACCTTGTATTAGTAATGTACACATTTAAAAATTCATACTGTAACATCATAAATGTATCCAGTTAAGTTTATTATAAACTTTATGGCAAGAATTATCCGAGTTTTTATTGTAGTATTTACATCAGTATTTTTAACTTGAAAGCAGATTTTGTGTAGCATGTAGGTATGTCAAAAGCTAAGCATATTATGGCAAAAGCTACAAGAAATTTATAGTAACAAACTAATAAAGTTTCTTAATCTAAATACCTAACAAATTTGCTCATAGACGAGCTTTTTCATTCAACCGAGCTTAAATGGTGATTTTAACAGTCCTTAACATATTCGAACTGTTGTTTCAGCAATAAATAATATAATCACTGAATATTTTTAATCCTTTGTAGCTAAACAATAAATTCAAGAACACCATAGATCGGAAAATATAAAACACTAATTGACATAGGTGTAAATAATATTTTGCGCTAAATTACCAGTATTTTCAGAATACATTTGACATTATCATAATATGTAGATGACGTTAAATTACCTATTTAAATGTCCAAAGGATTGGGATTTTTATAAAAAATTTTACTTTATTAGTCTGCATCAGATTGATAACATTTATAGGTTATGGATTTCGCTGTTCGCATCTACTTCTAACCTTACATTTGACATAATATATATGATC
The DNA here is from genome assembly GCA_963170755.1 of Amphimallon solstitiale. Lineage (NCBI taxonomy): Eukaryota > Metazoa > Arthropoda > Insecta > Coleoptera > Scarabaeidae > Amphimallon > Amphimallon solstitiale. Next base: position 7,532,030 of record OY720677.1, read on the forward strand.
AATTTGCGGTTGCAATTATAAATCGATCGATACGGCAATATTGCCCTGCTGAGACGTCAATGTTAGTTAATGACGCACTTCGCTAGCTATCGCGTCCCAACTTTAGCAATTATCATATGTTTAATTATATGCTTGTTTGGGAGATATAGGCTCTGCGAAATAGTTTTAGAGTATGTATCACTTTGCAACACACCTATTCCATTTTAGTATACCCTTGTATACTATAAAATAAATACAAAACGTGTTCCTAGGGACTGCACATGAAAAATATTTCACAATGTTTTTGAATTTCGCACTGCCTATATTAAAAATATCGAATATTCATAGCATACCTGGTTCCTTGCAAATAGTCATATTAACGGGTGGATCCCAATCTCCATTCATACACTTATAGTAATACGGCGGCCAATCTGCACCTTTGCAACGTAAAACTATATCGATTTCCGAAGGAACGTTGTCATCTTGAACGTATTCGCCTCCGCTGACTAATGTAAAATCACCATGGAGTAGATGTTTCGGTAAATTACAATCTTTGACATTCTCGACCATCTCTAGTTTCTTGCGAGTATACAACTTTCCTACTTCCAACTTCTGTTCTATTTCACTGTTCAACCATTCAACGTGTTCTGAAACGCTTGTATAAAGATCGCCAGCCGTCATGGACACGCTGGTTAATCCATAAAGGAAATAGCTTTCCATGTCAGCTTTAAAAAAAAAACCCGCACCTCGCCGTGCAGCACACGAATGATCTGTAATCAAATAACGGGAGATTTCAATGTAGATTTTAAACAGAAGTCTAAATATAGGAATATAGTTGAAGGCCTGTGCAGTTCGTTTGGCCTAGAAATGATTATGATAGAACTATCTAGGATAAATAAAAGGAATGGGACATGTATAGATAACATATTTACAAATGAACAAAATACAGTGAGTGCTAATGGAACGGAAACACATACATCAGAGCAAAAGCGCAAATGATAATGGTGGCCGTAAAGGAAATGGTACCTGTAAGTAAGGGACTAAATGTTACGATACGTGAAATAAATGAGCAGAACATTTTAAATTTTAAAATGCATTTAACCAAAAAATCATGGCTTGAATTCCAAAAATACAAAAGTTCTCAGATTATCTAGACTCGGCTTCACGAAGAAGTTATAAAAACATTGGATCTATGTATTCCTGAGAAGCATAAAGTAGTTTATTAAATTGGTCCAGTGAGAAAATGCAAATAGCAAAAAATAAATTAGATGCTTGGCACACACAATATATACAGTCGCAAGGTCACCAGATGGCCTGCGATTATACAAAAAATGCAAGGTAAAATATGTAGACTTAATAACACACGCTAAACGAAATTACATTCAGAATTACATCATTTTTTCTGAAAATAAACAGCAATCGGTGTGGAATATCATCAACAGAGAAAAAGGAAGATGTCAAAGTAGTACCTACTCAGGATATGGACATGAAACTAACCGCGGTTGAGTTAAATCATTTTTTTTTATATGAATTAGAGATAGAATAGAAATGAGCATAGACATAAGAAAAAATAATGAAATAGTCATGGAAGATATGTTGTATAAAAAATAAAATAGAGTTCGCGATTCTGTTTCTTCAGATATATCGCAGAACCAAAAGACATATATGGTTTTACCGTAGCTCTTTTAAAGGATATAATTGAAATAATAGTAGATCTATTAATAATAATAGTAGACGCATGGATAAATGAGGGCAAATCTCCAAAGGAACTAAGGTCAGTTAAAGTAGTACCTCATGTATATAAAAATAGCGATAAATCATTTCTAAATAATTATAGACCTATATCGATACTGCCTGTATTGTCAAAAGCTTTTAATACAGTAATAAAAAAAACAGAATTGTTCTATTTATGGAGACACATACTTTAATGACAGATTCCCAAAATGGTTTTAGAGCTAGGAGATCAACTAGGACAGCTATGATTGATATGATTGCAGCTATGCATGAAGCGAAAGATGAAAAAGAACGTACTGCAATAGTTACTTGTGATTTAAATAAAGCCTTTGAATGTGTGTCACATGAGATCTTGATGACAAAACTATTGCATTATTGCATGAGGGGTTTCACTCATTAATTATTTGCCTCATATCTACAAACAGAACGCAAATGGTATGGTGGCAGAATGGTTCGCAAAAGTGAGAGGATGTTAAAGCTGGTGTGCAATAGGGATCTGTTCTTGGACCTGTTTATTATATACATAAATTATCTACCGGCTAAAATTTTGAATTGCGAAACCATTAATGACACCTCAATCATAGTCCGCGGGAAAAATGATGAAAAGCAATGTATTGAAGACAAAGCTATTGCGCAAAACTGCACAAGTCCGCACAACGTGTTGTGGTTGGTAACAACGGCCACAACGCGAAGAGTTTTCTCATTTCGGTGTTTGGTCATCTTACAATGATCACAACGCCAGATTGTCCGATTGAAACCAAAGAAGTTTTCTACCTCTAAGCATGGTCGTAAGGGCTTTTTGCTCCAAGTGACGGGAATGTTGGTAAGTCGGGCTAAAAATTTTTTTTTTTAAAAAAAAAGTTGAATAAACGTGTTTCTTTGTAATAATAACTGGTACTTAAAAAATTGCAATTCTCATACTTCTAGAATAGAAACTGCAACTGTAATTTAATAATAATACTATGTGTTATCTATAAGAAAATGTATCTAACCAGACATAAATGTGAACAGTAATGGATAAACAAAAAAGTGAGGTACAGACACATGTAATGAAGTACCTTAGAAGGAAATGTGCAAATAAGAAAAGAATTTGGTGAGGAATAAGTAATGTAATTCACAGAGCAAACAAATTACAATGAAGGAAAGAGAGGGTGTGTAATAGCAGATTCTTCAAACAAGTGTGGGCAAACGAAAAGATTAATAAAGGAGAAAAAGGGTAGTATTAGACATCGAACAGAATGGTTGCTAATATGAATCGGAAGCAGTACAACTGATGAAAGATAAGGAACTGGGAATAGATTTTCTGTTTCACCCAAGACCATACATTGTATAAGAGGCCGATATACCATCTACCCTTTAAAGTTCAGAAAAAGAGTTTGCAACTACAATTAACTACTAATTCGCTTTACATTAGTTCAACATCAACTTTAGGTGTGGCTATGAAGTCCACTCTTACCTCGGACGCATAATGATAACTATTGGTGAATGGCGCGTGAATTGGGGTATACTGGATAGTCCTGTTGTTTTTAATTATGGATATATTTTAATGATGTGTATTCAATGCCCGTGTTTTATATATGATTGGAAGAGAAAATAAACTACTATATGACTTATCATAATAATAATAATAATAATAATAATAATAATAATCTTTATTAGCAATTGCTATTAAAATATACAAATATATTACTTAGAAACTAAAACCTTTTCTATAATATACTTACGCACTAATTGTTCAAATATTCTAATGTTGTTAACACTTAAAAAACTACAATTTAATCATTACTGAGTGAAACAATATTACTTACAATCTAATTGCTACATATTTTTAATTTTCGATTTTTGTTTATCTAGTACTCGTTGTAATTTATATAGTCTCTATCAAACGCTGTGTGTTTAGTGTCAATATCCACTTTAAATTTATCGTTTGTTCTTACAGTTTATACACTTATATATAATACGCTATCACATTTGTTTGTCAAATGACTACCAGCACAATTACCACATGTTTCCGCATTTTTACGTTCTTTAGCAAAATGATTATACTCTGCACATTTATAACATCTAATTATTTGTAAATGTTCATACACCTTACATTTTTTCCACCCTACATTTATTTGTGTCCTCTCCATGATGCTGGAATACATCTCCTTTTGAACAGACAATATAATATTTCTACTTTTTCTTGTATAAGTATTTTTTTTTCTATTTTAATTTTAGCTGAGACGTCCTTGTCTACATATATTATGTTAAGTCATTTTGCCTAATAATCGCGTCTAACACTTTTTTGTTACCTTCATGAATAACATCTGCTTCAACACCAGTAATTATTATTTTCGGATTCCTTAATTTCGGTTCAGAAACTACATCCTTATTTCCAATTTCATTTATGACCTTTTCTCTTAATTTTTCTTTAGAATTGCTATCACTACAGTTAATAGCGACACCACCTTTTCTAACAGTTTTTATTGTTTCAATTCCAAGTGCTAGTTTACTTGAATCCACTTTATTTTTAATATTCCTGCTTGTTTCTTTTTAAGACATTATTTTTCTTCTTAAATAGATCGCTATATCTATATATATCTATATCTTCTTTTCTGCCTTATTTTCGGTGTTCGAAATAAACTCTAAGATTTTGTGAATCAATATATTTTGTTCTGATATAGTTTGAAGACAATCATTAAGTTTTGTATCCATTTTCTTCATGTGTAAATATATCCGTGTCACTCAACTTTTAAGCTGTTTCGTCACTGACTACACCGCATTTACCATGTGTCTCTTCCTTACATACGAAACATTTCACCGTTCTTTCTGTCTTCCTAAATTCCACTCGACAAACATAGCACTTATTGTATGACATATTTTTGTTGCTTATGTATGTTCACCCACTTGACAAATGATTAATTATCCATTTGATTAATCGATTCATTTCACTAATAGTTTTCGTCATACAATTTCATGTATGTCTCAATAATAAATAACAATATTTTTCTTTTCGACACTGCACTATATGTAAAACCGATCAAAATACGTCCTCACTCTTTAAATATTAAACTACTACTGTACCTACAAATTTGGTACCCACATTACCGAACTTCACTACTGTTAATTTAAATCCTGTATGAAAATGCGATGATCAGAATATGAGAAATATTAAAGATATAAATTACATATCAAAAAGAAAACGAGTCACTTTGAAAGTATAAATAAAAATATAACAAGTCCTGTGTAGTTAAATAGTATAAACAACGACTGTTTGAATGTCTCTCATCTTTTTTTAACTGCATGTGATATACAGATAGCTAATTTATAATGGTTTTGATTTGTATATGCTCTCATCTTTTGTTTTTAAACTGAGTGTATATGAAATGCTTTGAACGGCGGTTGTTATATTATTTCTACATGAACGAATGAACGGTAAAGATCATTAAAAGAAAGGTATTATTCCATTCACATAATTAACAGCTGTCAGCCATTGATGCTAATATTTAAAACTTTTTGGTCAATCATTTTACTCTGAAATAATATAATCATTAAATTAAAACTTACCAGAAGAAGTCCGTTTAGCACAAAACTTGTCGAATTTGGTTTCGTTGCTGATTGTCGTGGATGAATCGGGGTCACAAGTTGTATACCCACGGTACTCACTATTAAAATTACAAAAATATTCCTCAAAATTCATGATTTTTAATCCAAAAACCTACAAAATGAGGAAACAGTATTGTTTTAAAACAATTGAAAAAGTTTCTACTTAATTTTAATCTAAATATGAACAAGTTTTAAGGATAAAGAAAATTTGGATAAACCAATTTATTTACGATCTGATAGAGTCCAGAATTTTGTATTGCGACTGCTTTTGTATACGATATATAAGATTGAACTTGTCATGCAGTGGTTAATTTATAAATAATTATGGTTAATTATTTTCGGTATTAACGGAACCACCGCATGCCAAGAAAAAAAAAACTATTTTTCTTTCTCTTTTAAATTATTAGATTCAATGATTACTGATAGTAGTTTCTCATCCAAACACGGGTGCACGTTGGGAAGTCTATACTTACATTACGCTATGTCACATATCCACGGATTAATGTCGGTAAACGAGCCAACTTTCAGAACGGTAGGGATACGTCAAAAGAAAATTTAAAATGACTTCTCGTGCTACTGAATGAAAAGTGACTATGTGAATCCAATTTGCGTATCACGGACTAGCTCTCGTCGTGAGATTATTTATATGGGTACGTACTACTTTGTTTCTTCATAATCTAATACATCTACGTTAATGTTAAGACAGATGTTTGTTTATCTTTGAAATGCATGAATTAAATTAACCTATCGATATACCATACAACAGACGGATTTTATATTATTGTGTTTATTGTAATCAAAACTATATACATACAGATACAACAAATATATTTACACTAATTACGTGCCTACGACGTAACAATAATATAAAACAAATTAAATCGGAACATTAAAGTCGCAGTCAACGATCTATAAATAAAATATTTATTCTATAACCTAAAATTACATCCGTGTTTCAAATTTTACAATGATAGGAAATACAACAGGTCTTGCTACATTAGGAATAATTTTATCTTTAGTGTTTCCACAATAAAAGAAAAACAATTATTATTTTTAATACATTGTCCGGGCTTTACTAACGATTGACGGTGAATTTTTATCGAATATCGGTCGGTTGAAGTTACGGCGGGAAAATACAATGTTTATTTCGCGGTGATACGTGACTTGTACATAAGTTCGGAGATAAAAATTTACGTGCGAGAATTTATAATTTATTATGACGTTACGAGGATCTGGAAAATAATTAAAATTATTTAATTCGGTCTGCGGTTTTCGGAATACTTTTAATTGAGATATGACAATTGGCCTACTTCAATTAAAAGAAAAGGTTTACGGACTGAAGCATGACAAATTGGCCTGCTTCTACGGATCTTTAATCAAAGCACGACGATAGGCCTGCTTAAATTAAAGGAAAAGGTTTACGGACTGAAGCATGACAAATTGGCCTGCTTCTACGGATCTTTAATCAAAGCACGACGATAGGCCTGCTTAAATTAAAGAAGACGGTACCAAAACACTTACGACAAATAGGTCTAAGTGCTATGGTCGGGAACGGTTGGAAGGAAGAATCTCTCTGTCCATGTCTTGACCGTGGACGGCTCTTTTATATGGTCGTTTCGCCAAGAAAAACGAGTACGCAGAGTGGGATCCTCATACGTAAACGTGACGTAGCAACGCGCGAAAAATAATCGTGACGTCTTCGGACAATTTAAGAGCGCGAACGACAAAGAAACGAATAGATAAAATAGCATACTAATTACAAAAATATTTATAACATGAAAAACAATGGTTAATGATCGGTTGAATAAAATATCAAACATATATAATTTGAAAATTGCAATTCAAAGTAGATATGAAACGTGAATAAATGATATTTTACTCAATTAACGAAGGAGCTTCGTTACAGGCCCCTCCCTAAAAAAAAAAACAAGACTCTAACGGAATATGCATTAAAAGCGTTCAAAAATTAACAAAAATAGCAAATACTCAAAAACTAAACAGGAACTAGTAAGATTAAAAATTAAACTATACTAACAATCTTAAATCTAATCACTTGTACAGCGTCTTTGCATCACTCACGATGTCCTGATAATTTTAACTTTCACATTGACTATTCTGCTGTTGCAGGCGGGCGTAGTGGGCTTCTGCCTCTCGACGGGTCATGGAGATCAATTCGCCATTTACTCGAACACGGACTTGTTTGTTCATGCGCTTCCTCTTCTTGGATATCTTGCCGGTGGTGCCTTCTTTTCTTACCCAGGCCCCAGGATTGACCAGGCACGGTCTTTTCGTCGACGGCGGAATTGTCGGTAGCGGTGGAGGATCTGGAGTAAGAAAAGGCATATCCAAGGAGACTAGCGAGTCCAGCGACATGATTTGAAGGAGTGAAGATTCGTCAGTGTGAAGAGGAGACGGGATAGAAATGGTAGGGGGAGAAATGGGGAGAGACGGCTTCTTTCTGGATTCGGGCGACGGCGGCAGCGGAGATAACAAATCTGGGACCGGAGAAGCCCCAAATAATTGCAAAAGCCGGAATCCCAGATAGGCCTCGGCATCAGGACTATACAGTGCTGGTCCTATGTCGATCGTCGTCTCGTCGGCGGGCGGTACAGGAACGTCTGCTTTGGGAGGCGTCAGACAGCAGTATGTCCGATACTTCTCCTCCATCACAGCAATGGTGGCGGGCGAGACAAAATATCGAGGGGTCGTCGGACGCTCAGGCGTCTTCACGCTAGGCGGCGTACCCCATTTCAGGCGGTATTGCTCCTCGCAGGAAATGGTTGGAGCCGGCGATGACGGTGGCATGGGTGCTGTGGACTGGTCACGCTTCTTGGAGTGCTTCATTGTATATACTGTAACTCATGGCACAATTGGCGGCTTTATATACCCTACTGGCCTCCCCCACTACCTCCAACGGACCTGGAGGTGGAAGATCGGCCGTAATTTCCACTCTGGTGGCTTCCATGCAGACAAAAAAAAACCACCTCGTGCGGCGGATTGCACGAAGTACGAGCTCTGGATGGTATCATGAGCAAACACTTGGTACGGCGGATTGTACGAAGTATGAGCTCCGGATGATGTCTTGAAACAAAACACCTAGTGCGGCGGATTGCCCAAAGTATCAGTTCAAAACATCCTTCATGGCCTCCGGCGGATTCGGAGGCGGAAGATCGGTTTGCAGCTCGTCGGCGGACGGAAATTTAATGTCTTTTACATGGACTTTGACGGGCTTTCGATGGTTGGGTACCTGTAACATAAGAACAGACGGGGACAGGATCTGGATAATTTTAGAGGGTCCTTCGTATTTTGGTGCCAACTTTGCGGTGAATTTCTTTGAAGCATCGGACAGATTATGCGTCTGGTGGTACACCCATTGTCCAATCTGCGGGCGGTAAGGACGATGGCGCAGATTATACGGTCTACTTTGTGTCTGGAATGCTTGAGCCAATTTTATCCTCACTATCTTAAAGAAATCGTCCAACCTGGATAGTTCCTGGGCTAAATCCTCGGTACTGGGTTCTACATGGTTCAACAACTGACCATCGGCGGTTCTTCGGAGGGAACTAGGCGGCATGAGCTCTCTTCCGAAGTTAAGAAAAGCGGGCGTGAATCCAGTGGACTCATGCTTAGCAGTATTAATTGCGAACATGAACTGAGGTAGGTACATATCCCACTCCCTATGGTCCTTTTCAATATACTGAGCCATCATAGGCCCTAACACACGATTCGTTCTTTCAACAGGGTTGGCCTGAGGAGCATATGGAGCGTTGAACCTGAGCTTAACACCTAACCCATTGAAAAAATTCTTGAAATCGTGGCTAGCAAACTGGGGACCATTGTCGGCCAATAAGACTTTAGGACAGCCAAAACGATAGATGAGCCTTTCCTTAAGTGCCTGGATAACAGTCCGAGAAGTGGCAGAACGAAGCGGCTGACATTCCACCCACTTAGTGAATCTATCCTGTAAAACTAACAAAGAAGTGAATCCTTTCTTCGAACGCGGAAAAGGTCCAAGGAGATCCACGCTTACTTGTTCCCATGGGCAATCGACAGGTGAAAATAACATTTGTCCCAATGGTTTACCTTGATTAAATTTATGTCGTTTACAGGATCTGCACCGGTTCACATACCTACGGACGTCTCGAAACATTCCTGGCCAGTAATACAACGAGGCGGCTCTCGCTCTGCTTTTGGCGACGCCCAGGTGTCCTACTTCTAGAGCGTCATGAATTTCCTTCAAGACGGTGTTTCGATCGGATTTTGCTACGCACAACTTCCAAGCGCGTACTCCACTCATATTATGCACGTCAGGTATATGTCTATATAACCTGCCGTTTTCCAGTCTATATTCTTGATGTTTTGCAGGTTCGGAGCGGACATAAGAAACTTTCTTGTTGTACCAAGCGCAAGACGTTTCTTCGAGCAAGGCACATGCGTCTTCATCATTTTCATGCGTGTAAGGAAGCGGCGCGCGTGATAGGGAGTCAGCTAAATTATTCATGGCTCCTTTTCGGTATTTCACAACAAAATCGAACTGTTGGAGATCGATCGCCCAACGACTAAGTCGTCCGGAAGGATTCTTCAGATCATTCAAGAACCTCAAACACTGGTGATCGGTAACAATAAGGAACTGGTTAAACTCTAAATAGTATTTGAACTTTTTGATTCCCCAGACAACGGCAAGGGCTTCCTTCTGGGTCACAGAATAATTGACCTCTGCCTTACTCAAAGTCCTGCTTGCGTATGCTGTCACTCTTTCGGTACCTTCTATCTCTTGAATCAAAACGACTCCCAAACCTCTTTCACTGGCGTCGGTGTGCAGCTGGAAAGGTTTGGTGAAGTCCGGGCATGCGAGAACAGGGCTCTCTGTCAAGGCTTTCTTGACAGCAGCAAACGCGGCTTCGTGTTCCGTCGTCCATTCCCAATGCACATTTTTCTTGATTAAATTTACCAGCGGAACAGTAATTCGTGCAAAGTTCGGTACAAAACGACGATACCACGAAGTCTGTCCTAGAAAGCTACGAATTTCCTTTTTATTTCGCGGTGGCGGTACATTTAAAATCGCAGCTATCTTGTCTGGATCGGTGCGGATGCCTTCTGGCGTGACTACGTGACCCAAATATTTTATGCTTCGTTTTGCAAATGAGCATTTATCGGGCTGTATCTGGAGACCGGCTTCACGCAAACGTGAAAAAACAGTGCGTAAATTCTTCAAATGCTCGTCGAAATTCTTTCCCAGGATTATTATATCGTCGAGATACACAAACGCGTATTCTGCCATCTCCGGTCCTATGATGGAGTCCAATAAACGCTGAAACGTCGCTCCCGCGCTATGAAGACCAAACGGAAGTGTTTTAAACGAAAACAGGCCCTTCCCAGGAATTGTAAATGCGGTAATGGGTCAGCTAGCTTCATCCAATTCCACCTGCCAATAACCACTCTTTAAATCGAGTGTTGAAAAATATTTACTATTACGAAGTTTGTCTAGTATATTGGAAATATATGGCAGAGGATATGAATCTTTAATCGTGACGGCGTTAACTTTGCGGAAATCCACGCAGAAACGTACACCACCATTCTTTTTCGCGACCACTACGATAGGTGAACTCCACGGACTATTACTGGGTTCAATGATATCGTCACAAAGCATTTTGTCTACCTCAGCATCTATCAGAGCCTGCTTTTTTGGGTTGCACGGATAATACCTTTGCTTAATCGGGATTGCGTCCGGTTTTAGTCGAATAGTATGACGAATAAGATTCGTCCGGCCAGGCACAATAGTAAACTTTCCCAATTCTTCCTCCAGGAATTTTTTCAAAGCGGTATCTTTGCGGTCCTGCATCTCAGAGAGCCCACAGTTCGCGGCAATAACTGCGTCGTCTCCTTTGAAATACAGTTTCCTCTTGGAAAAATCGAGGACAGCTCCTATCTCTCTAAGAAAATTAATCCCGAAGATGACGGAACACGGGCTTTTAGGCATTATTATAAAATTCACATGTATTATACGGCTTCCCATGTGTACGGGCAAAGAAACAGAACCAGGTGACTCTACGATATCTCCATTTGCTAAGCGAACTTTAGATTTACGGTTGAGGACACGTCGGACATCTTCTTTTAACAAGCGGGCGACTAGAGATTTAGACAAAGATGAAGATGTAGCGCCGCTGTCTACAAGCGCACGCAAACTCTGTCCAAAAATATTAACGCGGATCCACACGCGATTGTCGGACCCTATGGAGGTCCTGTCGTGAATCTGCGGACGTTTAATCGGCGGTGTTATTGCGAACGGACGGTCTTTGCCTGCAGACCGCCCTTCTCGGAGTTTCCCTGGCATCGACAATCCTTGGATCGTATGTTCAACTTTCCACAACGCGAGCAAAACAATTTAAACGGATTCCTGCAATTTGCTCTCATGTGATCCTCACCTCCGCACTTCCAGCAACGTCGTTCTGGATGTGATAGCCTTTGCGTTGGTGCCGATTGTGTACGAACTTCGCGAGGCTTTGGATTTTGTACCACGTACGATAACTGATGTGAACGCGCCGTTATCGAAGAAGTACCGGGTTTAGCACCAGATGATTTTTCCGGTGAACGGGTTACATTATCTTTCTTATTAAATCGTGCTTGCTCCTCCTGAAGCAACTCAAACTCGGCAGTAGCTTTAGACAGTTGTCTGAGTGACTGTACCGCGTCCCGACGCACGTACATTTTATACGCAGGCGACATGTTATTGTACACGCGCTCTAGTTTCTCCTCCTCGGACATCGCTCTGCCGCGTCTTATTAATGTCAACATTACGGTTAAATAGTCCTTAAAAGACTCATTACTTTTTTGTAGACGGGACCGTATATCCAAATCTACTGACAATTCATACCGTGGCGGAAGATATTGAAGTTTGAAATCTTCTAAAAATTCGTCCCACGTACCCCAAAGTGACCTATTATTCCGTAGCCACAAAAGTGCTTTATCTTTAAACAGCTCAGGCAGCGCAGTAAGCATCTGCTCGTCCGTGATTTCGTAACACATTTGTAACTCATTTATCCTTTCTAAAAATGAAACAGCGTCCGAACTACCGTTGAAGTGTAAACCCCACTTTCTTAAGCAGTGGCAGATCGCGGCTGGAGATTTGTCGGTTTTCGCGTCTACAAGCGGTGGTTCTGTATGAAAATTTCCCTTAGTCGCGGAGCCCTGCTTAAATTCCTTCAAAAATACGCTAAGGCGCTTACGTACCTCCTCTACTGTACCAGAAGCGTCTAAACCTAAGGCTTTCGTAACTGCATTTAAATCCTCCTTTCTGAGGTTATATATAGTCCCACTAGAAGTTGGATTTTCCGGTTTATCCGGTTTATCTGGCTCCGTCATTGTTCGAAATTGTAATGTACAAAATTATATACCAAATAAAATTATATTCCCGTTTTTATTTATTTATTTATCCTTTTATTCCTAATATTTAACAAAGAACCTGTCTTATTTGTATGACTATCTATTTGTAAAACTTATACTTTATATCCTTTCAAAGCAAAACTATAATTGAACTGGTTACGGTCTATCATAAAGTTCAATATTTATATTCACCTAATTTAATTTTGCTTACTTGAAATAATTTATTTTTATACTAAAAACAAAGGCCCCACGTTGGGCGCCATCTTGTCATGCAGTGGTTAATTTATAAATAATTATGGTTAATTATTTTCGGTATTAACGGAACCACCGCATGCCAAGAAAAAAAAAACTATTTTTCTTTCTCTTTTAAATTATTAGATTCAATGATTACTGATAGTAGTTTCTCATCCAAACACGGGTGCACGTTAGGAAGTCTATACTTACATTACGCTATGTCACATATCCACGGATTAATGTCGGTAAGCGAGCCAACTTTCAGAACGGTAGGGATACGTCAAAAGAAAATTTAAAATGACTTCTCGTGCTACTGAATGAAAAGTGACTATGTGAATCCAATTTGCGTATCACGGACTAGCTCTCGTCGTGAGATTATTTATATGGGTACGTACTACTTTGTTTCTTCATAATCTAATACATCTACGTTAATGTTAAGACAGATGTTTGTTTATCTTTGAAATGCATGAATTAAATTAACCTATCGATATACCATACAACAGACGGATTTTATATTATTGTGTTTATTGTAATCAAAACTATATACATACAGATACAACAAATATATTTACACTAATTACGTGCCTACGACGTAACAATAATATAAAACAAATTAAATCGGAACATTAAAGTCGCAGTCAACGATCTATAAATAAAATATTTATTCTATAACCTAAAATTACATCCGTGTTTCAAATTTTACAATGATAGGAAATACAACAGGTCTTGCTACATTAGGAATAATTTTATCTTTAGTGTTTCCACAATAAAAGAAAAACAATTATTATTTTTTAATACATTGTCCGGGCTTTACTAACGATTGACGGTGAATTTTTATCGAATATCGGTCGGTTGAAGTTACGGCGGGAAAATACAATGTTTATTTCGCGGTGATACGTGACTTGTACATAAGTTCGGAGATAAAAATTTACGTGCCAGAATTTATAATTTATTATGACGTTACGAGGATCTGGAAAATAATTAAAATTATTTAATTCGGTCTGCGGTTTTCGGAATACTTTTAATTGAGATATGACAATTGGCCTACTTCAATTAAAAGAAAAGGTTTACGGACTGAAGCATGACAAATTGGCCTGCTTCTACGGATCTTTAATCAAAGCACGACGATAGGCCTGCTTAAATTAAAGGAAAAGGTTTACGGACTGAAGCATGACAAATTGGCCTGCTTCTACGGATCTTTAATCAAAGCACGACGATAGGCCTGCTTAAATTAAAGAAGACGGTACCAAAACACTTACGACAAATAGGCCTAAGTGCTATGGTCGGGAACGGTTGGAAGGAAGAATCTCTCTGTCCATGTCTTGACCGTGGACGGCTCTTTTATATGGTCGTTTCGCCAAGAAAAACGAGTACGCAGAGTGGGATCCTCATACGTAAACGTGACGTAGCAACGCGAGAAAAATAATCGTGACGTCTTCGGACAATTTAAGAGCGCGAACGACAAAGAAACGAATAGATAAAATAGCATACTAATTACAAAAATATTTATAACATGAAAAACAATGGTTAATGATCGGTTGAATAAAATATCAAACATATATAATTTGAAAATTGCAATTCAAAGTAGATATGAAACGTGAATAAATGATATTTTACTCAATTAACGAAGGAGCTTCGTTACAAACTTCTGAATAAATCACGAAATTGCTTAAAATTAGTACATTCAATATTAAAGTGGTCTACGTATATCAGACGACACTGTGGCATCTTCTCATATCCTCGTCATGACAACTTGACTGCTTTCTTAATTATACTAATTCTATACATGCAAAAATCTAAACCACAGCTTGTTTCAGGAGATGTAGACAGCTTCAAAAAATTGAAACACTAGATTTCATAAACACCATAATTCAACATGTTTGGATAATATAGAGTTTGTAATGTACAAAATCGACGTTTATGGAACCATGAACATGCAGAAACAAGAATAGGTGTCGATCAACAGTAGAATCCTTTTGACCTATATATAATTAATTTTATCTGATTCAAGAATATTTAGACTACATATTAATATACAAACTTAGTGGCTTACTTTTAAAGAACGCTAGTACTATAAAAACTCACAATTCCTGTGGGGATATTCCTGAAGCGCTCAGGTTTGTACCTGTCTTGCCAATCAATGCATGCTGGTCGAATGGTATCAGAAAATTCAAATTCCTCATCAACGACGATAAGCGCTATATCATATTCTTGTAGGCCCTTATTAATATAGTCTTTACGCTTCGTTACCTTTTGGACCTGAAACACATTTGATACTTTCATTGTATTAACACCACTCTATAGTGAACTTCTAGAATGTTAACATAGGCGTACAACAACATACCTTCTTTCGTTGGCTCGGATTTGACAAAGCTTTTTCTTCCCCGAAGGAAAGGTGGTACTTTGTGGGATCTTCCGTGCTTTCTGGGAAAGGGTTTGCAACTAAAATAATATAATTCTTTAATAATAGTGTGGTGACCGAAGGGCACCGACGAGGCAAGGGGTGCGACCCCAAGGCAGTCAGTGACAGTCAGTCGGTAACGGGCAATCGTGAAACAGAGACGTAAGAGTGCGACGAGAAAGCAGGAGAATAACAACATAATATATTTCGACATGATATACTAATAGCCGAGTTGCCAATGGTTACCAAACACCGTCAAAATCGACGAAAATTGGTTACGCGGGGGGAAGAACTCCTCTCTGGATACGCGAAATTGAAAGCTGCCCTTTGGCACGGATATACGGGCGACATTGAATTTCCGGTCGACGGAGAGATTTTCTTCCCAAGTGGAGCGGTTGTAAAGATACGGGCTTTTAAAGAGGAGCGTGCATTCGATGTTTTAACAGAAAAATGGCTTACGTCATGACCGATTCCCACGACAACTGTAAAAAATCGTAAAAATGTCAGGTATGACAGGCACGCGCGAAAGAATTGTAAAAGTTTCACTTTGACGAAGAAATTTCAGGCCGTCGAGGTTTAGAGTGCAGAAAGAGGGCTGGAAACCAAAAGAGTGGACTTTTCTGCGACGATTGAGTACACTGTCCACGTGCCAAGTCTGTCGCTGTCGAAGGTGCGACTCATTTAAGGCTTTTCTGCAGGGGAATGCGGTAAAGAAAGTTCGCGATGACGAGTTTGCGTGTCATTAATGACTATATATTCACGTTCATCGATCGGTTGTTAAGTTTAAGTGTCAGACGGCCGACAAATAAAGAGATTACGAAAGAAAAGTGCATTTTTAATTGAAATATGGCACCTTTCAGATACGTATTAGTGTTATTATTATCAATTGTTACTATTTCTTTTCTATATGAAAATATGAATAATGCCGACGGATATGATAAAATAAACTTCAAGTGTATTATCGCACGTAAGTACAGTAACAAATATAAAGATCTTTCTATATTTTATTAAGATATATTAAATACAATGACACTCTCTTCATTATATATGTCATCGAAATGTCGCCATGATGACAGCTCGCGAGAGAAGTACGGGCTATTTTTTGCTTAAAACTGGACGCAAAAAAGTCAGGCCAATTTCATACAACGAAGAACTTGAAGCAAGACTTAATAAAGAAGAACCATCTGAGATTTGCCTTTTGGGCCTGCCACATTACGTTAGATGCACACGAATTATACAAAACCTAAATGTCAACAGAATGTTGGAAATATATCAGCGTGCAAGATGTAATTATATAAATTTAAGCTACTTTACGAATGGGATCATTTAATAACATTTCTCATCGATCTCTCTACATACAAATAATAGGGTGACTTTTCTTTATTTGTCAGATGTGTCCGAAGAACTTCGAAATAAAATAAATACATCAAATAAAATTCCCATAAGCATTTATGTAATTTCGTTTACCAATTTTCAGTTATAAAAGCAAGCATTTAAAGTATGCGACTGCGGGTTGGCACCAACTAATCAGAAGTACATTTTCGGTTAAATGGTATTAGGAGCCAGCAAGATTTTCGATTGGGTTTTACAAAGTATACTATTAAAGCGTAATATGAAAATTAATTAATTCTCTCAATGACCTGTAAGTTTAAAACATGTTTTGTTAAAGTTCATCATGTTACGTTGTTAATTTCATTTGACAATAGGAAAAACAATTTGGTTAAGCACTGTCAGTCTGACATTTCGTTGTCACAAGTTTATGTGTGAACGAACTATTGTCGCGATGACAGGTGGAACCACAATTTGGTTAAATATCTTGACGTCAGCAGTCTGACTTTTCATTGTCGTATAAGTGTCACGATGACAGTCTGTCAAAAAATTTGAAGTATATACTATTTTTATCCTAAACCTGACACAAAGCGAGGCATAGTACTACCAATTTTATAGAACGAATGACTTGAAACAACATTTAATTACAGAACCGTCCTGGTTTTTTTTTTGGTCTGTCTACGTTCACCTTGGGCTAGATGCACACAATTGATACAAAACCTGAGTGTCAACAACATTTTTCTAGATATCAGCGTTCAGTAAATTGTATAGAAATGTTGTTCGCTTTGTGGGCAAAGTCAATATTCATTTGCAACTAATTATAAATGTCACAATAATATTTAATTTATTTCAAAGAGACATTTTGTTTAATATCCGTCTTCATTCATAAACAAGAACAAACTGAACTGCGGTTGTAATTACTCTACATTGTCGGTCATTCAGGTACAGTTTCCAATATCGAAGTTATAAAAATTAAAGCAAAGGGGGCGTCCTAATGCAATGATTAATAACATTTAACGTCCACTGAAAGAAATATTATAACCGTTAATATTTACATTTTATTGCATTATCAATTATTATTATTATTACTATTTATCGTATTTTTAATGGCTTGGACACATCTCTGTCATCTTTCTACATACAAATATACATACTGCGTCTTTAATTTACATTTAGAGTAGCTTATGATATCAATATCAATTTGCGAACACAGTAATGTTTTTCATTTTTAATACTGTCATAGTTAAGTCAATTTATTGAAAAGTTCCACAGTGTTCTCAAATTAATATTGAAATAGTAGGTTATTCTAAAAAAAATAATTGAAGGTACGGTATGTCTACAATGACATTCAATTTGACAATTCATTCTCGCAATAGATCAAACTGTCGCCACGATGACAGTTTGCAAGAAAATACAACGTTTGGGCAAATTTAAAAAACAAATAAATTTATATATGATACAACAAATCTTGATCATACAGCCATCTTAGGTTTACCTTTTCGGCCTACTTACATTCAACTTAGACTAGGTGCACACGCATTATATCAAACCTGAATGTCAACGAAAATGTTCGAAGTAATCAGTTTTCAGTAAATTCTATAGAAATGTTACACATTTATGGGAATTTTCTTAATTAATAAATACATTTGTCTATAATTATACATGCCACAATAATGTATAATCAATTTCTACAGATATTTTATTTAATTAGCATCTTCATTCATAAACTAATTAAAAGAAAATTTATAACCGTTAAAATTCAAGTACCTCTGCGACTGGCAGTGGTCACGTTCCAAAGAAGCACATTTATGGAGAAACTTACAGCGAAGAAGTGGACGCGAAGAGGCAATTCAAACTCGAAGAGTATCATGGAATAACAAAAAGAGCAAGTATTCTATTAAATGAATGTGTCCTAGATAAAAAAAAGGGGGGAAAGAGTAAATTGAATAATCAGCACTTGATGACTTATATCGACATTTTATGGCAAACATTATGGAGCACTGATGATCTTAATTATTTGCAAAGAACGTCATATAAATTTATTTCTATTGACTATTGTCCCGGAAGCCCTACGTTAATTGTAATTTAAAGAAACTAATACATCATGCATACATATCACCTTTAATTTAACGATTTAAAGGGTAATGTAATTACTATTTTAAAAATGGAACTACTACTACATATAAAGACAATGCGATTTAAAAATTTATCATACATGGTAATTCACTAATTATCAGTTACTTTAAGATCGCGAACTACCTTATTACACAAAAGCATCCCTTTCTTAGAAAAAATAATTTAAGCATTACGCCCCAGATGCTGATCAAAATTGGTGAACATAGTATATCATTAAAATTAAATTAAGTAACATTTAAAGGGTGTAGCGAAAATAAAAAAAATAGTGCACATTTATGTCGCCAACTTTACTCATCTATTATCATTTTAACACCGATATATTTAACTAGATCATACGCGAAATGTTGGTCAACTCAACATTTACGTTAGGTGTCTTAAATGTTACAGAAAACGTCAGAATTGTCAGAAAAAATCCATCTGACTTTTGATTAATGTTGGCAATTTCACAAAAATTTAATTGCAGGTTATGAAACGTCAAAACGATCAAGCGATTTCAGTTCGTGATGAAATCTGAACTGCTTTCATGATGACAATTATTTCAAAACAAAAAAGGCTAAATGCCCTGACATCTGTCTGATATTTCATTGTTCATGTTTTTAAGCTCCATCGATATTTATTGTAGACCTTGACACAAAAAGATATGAAATTACAAATTTTATACAGCGAAATGACTAAAATATTAATGAGAAAAGTGTGATAGCACTTTTCTCATTTTAGTTTTGCCTATATATTAGACAATTACCTTAAAATATGATTTATATTATTATTACTAGGTGACGAACGAATCAAATTCCAATGTAATGACAATTGTTTTGTAACTATTCATATTTTTAAAGTAAATATTCCAGCCGAATTCAACAATTACTACTACTAAATAATTTGATTGCCAGTAGAAAGTTTGAAGTATGGGCAACGTTCAATCATTTAATGGGATATGTTTGAAAATACACCATTAAATCAAATTGTTAATCAAGCATTCTGATGATGGTTCATGATGATCGTGTCCCAGGCTGGTGGCTCTTATTTCGATGGATTGGTTGTAATCATGAACTAACTTTTTGTGTTATTTTTCCATAAATACTTAATAAGAATCACAAAATCATCCAACAATTGCGAATTATATTCTTTTTACAGTGTGTGTAAGCAACATGTTTACACAGATATTCCCACGTCGGTCTGTATTATTTTTGGTTATTGTTTTTAGTTAAACTACCAGCGTCACTATTAAATATTGAAATTATAATAGGATCGTCTCAGCAACAGACATAGCCAGAGCACGATCTACAGGCGACGACTCAATGCCACTGCAAACTCACTTTAACATGAACAATTTCAGAGCAGGCAAATGAAACTAATTTATTAATATGGAAGCCAGTTATAAATTCACCATTATAAATAAAATTAATAAGTCATACTATTCTATACCAACATTTCATTTAAAACTTGATTTTCTGTGTAATGGGCATGCATTGTTCACAAATTTGCATTATAACAAAGCTCAAAAGGTATGTCAAAAGATGTATGATTATTATTGAAATGACGTTTGTGGGCCGCCATGATATTTGACCGGTCAAATTATGCAAAGTAAAATAAATCTGATATTACTTTTTTAATAATGATTTAGTCCTTTCATTGTGTAAAACTTATAACACTATGAATCTTTTAGTGTCAAATCTTAGTATTACGCTAAATAGCATCTAAATTTCAAACTTCAACAACGAAAAGTCACACTGACGTTAAGATGCTTTAAATTGCCGTTCCACCTGTCACCGTGACAGTAGTTCGCGGACAAAAATATACGTCTACACAAGGTGTGCCAAAAGTTTAGAAAATCAAAATTGATTTTTTTGGCGTTTTACAGGGAACTGTACTAAAACTGTAATCGGACGCGAAAGGCGATTCAAGCTCGAGGAGATTGATGGACAACTAGTTTTGTATTATAGTTACAATTTTATTAAACAAAATAACAAAACGTGGAGTTGTTATTGAGCGACTAACCTAACTCCACAATTGGTAGTACTAAATTTTATTTATTCAAAACTTAAATGTACGTATATGAAATGTCAGAAAGTAAATATTACCAACGAAGCAGATAATGTGTCGGTAATTGATTCACTGATGGTAATTTGCATTTTAGCAAATCTTGATATATGTTTATTAACTTTAACATAATATGTATATTGTGGTTTAAGGGTTTGCTAGTAAACCAGCGTAAAGTTAGCAGCTCTAACTCAGCAGCCCAAATCACGGAAATGCCTGAATGATCATAATAGGCGTGCGTGTTCATGATAAAGGCAATATCTAACACATTTATTAAAATTATAGTAATAATAAACATGTTTCATTAAAATTAAATGAGTATGACTAATGACGTCTGCTTCAAAGGGTGAACTCTCCCACTAGACAAGAAAAAATAACATTTATATCCGCAATCTGGTGGCTACTTGTAACAACACGTACACTAAATTTACATAAATATGCCACAACGCAGCCAGTAACAAAATCTCTTACCGCTCGTCCGTGGGGGTGAAATCTCCCTTCAAAGCACTAAAAAAATTCTGACGCTTAAAGGCAGTCGGGTATCACATTCTAACTAGAGCTGCAGTAAACCTACACTAATAAGTCACATCGCAACCACCAACAGAATCTCTTACCGCCCGTCCATGGGGGTGAAATATCCCTTGAAAGCACTAAAAAAATTTTAACGCTTAAAAGCAGTCGGGTATCAAATTCTAACTGCAGCTGCTGTGAACCTACAATAAGTCACATCGCAACCACCAACAGAATCTCTTACGGCCTGTCCATGGGGGTGAAATCTCTCTTCAAAGCACTAAAAAAATTCTAACGCTTAAAGGCAGTCGGGTATCAAATTCTAACTACAGCTGCTGTAAACCTACACTAATAAGTCACATCGCAACCACCAACAGAATCTCTTACCGCCCGTCCATGGGGGTGAAATCTCCCTTCAAAGCACTAACAAAATTCTAACGCTTAAAGGCAGTCAGGTATCAAATTCTAACAGCAGCTGCTGTAAACCTACACTAATATGTCACATCGCAACCATCAACAGAATCTCTTACCGCCCGTCCATGGGGATGAAATCTCCCTTCAAAGCACTAAAAAAATTCTAACACAAAGGCAGTCGGGTGTTAAATTCTAACTGCAGCTGCTGTAAACCTACACTAATTCGTCACATCGCAACCACAAACAGAATCTCTTACCGATGGTCCATGGGGGTGAAATCTCCCTTCAAAGCACTAAAAAAATTCTAACGCTTAAAGGCAGTCGGGTATCAAATTCTAACTGCAGCTGCTGTAAACCTACACTAATAAGTCACATCGCAACCACAAACAGAATCTCTCACCGCCTGTCCATGGGAGTGAAATCTCTCTTCAAAGCACTAAAAAAATTCTAACGCTTAAAGGCAGTCGGGTATAAAATTCTAACTGCAGCTGCTGTAAACCTCCACTAATAAGTCACATCGCAACCACAGACAGAATCTCTTACCGCCCGTTCATAGGGGTGAAATCTCCCAGTACAAGGAAGTATTGTAATGATGACAATTTTTGACCTCGAGATTTTTGCAGATGTCCACGTTTTGAAGTTACCTGATTCCGAAAAAGTGGTTTTTAAAAAATGTCTCTCTCTCTCCGTCTCTATCTCTCTCTCCGTCTCTCTCTCTCTCTCTCTCTCTCTCTCTGTGTGTGTATGTCAGTGTGTGTGTGACCACGATAGCAGTCAAACCGCTATAGATATCAATTCCAAATTTTGTATTTACGAATATAATCTCCCTCTTGAGAACTGATTAGATTTTCAGTAAAATCGGCAAACCGGTAGTAGTATTTATTAAAAAAGTTCTTCGAAATTTCT
Organism: Amphimallon solstitiale; assembly: GCA_963170755.1. NCBI lineage: Eukaryota > Metazoa > Arthropoda > Insecta > Coleoptera > Scarabaeidae > Amphimallon > Amphimallon solstitiale. The sequence continues at coordinate 7,554,684 of OY720677.1, forward strand.
ACCGGAAGTAGGTCTATCGAAAATCAGTTTCTTGCGAATATTTCGCAAGTCATGCTCTTTAGACGAATATATTGCGAGTATAAAAGCATTTATAACTTCATTTTCAATATCTTTTGTATAAAAAAAATTTCAAAATTCGGACCGAAAGTAGCACTTTTACTCTTTACCGAAGAGCGATTTTTTGCTATGTTGTAAATTATGCATTCAGTATATATTTATCAAGAGTACGAAGGTATTTAGAGCTACATTTGCAATGTTTTTTGTATGAATAAAATTTCAAAATTTAGACCGGAAGTAGCACTTTTAATGTTAGCGGGTAGCATTCTATAGAGATTTATTAAGAGAATAGAAGTACCTAGACTAGGATTTTAAATAACTTTGGTATAAAAGAATTCTTAAAATTGTATGATCTGAAACACTCATACGTATAAGAAAGTCGTGTGGTGGTCACACCTCATATTTTTATATTGGGATTGTAGATTCAAATGTAATTGTATAGTCGATCTGCCTGAAATTGCTCTGCCAATTTCTTGACACCGTGTATAAATATCAATTTTTTTAATAAGCAATAATTTATGTACAAATCTCTGTAATGTACAATATATAAACAACGACAACAATAATTGTTTAAGCATTTAAGTATTTCTTCTATATTTACTTGTTGTACAAAACAAAGAATTTAAGAGTGACAATATAGAAATTTGTGTAAGATAGTATTGTCTAATACACATAAGAAATGTACTAGAAAATGCAGCGTTGTCTAACGCTCATTATTGCTGAATCTAAGGCTTGTTGAAATTAATGAGCAATTTCTGAAGCATATACTGACGTGAGCTTTGTAAATTGTCTTTATCTGCAAATACATTTATATAAATATTTGTTTAAAACAAGCAATATGTTCTGTTACTTTCTTCAATTGCCTGCTGTGATTCTTTCTTCAGTTGTTAAACGTATATTGTTAGTGAGTTACAACGTTACAGAGTGAGCATTCATATACTTCTAAGTTTTACTAGTTCATAATTTTTAATACAGACCTTATTACAAGGTTACAGAGTGCACATTGATATACTTTTAACTTTTTCTAGTTTAAAATTTTGAATACCGACCCATTTATAAGGTTACAGAGTGAACATTGATGTACTTTTAATTTTTCTAGTGTAAATTTTTTAATACAGTTCTAGTTACGACGTTACAGAGTGAGTATTGATATACTTTTAAGTTTTTCTAGTTTACATTTTTTAATACAGACCTAGCATAATTTATTTGATGGGCTTTTTATCCATTTCCGCACTAGCCACTTATAATATTGGTATTACTGCGTAAACGTTCCATATTAGTTGATTTTTGAAAGCATAAAGAAATATATTGTAAGGACAGATGTAGGTAAAAAAAGAATATCGAAGAAAAAAGGGTATGATGCAATAACCCGAGTACTTTTAGATAACAATACTTCTTCTAAGTACAATGTTCCCGTTGATAAACATGTGTCTCAGAATATCGCTGAAGAGCTTAAAGGTACTAAATACGGCTATTGCAGTATTATTTACAAAATTATTAACAAAAACAAGGAATTCCGGACTTATTTTTGTGCGAAACGTAAAAATATAGTTTCTTCAAGCGTAAGTAAATTGATAATAAATAGTGGAAATTTTAAAAAAATTTTCAACAAAAAAACTTGATATTTTCCCACATATGTACAAACTACAGAAATAAAGCTTCTGTATGTGGCATAATCTGTAAGGAATTTCAATTCAAGAATTCCCTAAATAATAGGATGAAAGTATACAAGCAATGGAGAGAACTATCAATGGCAGAAAGTGAGTGTGTTGTGGCAAATAAGGAGATAGTTGACATAAATGAAAGCGATAAGACATACGAAATGTTTGAACTACATCCTACGGAAACTGCACGCTCTGATACAGCAATCTATACTTCCGCTCCTACATTACATAAAATGTATGTATGGAGGATTCTTCTAAAACCAGTATCTGCACTGGTAAGCTTAATTTTAATGAAAACTCTATCGGTCCAAAAAGATCTACCGACTCCATTGACTTCAGAAAAACAGAAATCCCAGAAGCTACCGTTGATTTTAACATTTAATCAACTATCTGATAACCGAGGTCCCACGGAGCAACATAATTACATCAAGGTAAGTGTTGAACATTCCTTTTGACCGTCCGCTTGCATAATGGACTCTTAAGACGCAAATAATTTCTTCGCGCTTGTTAAACGTATGTAAAGAGAAATATTTGTTCAAGTTCTTAAATTAAGTCGTGCATATTAGTTAAGAAAAGAAACAAAGAAATAATCATTGAATTTGAAAAAGAAATTTAAAACAAACCTGAAAGAATTTTAAATTTAAGAAATTAGAATCAAATTAGTATTAGAATTAAATTTAGATTTATGCTTAAAACAGAATCTTCACTTACAACACGAAGAATGTCTAAAACAAACATTAATGTGCCGTATGTACCAATTAATTTAAATGCGGCAGCAGCTGTACCTCAATTACTACCACAAGTACAAACTCAGCAAGAAAGAACGCCCACAATAACGGCAGCCAAAGTTAACGCTGATTTCTTACCTACTTTTAACGGTAATTCTTTACATTTAGAGAGATTTATTACTATCTGTGATAAATTTTATGATCAATATAATCTACAGGGAGACGATAGTCTAAAACAGTTTGTGTCAAATGTTTTAATTTTAAACTTTAAGATCAAGTATTAGATTGTATATTACAACGAAATATACAAGAGTGGCCTGATATAAAAATTGCCTTACGGGAACATTTCGGAGATAGATTAGACAGACGCACGCTAGCTCAGGAATTTAAACATACAATTGTAAATAAGAACGAAAATATATTAGATTTTATGGATAGAATAAAATGCTTAAAAACGCGATTAGCAACAAAAATTTCTTGTGATGATACACTAAATAATGTCAGAAAAAATTATTTAATCGAACAATTAGAAAATGATGCGATAGATTTATTAATGATAAATACAGACGGAATTTATACAAATCTCTTACAATTAGAACAACCAGAACATTTTACTGCAGCTTGTCGAATTGTACATAGGAAATATTACGCTACACAGCGACTTAATAATTTACAAAACCAAGCCATTCAAATGCATAAACCTCAAATAAATAAATCATTTGTAAATAACCCAAGAACACATATTATGAAAAACATGCCGTCAATATCATATACTCCTCCGAATAAATACCACCCACAAAATTTCGCTAGACCAACCTCTTATCAACCAAATTACTATTCAAATTTTCCATCACAGACACAGAGACCAAACTTCTCTCAACAACAATCACATAGTAATTATCCAAATTTCCCACAGGGCCCATCAATATACAAAATAGCCCTATAACACAAAAATTCTCTACGAATCAACAAGTGTTCGGAAAGCCACAAAATGTATTCAAACCACATGGAAAAATACCATCTAACAAACCAGAACCGATGTCTATCACAAGTTCTCTACCCAGTAGACAAACGAAAGCTTTTTCCCAACAATATAGACCATTTCAAAAATATACTCCTCAACAACCTATGATCGTTGAAGAACTATTTAATCAAGGAATAAACTACTACATCGATTACGATCCAAACTACGAGATAAATGACAACGCAGAATTCCAGGAAAATTACGAAACGGACGAATCCCCTAATTATATCGATGAAAATCAATCTTTCCCAAATCCTTCAATTTATTATGATTCCACAGCCGAACAAATGGAATATTATGAAAGTAGTGAACAAATGAAAACACCAGAAGAGGATATTGAAAAATTTTCGCGTACCAGCCTCAACCAAAAGAAAGGAATAGATTTAAATAATATAATTCCCAACTGCTTGCCATATATACAAATTAAGACTCCACCTATTAAATTATTAATCGACACTGGATGTCACCCTTCTATTTTAAGACCCTCGATTGCAGAAAAATATTATTCCGACACAATATTCAAATCCATTACACCTATACAAACTTGTGCAGGATCCCGTAAAGCAGATGCTAAAGCTAAAATACCCTATTTCAATGAATTTTTCCCTCTAAAAGGACACATAGAATTCGTTTTATTTCCCTTTCATGAGTATTTTGGTGGTATTATTGGCATAGATCTAAGAAAACTAAAATTATACCTACACTTAGAAAAATTGTTTAACGATAAAATAAAAATACCGCTATATTATCGAAGCGAATTTAATACACAAGTATTAGAAATACCACCTCAAAGTTCAATTTTAAAGAAAATTAACACTGAATTACCGGATTGCGAAATTATAATCCCCGAATTAGGAATTATGAACCACAATGTCACTATTTCGCCAGGAATTTTAGAAATAAAAAATAATCAGACGATAATTGAATTAACTAATAAATTATTAACTTCGCAAACAATCTGTATCGGAGAAGATATGTTAACACCGTACGCTACTAATTTTATAGAAAACGAATTTGAATGTTTTAATATAGAACAATTGCGAACAGAAATAAACTGTAGTAATCAATTAGAAACCTCAGAATTTTCCATAGACAATTTAAGAACGGCTCATTTGAATAATGAAGAAAAATGTCAATTAGCAAAAGTAATTTCCCAATTTTCCGAATTATTTCATAACAGTAAAAATAAATTAACGTTTACAAATAAAATTAAGCATGAAATAAAAACAACAGATGAAATTCCCGTGCATACTAAATCGTATAGATACCCTTATATTCATAAAAATGAGATAAACAAACAAATACAAAATTTATTAGAGGGTGGAATAATAGAACATTCACATTCCCCCTGGTCCAGTCCCGTATGAATTGTCCCGAAGAAACTCGATGCAAGTAATCAACAAAAATGGAGAATGGTTATTGCCTACAGGAAAATAAACGAAAAAACAATCGACGATCGATATCCCTTGCCAAACATCACAGACATATTAGACAAATTAGGTATTTGTAATTATTTCACAACAATAGATTTAGCTTCCGGTTTCCACCAAATCGAAATGCATCCAAATTCGATCGAAAAAACCGCATTTTCGGTAGAAAACGGGCATTATAATTATGTTATATTGCCATTCGGCTTAAGAAACGCGCGCGCGACATTTCAGAGAGTAAAGGACAATATTTTAAGAGAACTATTAAATAAAAATTGTTAGTTTACATGGATGACATTATTATATTTTCCACATTCTTACAGGAACACATAAAAGAATAAAACTAGTATTCAAAAAGCTTAAAGATGCAGGTATAAAGATCCAAATTGATAAATCAGAATTTCATTGCAAAACTGTCGAATTTTTAGGACATGTCATAACCCCTGATGGAATAAAACCGAACCCAAAAAAATTTCAGGCAATAAAAAAATTCCCGATACCTAAAACAACTAAAGAAATTAAATCATTTTTAGGACTAGTAGGTTACTATCGTAAGTTTATAAAAAATTTTGCAAAAATTACTAAACCCCTAACTAATTGTTTAAAAATGGAGTACAAATAATACACACCAACGAATTTATTAAAAGTTTCGAAACATGTAGAGAGATTTTAATGAACGATCCTATATTACAATACCCTGACTTTAATAAAACATTTAACGTAACAACAGACGCCTCTAATTTTGCAATAGGCGCTATCTTGTCACAAGGGCCAATTGGTCAAGATTTACCAGTCGCATATGCGTCACGCACCTTAAATCCCGCCGAAATTCACTATAGCACTATAGAAAAGGAACTTTTAGCCGTAATATGGGCTGTCAAAACATTCCGCCCCTATATTTTTGGAACAAAGTTCAATATCATTAGCGACCACAAAGCCCTTCAATGGTTATTTTCACTAAGGGAACCAAATTCGAAACTCGTTAGATGGAGACTCAAATTATAAGAATACGATTACAAAATCATATACAAAAAAGGTAAAAATAACACCAATGCCGACGCATTATCTCGAGTCGAAATTAATCCAATAGAAGAAAATTGCGATAGTGTATCTCTAATAAATAATATCGACCCAACAGATCCAATTCCCGATAACGTTAAATTAGAATCATTATACGAATACAATGAAACCCTCGAAAATATAATTGACAAACCAAAAGTTAAAATCTTGCAAAATATTAAACTCAACTCACCTAATATAAACACGAATAATAACGATGAGAAT